>VXBL01002467.1:30335-53669 GCA_013400195.1 Aramus guarauna | reverse complement strand
TGCTCTGTTTTGTTTGGTAATAATTACATGAATTTCTAGACAGTTCAGTCCGTTTTGCTCGTGACGATAATAAGTGAGTGATCTCTTCCTGTCCTTATCTCGGCCCACAAAAGCTTTTTGTTATACTTTTTCTCCCCTGTCTAGTGAACGAGGGGAGTGATAGAGCGGCTCTGGTGGGCACCTGGCCCCAGCCAGGGTCAACCCACCATAATCACCTGCTGGTTTACTCCAAAATACACCAAGCTGCAGCCTGGGGCAGGAGTAATTTGGTTTTGGGTGATGGATGGGTGTTGGGGACAGTAGCAAAATGCTACATCACTTAAAACCTATTCAAAATCAAATGTTTGGAGAGAAAAAAAATACCCTTTTGAGTCTTACCTTTGCGAACACATGAAGGGTTTTCTTACCTGGAAAATATTTGTTGCAAATTGAGGAAGGTCCGAAATGCAAAATTTGTATTTAGAGTGCTGATAGTAATGAAAAACCCAGCTGTGCGTCTGATATCGGGTTGTCTATATATTTTTTATTAAATATTTCAGGTCTTTGTAAGAGGAGCTGCAGCTGTCGGTGACATGAAGGGCTTGTTGACAACAACATCTGCAGATTATTTTATATTGGTGGATTCTTGTTCTGTTTATTTGAGGTTTTTCATATAAATGTGAATATTTTATGTATAGCTTCTGTGGGAGTTGTTTTGCTTCTCTGAGAAAAAATGTGAATCTGTTAATGTTTTGCCATGGGCTCTGGGAAAAGGCTGTGTCTGGGGAAAGGTCAAAACCTAAAATAATTTGGAAAAAACAGTTGGCAAGAACAACGTAGAAAAATATGCTGTTGTGGGAGGTTTGGAGAAGCAATGATTCAGAGTGAATGCAAGCTGGGACTTGAAAAAAGGTGAAGAGGAGCTTTGAGGAAAGAATCATCATAGAATGGTTTGGATTGGAAGGGACCTCAAAGATCTTGGTGGTTTTGCCTGATTCCCTCTTGGTTGGGATGTATCGCTCCTGAGCTTGGAGGAGGTGACCCTTGAATACTAGCCAGCTGTCTTGGGCCCCTCTTGCTTCCAGGGCTTTGTCCCATGGTATTCTACCAAGCAGATCCCTGAAGAGGCCAAGGTCTGCTCTCCTGAAGTCCAGGGTAGTGAGCTTGCTGTGTGCCCTCCTCCCTGCTCTGAGCATCTTGAACTCCACCATTTCGTGGTCCCTGCAGCCAAGGCTGCCCTTGAGCTTGACATCCCCTACCAGGCCCTCCTTCTTGGTGAGAATAAGGTCCAGCATGGCACCTCTCCTCGCTGGCTCCTCTACCGCTTGGAGGAGAAAGTTGTCATCAGTGCATTCCAGGAATTTCCTGGATTGCTTGTGCTCTGCTGCATTGTCCCTCCAACAGATGTCGGGGTGGTTGAAGTCCCCCATAAGGACCAGGGCTTGTGAACTTGAGGCTGCTCCTATCTGCCTATAGAGGGCCTGATCTGCACAGTCTCCCTGGTCAGGTGGCCTGTAGCAGACCTGTGCTATGATGTCCTCTGCCCCACCGCTCCCCTTAATCCTGACCCATAAGCNCAGAGCTTAGGGCTTTCTGCCTGGTGGGTGCCATGGCTGAACTGCTTCTGTGGGAGAGTGATGACCACCAATGGGCTCCCCTCTTGAGCAGGCAGACTGACTGGCACTCCCCAGGCTGCTTTTTATAGGGGTGGGGGTGGGCGCTGTTGCTTGGGCAATGCCCAGGTCTCCTCAGCAGTTCCTGCCAGAGCAGCTGGCTCGTGGAGGGTCTCTTCCATGTCCCTGGCGTTTCCCTGCCTCTGGAAAGTCAGGAAGACCCCCTGTGTGCCTAGATCTGCTGCTCCGCTGCGGGTTGAGCCAGCACCAGAGCTGCACTCTTCAGTGACTGAGAAGAGAAAGCAAGAGATTTAGAAAAAAGTGCTGCGATGAGCAGCACTGAGGTTTTGGGGTAATTATGAGCTTTTTGTCTTTTTATTTTAGTGACCACAGGAGCATCCTGGCAAAGCCACGGGATGGAGAAGGACCTGGCTGATTAGTCATCTTGATCCTCCTCGCTTCGTTGCTGGTGGAGCTGAGAGACCTGCTCATCNGCAGGCAAGCCTGATGTTGTCCCCCTCCTGCTTCGAGCCTAGTTTAAAGCTCTGTCGATGAGCCCCGCTAGTTCCTGGGCAAAGATCCTCTTCCCTCTTTGAGAGAGGTGAATCCCATCCAAGTTCATCAAGCCTGGTGCCGTGTAGGCTGTCCCATTGTCAAAGAACCCAAAGCAGTTCCTGCCAGAGCAGCCGGCTCGTGGAGGGTCTCTTCCATGTCCCTGGCATTTCCCTGCCTCTGGAAAGTCAGGAAGACCCCCTGTGTGCCTAGATCTGCTGCTCCGCTGCGGGTTGAGCCAGCACCAGAGCTGCACTCTTCAGTGACTGAGAAGAGAAAGCAAGAGATTTAGAAAAAAGTGCTGCGATGAGCAGCACTGAGGTTTTGGGGTAATTATGAGCTTTTTGTCTTTTTATTTTAGTGACCACAGGAGCATCCTGGCAAAGCCACGGGATGGAGAAGGACCTGGCTGATTAGTCATCTTGATCCTCCTCGCTTCGTTGCTGGTGGAGCTGAGAGACCTGCTCATCCCTGGAGGGTTCCTCTGTCCCCGCCGCGGCACCAGACATGGCAGAAGCTGCTCCTGATGCAGGTACGTAAGCACCATCCCCTTTCCTCAAGGCTTTAAGAGCTGCCCTGCATCTGATGGGGAGAGCAGGGGGTAGTTTCTGTGCTTTGGGCTGGGGGACGTGGCTCAGATGGAGCCATCCAGCACCACGTGGGGTCCTGGAGCGGGGACTGGAGGTGAGAACACCTTGCAGTTGAAGAAATGGGGAAGTGATTGAGACCAGGGCAAACGGAGCTGGCAGAAGGCAGTAAAATCAAGGCTGGCTTGGAAAAACAAAGCGAGTTCTCGTTTGGTTTGTTCTGACCTTTTTGAAATCATGTTTCCTTTCCTGCCATACATATATATCAGAAAAGAGGAAACGCTGTTTATCTTGAGTGTCTCAGAGCAATACTCAAGGCCAGGTGTTTCCTGCTGCGTAACTTGGCAGCGTTAGCAGTAAGTTGCTTGGTTTGCACAGGCTTCTTGCTTTTGCACAGGTGAAGATGTGACTACTGGAATGATGTAGCCACCGCAGAGATCAGAGGAAGGGAGGAGTAAGCACCTGTCTTGTTCTTGGGATGTTGTTTTGGAGTTTGTGGCTGGGCTTAACGTGATGCAGACAGCTCAAATTTAATTAAAATAGCTGGCGTGAGGGGGAGGAGGATGTGAGAAAGGCAAAGCTGTTTGCAAGCTGCGGTCTGGGGGATGGTGCCTGTCTCTTGTGGTTGAGGAGGAATAGAGAGGATGCAATGAGGTCAGGCAGCCCAAAAAACCCGTGAAGGCTGGTGAAAGCACTGGGACGTACCCCTGGAACTGAGCCTGTGGCCCTCCCACGTGCTCTGTGGCTGTATTTAAAGGCGTTGAAGGCACCCACGGGGGGAATACAAGAGCTTGGGGTGCTCTTTGTGCCACGGGTTTGCCGGCTGAACCTCTCCCATGCCGTCTGTCCCCAGGTTTTAGCCTCAACTGCATTAAGGATAAAAAGGTCACCATCGCGGTCGCTGTGGTCGTAGCAGTGTTGATGGTCATCATCATCTCGCTGGCAGGTAAGTGGCTGAGGATGGAGGTGTCCACCATTAAAGTCTTCTCCTCCCCTGGAGAAAACCCACGGGTGTAAGTCACTGGGGCGTGTTCTGCTTATTTCCAGCTAAGAAATGCCTGTCCTGCCCCTCTCCCGTCCTCAGCTGCCTGGAAAAAGGGATTGGGTACGGGGACAAGTGTTTTTACTTCATGGAGAAGGAAGAAGACTGGAACAGGAGTCAGAACCTTTGCCTTTCTTTTGGAGCCCATTTGGCCACCATCGACTCCATAGCAGACCTGGTAAATGAGAAATCCCTGAGGAATTGGTGTGTCAATGGCTTTTTGGGAAGCAGATTTGGGATTCCTCCGGAGGGTGTAGTTTGAAGATACAGATCAAGCTCGCTTTTTTTTTTTTCCCCCTCTAGCGTTTCCTCTTGCGCTGTGGGAGTTCCACGCACTTCTGGGTTGGTCTGCAAAGGGAAAACGCTGGACCTTGGAAATGGTTCAATGGGTCTCTCTTCAGTGACGGGTGCGTCCTGTTGTCTTCTGGAGAACGTACCCGTGTCCTAGGCTAAGATGGGTCAGGGACTGAGTGCAAGGAGACACACATACAAATAAAAAAAATAAACCTAATGAGGTGGGAGCAATTAGGCACCACTCTCCTTGCTTGAGTTAAAGCACTCGGACCGTGGTCCGTGGATTTGTGTGATACAGATGCTGACAGGGGGTTAAGGGCGTCCCTAGATGAAACCCCCTGGGCCCAAGCAACTGAAAAAATTCCCTCTGTGGAGTGGGAGGCAGTTTCTGTTCTGCATGGGGCGGGTTGTTTCCTGGGAAGGGCGGTCCCTGCTCCTTGCAGCACTGTTAACTCCTTTGGGAGATGCTCAGACACTGATTTGAGGCTGGCAGCAATCAGTTTGCTTCCCTTTCAGTTTTTCTTTTGTGGTTTGGTGCAGGTTTGAAATCCGGGGTGAGGGACAATGTGCCTATATCAACCACGACGGGATCAGCAGCGACTGGTGCTCCCAGATGAAATACTTTGTCTGCAGCCACCTGCAAAAGCACTCCAGCAGGATTCTGAAGGACTCAGAAATCCTTCAGAATTTCACCTCGAATTTCCTCCCGAGAGCCCACAAGCCATTAACCAGAAAGGCAGTAGTGAGTTTCCCAATGGTATAGATTTATTTTAGCTGACAAAAGTAGAAACGCGTCATGACACTGACACAGCTGTGACCAAAGGATCCTTCCTTTAATCTGACCACTAGTGCCTTTCCAGCTTTTGCGCTTCCAGAGACGCTTGGGAATATTTAAGTCTTGGAAAACTCCCTGCTCAGATGGCGGCTGCCACGCTGCGAAGCTCAGTCCTGCTGATTTTGGTGCCTTCGTCATTTGGTGGGTTTGGAAGAGCTGGAGGGGAGGGCAGAAATACAAAGAGGAGAAGCAAAGCAGAGTTACTTCGGTGTGTCCCCTGGCCAGTGCCTGGGAGAAACCCAGCCTCAGCAAGGAGCCACCAAACCGCTGCTCTGGGATGTGTTTTGGCATCCCGGTGAATTGTCCGGCGTGGAGTCTGTCCTGTTATTCCTCATGTCATTTCCTCTGGTTTAAATCTCGGTGGCTTCTTTCTGGCAAATCCAACGGAACCGGCTGCCGCAGTTGTGGGCGTGCAGCTGACCATTCCGAATTGTCACACAAGCCTTTTTCTCCATGGGACCGTGCACCGGAGCCCTAGAGAACACCACGATGGCAATCAGCCTGGCGTCGTGTGTTTCCAGCAGCAGTATTTATCTCGTTATGGTGGTTTTTCCCCCCAAAACCTTGAACCGTGAGCTGTTGGCAGCTCAGCTGTGAGCACGGGAATGTGCCACCCATTCGCCTCTCGTTTTCCAGCCTGTGCTCCCCAAACACTTGTTTCTCCTTCCCAGACACTGGCTTTTGTCTATATACTGGGGTCACTGTGGCTACAACAGCACCCCTGCGTGAAGAATCTTACCACTGGAGAAATCTTTTTGTTTTTTTAACGGGTTGAAATTTCCCTGCCTTTGTGCTTTGGTTTTGGGTATAAAATAGGAATAAGGGTTTAATTGCTTTTTCCTCTCTTCTTCCTGTTTAGCAGCTGGGCTGCAGAGACCGGATGTGTGTCAGTCTGATTTAATTTGCTCCTGCGAGCATTGCCGCTGGCTCCAGAGGGATTTTGGGGAGTTGCTGGGGGGCAGCCAAGGTCTGTGGTGAGCATCAGGCTGGGAAATATTTCCCGTGGGATGTGGTCATTGCAAACCACTCATGAACCGGAGCAATGGGAGGCACTCACAAGGCTTCCTGTAAAGGGGATCCATCCTGCCATGTCCACATTTTCCCTTCTGTCTGGATGGTGCTCAGCCCTATCCAGGTTCCAGAGGTGTTTTGGGCCATCCCCTTGATGAAATCCTGGGAGAGGAGGGATGGAGACTTAGAGCTGATCGTGTGGGGTGCGGACCTGATCCTGCCCGTGGGGATCTGGTCTGGGATGAGCTTGGTGCGTGCCAGCTGGGGGCCGGAGAGGTTGGTGGGTGCTTTGGATGGGGTGGGAGAGTGCTCTGGAGGTGCTGGGCAGGGGAGCAGCATTTTTGGGGGGATAGAGGAGCTCAGAAGCTTATGTATGGGGCAGTGTGGTTTTGCCCTTCTCCTTTGATCTCCTCTGAACTCATATTTCTGGGTTTTGAGTTGGGTTTTTTGGGGGTTTTTTTTGTTTTTTTTTGTTTTTTTTTCCCACCCCCTGAAATCCTGCCTGGCAGTGTGGCACTTTGTGGCACTTTGCAAGCCAGGAAGGAAAAGTCAGCCACGGTCTGGAGGTTGTGTAGCGTTTTGTACAAAGCAAAGCTTAAATGAAAAAAAATAAAAATAAAAAAAAGCAGCCAAAGGCAGAGGCAACGCTCGAGCCTTTCCCACGCAGTTACTTACCTTCTCCTCTGCACTCTTCAGCACAGCCAGCTCCGATCGCTGGTCCGAGCAGTGCTTCACCGCCACCTCCCAGGTTTCGGTTTTTGTGGAAACCCAGTAGCACTTGGCTGCAAACGGTTTCCAGCCCGTGGGACAGAGCCAGCAAGCTGGGGTGCCTGCGGCAGAGATGAGTTTGAGCGGTCCCTGGCCCCCCGGGTGCTGTGGGGGCACCAGGTTCTTGCAACCCCCCTGGGACACTCGAGGCTTTTCCTGCTGTTTGAGGTCCCACAGGTGCATTTTTGGGAAATGTGAGCTGTGCCCATGCTGGAAAAACCTCCCCCCGGTTTGGGGGGGAAAGCAAGAGGAGCAGCTGAGGAAGGTGGTGAGGGCACGGGGTGGTGCAGGGAGAGGGTGATGCGGATGGGAACAGCAATTGGGAGAATTGGGGGGGTCTTGGGATGTTTTCCTGATGTTCCTGGCTTTGTTGTCCCCTTTCCACATGGGAGAGGGGAACAACAACCTCCCGCACCCCTGACAAGGTGGGGGTTCCATCCGCAGCCCTGAAGCTGATGCCGAGCCGCGGTACCTGCTGCGTGGTGGTTTTCTTGCTCACACAGCCGCTGTCTCAGCTGCAGCCGGAAACAATTCAGGGAACAGTTGGACTTGGGGATGTCGCACCGGCTGGTGTTGGTCAGGCAGGTTTCCTCGGAGCATGTGCTGGCCGGGACCTCCTTTCCCTGGCTCAGGATGGGGCCGTTTCCACCTGAAATGAGGATGGATTGGACCCGCAGCATCGTCTGCCGTTGAGGCTGGAGGATACAACCGCTGGGGATGGAGCAAGGTGCTGCCTGGGGACAGGATTCTTTGGGGGAGACCCCTGGGGTCTTTGCAACCAGCATCAGGGTGGAGAAAGGGACCTGTATCAGGCCCCCAAAACATCAGTTGGGACGTGCTGGCAGCTCTGCCCCTCCTGCCCATCGGGGAGAGCTGCTGCCCGGGACAGGAGCGGCCCAGGAGTTGCTCCCTGCTAGAAATACAGGAGAAGCCTGCTCCAGCCCGGGAGGGGCTGGGATGGGGAAGGTTTGGGGAGATTTTCATCATTTTGGATGGCAGACCCTGCCACTCACCGTTTTGCTGTAGCAGCCGTAGCATGACACCTACCAGGGCCGCAGTCCCGACCCATCCAGCTCCCAGCAGCACCCAGTACCACCAAGGACCTGCAACAGGAGCCATACTGGTTGCAAGGGAGGATGCAGCTTTTCTGTGGTCTTTGCCCTGTTTTTAATACCCTTTGTTTCAGCAGACAGATCCCCTGTGTCGCTCTGCTCAGCGAGAAAAACCTTTTGCAAGTATCTGTAGAAGCAACAGAGCTGAGAAAACACACAAGCTGCCTTGCCTGTTTGACCGGAAAAACTGCAGCGAGCAAACTTGCAATGCCTCGGAGCTGGGAGCTCAGCTCCTCTCCTCCCTGTGCTGCACCCAGGGGTGCCGTGGGGAAGGGAAGGATCCAAAGGAAAGCCCTTGGGATACTTGAAGTGATGGGGAGAGGTTGCTGGTTGGTGCACGGCTCCTGCTCAGCCTTGCTGAGCTGCCAAAAAAAAAGAAAAAAAAGACAAGCACATGAAGTTCTGCACATAGAGGTAGCGGTATCCTTGGGGTTGGTTGTATTTTCCTCCTTTTCCAAGAAAATTGGGTTGTGGAAAAGACATCTGCTTGTGCCATCGCTCTGCTCTAGGCTGGAGACGGGTGGCAAACCCGCTCGAGAGCGAAGCGTTGGGTTTTGGCCGCCATCAGCTCAGGAAAGATGGAAAAGGCATGAGAAATCCTTTCCTCCTCGTGCTTTTCTGCAGGGTACGGGTCCAGCAGCATCAAGGACATCAGCTCTTCCAAACTCCATCCCACGCAGAGCAGAAATCCCATGAAGTCAGGAGGAGAGGAGCCCAACACCTGCTGTGCAAGGGCACCGAGCAAATTCACTTACCGGGAAGTTTCCTGTAGCGGCCGGGAGCTGAGCGCCGTGGCATGCTTAGCTTGGCGTAGATGGCAGTTGGTGCCACAGCCGGTCCCTGCTCTTGTGACATTAAGGCTCAGGGTGCCAGAGAGGGTTGTTTTTTTCCTCCTCTCGGAGCAAAGGCAAGCTCAGAGACTGGCAGTGGTGGTGGTTTCTGCATCTGGAGACACAGCTAAAACCTCACGCTCGTTATTCTGCCCCGTCTCTCTTTGCTCTGCTCTTCTGCCTGTTGCAGCAGCCCACAAACAGCTGTTTCCAAAAGCAAAATTGCTTTTTCAAGGTGCGGAGCAGCTCGAGGTGAGAAAGGAAGGTGCCTGAAGGTCTCCTCCCATCGGGGAAAGCAGCCTTCTCCTCCCAGTGCCAGAGCACTGCTGTTACTGGCATGCACNTCCCCCTCTTTCCTACCTGCTTTTAACCAGCAGCAAAGAGCAAGGATGCGTCGTGCTTGAAGTTTGCAGGATGCCAGTTAATTTTGGGGGTGTTTTCTAGCAGCTCTTTGAGTCTCAGCACTGCTGCTGTCCCACTGCAGAGAGATGAGAAAACCAGAGCTGGTGATGCAGGAAACACAAAACCTGTTGAATTCCAGCTACAAAAATCACAGTCGGCTTTGTTCGGTCTTTCTAGAGGTAAATGTGCGGGAGATTGGGGGCCTGTGCTCCCACAAATGTTCAAAATGCTGCTTTTAAAATCCCCTTCAGGAAAGAGGGTGACAAAAAGAGCAGTGATGCTCCCCCAGAAGTAAAGGACAAGGTACCACACACCTTCCTAAGCAGGATTTTGCTTTCAGGGTGGGCTCAGGCTCATTAAGAGGTGGATCTCTTGGTTGATCCCCTGCTTTAGGTGCTTACGAGGGGGGATGCATCACCCTGGAGCTGCCCGCGTTTTTCAGTCTTCAGTATAAAACCCCAAATTCAAAGGAAACGGACCCAAGCTGGGCATGAAGACGGCTGCTGGAAACTGCTCAAAGCAGGTAAGTGCAAAGATGGGTAACCCATCGTTTGATAAATCTCGAAAAGGTGACGATTTATCCCAAATTGCCTTTCCAAGCCCAAGTTCCCAGGAGAAACTGTTGAATTTGAGCAGCCGACCACAAGGTGGGGACACAACCCAAATGAGATGCTCAGGGCTGAGTAAATCCAACGTGACTCATTTCTGTACCACGAACTGGTGAGAAAAAACATTCACAATTCACCACCTGAGGGAATTGTTTGCTTTCACTTCACGATAACGAGAGAAAAAGAGGAACCTCTGATCCCGTATTTGCTTTTAGCGTTGAAATCTGATTATCACAATTATTTTCTTGGCTGGAGAGCAGCTGGTTTGGGGGGAAATTGGGGTGATTCCCTTTCAGGGCTCCCTGCTGATCGTGGGTAAGAACTTCCCATGGATGCCTTCCAGTTATTGCCAAAATCTGGATTTATGGCCTGAAATCTGGGGGAATGTTTCTCACCCGGGTGAGCTCATGCCTCTCTGCTCACTTAGACAGACGAGGAGTTGGATGTGCGAGGTGGGACTGAGCAATATTTACGTTTTCCAGGTGTCCCCTCCACTTGCTTTCTCCTCCACTGAGTCCCAAGGGATCTTTTGGGCAGTGCCAAACTCATCTCCTTGCTAAGGATGGACTGAATGAATGACCCTTGCTGGACTTTATGGATTTATTGGAGGGTGTTCAGGGTTCTCAGGTATTTGAGTTCATGTGCAGGGCTGCTTTTGCATCATCTCCACCTCAAATACTGCTCTGGAGTGAAGAGGCTGCAGGGCAAAGGGAGGGTGGTTTGTGTCCATATGGCTGCACGAGTGCGAGTTTGGGGGGTGTGTGGGCAGCTTGGTACTTCCGATTCCCAAATTTTGGCATTGCTTGCAACCTTTTGAGCAAGCTGTGAGATTTTTGCATGAAATACCAAGGGAAAAGGAAAAAAAGCAATCAGAAATGGTCTTCCTCCTTTGTTCGGGCTAGGATGAGGCAATCTCATCATCAAGATGGAGCCCTCCAAAAAAAAACTCCTCTCCCTCCTGTCTCCCAGAGCCACCTCAGGGCTCTCTATCTGCATCTGAGCATCTCCTCAGGCAACACTCACATCAGCGGGTCCGAGGGAGCCCCATCCACCCAGGTCCAGTTTTGAGCACTGCCGAGTAAGTGCAGCCCGATCCAGACATGGTTGGTTCTCTCCGTGATGTTGGAGATGAAATTCTGGAGGGGGTCAGAGAGGACAATGGGACCAGTCCTCCCATATCGCTCCAGTCCATGGGTTCTAGACACAACAGGCAGCCAACCACCCCAACATGGACCCGGTTCAGATGGAAACCTGGGTGATTTGCACCCCAGGAAGACCCATCTCCCTGTGCTTTTTGCATTACCATCTCTTCCAGGTCCCAGATGATCAGCATTTGAGCTCTCCGCACCTCGCAGTCCTTCTTGCTCTCATTCCAAACCCGACTCTTTTTAGACAGCCAGTAGCACTTCTCCCTGTATGCCATCCAGTTATTGGGGCTTGCACTCGCTCTCTGCTGCTGGAGGGATGGAGAAACGCACCTAGACCTCAAGATCTTCACCTAAAAATCAGGCTCAAAGAGGAGCCATCTTCTTCCACGCTTCCCAGACTGGCATCGCTTTGATGCAGCTCTGTATCTCCACCCTCTTCCCACTGTTTTCTTTCTCATCCTTGCTCACAGATCTCTTATTTCTCTAATTTCTCTTGAATTGGAGGGGATGGAAGTTGGATTTAGATTTTTCTTTTTCTTTTTCTTTTTTTTTTTAACATTATTTTCCCCTTTTCTTCAGTACAGGGAGCACCGCAGGTACCTGATAAGTCGTCCTGCTGAAGTTGCCTTGAAATGTGTGTCACTGCGCTCCTGAAAAACTACCAAACAGTGCTGGTTGGTTTTGCAATGGGCACGTTGGGTGGGGAATGGGGGGAAATTGCAGCACTAAGTTGGGAAAGAATAAATTTATGCTTGTAAGGAGAAAACCAGCTGCAAAGGCTGCTGCCCTGCATGGACAAAAAGTCCTTTTCCTGCATCAAAGTAGAGTTTCTTTGGAAAAGCAGCTTTCTGCTTCTCCTGCTGTGGTCAAAGGTGCTATTTCAACAGCTGACTCATAAGTGATGGTGCTTTTGCTTTAAAGAAAATAGTTTGAAACATTATTTTCTTTCAAAACTTGTCATCTTTGAATGGAAAAATAACCCCACAACACCCAGACCGGTGGAGAAAAACCTCTGCCTTGATTGCAGAGGAATTTGGAGTTTGTTTTTTCTGCTGGTTTAACAGCATCTTGTTGGCCTGAACATATGGGTTGGTGTCTTTGATGGAAAGCTGGTCCCACTTTTGGTACGGTGACTTCCCACCCTGCTCTGCACATTCTGCAGAGCACATGCGTCTGCAAGAGCTCGGCTCAGGTGTGATACCCTCATATCGCACATATTTTGCAGGGGGTATAAGTTTATCGCTTTTCAAAGGACATGTGCACGTCTATTTGCTGTTTTGTTGTTTGTGTTGTGGTTTTTGTTTGGGGTTTTTTTAGTTTCCTTTTTACATTGCTAGTTACTCCTGCAGGCAGTGTCACACATGGGGACGGGGTGGTTGGAGCCGGGTGGTTTTTCACAGGAACAAAAGAGGTTTTTCATCACGTTGATCTGTATATTTGAGAACAGACCCTCTCGCATGGTTCAGAAGATGTGGAGGGAAGAATGACTAAGTGCAATGTATGAAGCAATTGAGTTTCTGAGGCAGAACAGCTTATTTTTGGTATGATGGGGCAGGAAAAGGCTGTGTGATAAAACATCCCTCCGGGATCGGTGGGAGGTTTCTCCCTCTGGTACTTACCATGGATGCTCAGAAAATTCAGAGCTGAGACCAGGAGGAGGCTCAGCAGCAGCAGCGTGGATGCTTTGTGACACTGGTGGCAGGATGCACCTGGGGAAAAAAAAAAACAGCGCAGCGTTTTGGAAGACTTTATGGAGAAATTAGCAGTGCCGAGCAATGGAAGAACCGGTTGCAGCACTGGGTACCCCCCAGTGCATCGCATTTATTTTGCTGGTGCAACATTAAATCTAACCCCAGACAGGAGGAAAAAAAAAAAAAGGCAATAATAACAGTTGCAGTGTCGTGGTATTGGCCAAAAAAAAAGGCAGAAAAAAGGAGTAAGGGTTGCAAAGGAATTAACTTTCTTTGTGTTGGTTTCCAGGGTAGGCAAGAGGCAATGCCAGACCAGCCATCATTTAGGGAGATGAACCTGGAGGTGCCCAGAGGCTGAAGCATGAAATGGATGGACAAAATTCTGCCCCCCCAAACCCCTTGTTGAAATTTCTCATGTTTTTTCTCACCTTGGCAGCGATGCTGACTGAGGGAAAGCCCGGGGAAAGAACGAGAAAGCAAATAGCAAAAATTGCTACTGCCCATGGCTTTTTCTCTTGGCCATTTTGGCCAGGAAGATCCCTGGTACCTGGGTCCATTGGCTTGGGCGTCAGGTTGGGGTTCTTCACCTTCAGTTTGGTCATGACAATGTAACCTGTTGTTCTCCATCGCTGGTGTCAAGGGCTAAATGAGCAAGGGATGGAGAAGGAGGGAAGCTTTAATGGGCAGAGGTGGTGTGGTTAGGTGAAGCTGGTGGAGGAAACACTCGCCGCTCCTCCTGCGGCACCAGCGTAGCCCTCCGCAGGATGCGGGGCTCTGATGGTGGGCATGGAACTTGGGGTGCTGGGGGCAACTTGCAACGCCTTCACTTGGGAGGCTGCTGAGGCCTCAGGCCCTTTCTTGTGACAAAAAGGTTGGAGATCCACCACTGGGAAACATGAGGGAACCTCAGGATGGGAAAACACTGGATGCACCAGCAACCTTGATGATTTGGGAGCACCACCTCCTCCTTCCCTGAGGATGCCTTGGCATGCTGAGGGGGGGTCGCACCAATCACCCCCGACCATCTCCACAGCCAACTCACTCAAATAATGATGTTTTGCAGGTGGCTAGAGCAGTGTTTATTCATTATAATATATATCAATTTATCTCCAAAGGGGGAGTGTAGGTGGTTTGCCGGGGGAGAAGGGGGGACCATCACAGAGAGTGCAAAGATCCTCCCAAGCCCCAAAGGTCTCCAATGCTTAAAGAAAGATGAGGACCGTGCAGAGCAGTGATGTACCTCCAAGAGAGTCTGAGGGCAGAAACTGGTGGGGGATGACAACAAGAAACTGTGGGTTGGACTCAAATCCAAATGTATCCCAATAAAAATGAAAATATATCTTGATCTCCTGATAATCATCCTTGCTGCAGGTCGCCTCATCTTCCCCCTTTCTCTGTGCACCCTGAGAAGATCCTGGCCCCATCTTTCCCTTATCACCCAGAAATGAAGAAATTATCATTCCCACAAGGCAGGGAATGGGATAAGCCAGGATCCAGGTCAGCATCAATTAAGGTCATTGTCCCCGAAAAAACAAAAAAAAACAACAACAAAACCAACCAACCAATAATGATTTTTTGAAGGTAAAAGGTTGTTCCCAGAAGCTGACGTGATACCACGCATCTGCAGCCAAGTAATATCATCCAACCTGAAGCACTTATGTGATGACAGCCCCAGGGGCTTTCCCAGGTCAGCTCAGAGCGTCTCCACACTTTTTTCACCATCCTCAATGCTCCCAACCCTCCTCCCCAAGGGCCCTTCCTGCTGGGTTCCAGCTCCTGTCTTGTACCTCCTCCTTCTTGGAGCATTTTCTCCTCCCTCTGGGCTGGTTTTTCTTCAAGGCTTTTGCTCCCCCATGGAGGAAAGCAGCAGCAAGCCAACCACCTCGATTTTTTTTTTTTTTCTTTTCCTGTTGTAGTAAGAAAAGATGATTCAAAATGACACAACCTCAGTTTTTGTTGCCTACGAACAGTTTCAACCCCCACTCCAGGAGTTGCCATAAGGATTGAGAAATGACTGCAAACATTTGGGGAGCAAGGAGACCACGGTGCCTTCAGCATCATTTGCCTACAGGACCCTCTTAAAAATCCCCACTTGTCTATATTTACCCAGAAAAACAAAATTAATGTGGGAAGGGGGAGAGATCATCTTCTTGCTGGGAAACTCTTAAGCATAAAGCTTAAACAACCAAGTGTGTCTCCCAGCTCTACTACTTTTCACCTGGTTTTACTGGAGCTTTAGCTACCTGTCCACCCTGCCTCTTTCATTGTGGTGGGTTTGAATTTCTGGATGTGTTTGGGTTTTTCAGCTGGCTTTTAATTTTTTTTTTCTTTTCTTCTCTATTTTGCTGCTTTGTAAGTACTTTTCAGGGTTGCTTTCTCTAGAACGGAATTAAGAAAATCATGGTGAAAAGAAGTGAATAATTATATGATAAAAAGGACTTAATTTTTGTTTCAATTAAGTGGAACTAATAGTGAGTTTTGGGGAGCTGGAGCAGACTGTCTGGAAACCACAGTGGGTTTAGGAGGGATAAAACCTGGGCAGGAGCTCAGACTACTCTGTGTGATCTCTTAGGAGGGGGAGAGAGGGTGATAAAAATACAAACCTCCGTAGGGTCTTTTCTGAAGAGAATTTTGTTTAAAAAAATTTCCAATGACCATTATAAAGCAGAGTCAAAAGCAAATCAAAGTTTTCCATTTGAGATGGGACCTTTTTTTTTTTTAGCTCAACGCTCTCGTTCCTCAAATATTATCTTAATGCTTCAGCAGAAAGAGGTCGCCCAGCCCAGGGCTGGAGGGTTTTAGCTCAGAGATAGGACCAAGACTGGGCTTTGTCCCGTTGAGTTTTGGGTTCCTCCAGGGATGGGGAATCACCACCCCTTCCCAGCACACCCTTGTTATGAATTTTTTCTCTTCTCTACTGCTCAATTTAACCCTACAATGACTTTGAAACACTATATCTGAGCACAGCACTGAGTTTTCCTCCTGCAAATCCCCCGTGCAGGAGAAGGGAAAGTCTTTGCCATTTTCCCTGCTCTGTTTACTGACCACCAAAACCTGCCTCAGGGTGACTTTACACCTTATTCCCAGAAGAAAATTCCATTGGCGCACCAAGCGCAATTTGTCGGGGCACATTCTTGGCAGGCTTTTTGTTTATTTTGTGATTCTAATGTACATCAGACACAGGGAAGGAATAAAAGCTGTTGCGACCCCTTGGTTCCGGTGGAGGAAGGCAAATGCACCTGTATGCTCTGTGGAATTAAGGCAGTTGAAGAAGTTAGATAAGGATTTGATGAAGGTTACGTCACAGCACAATGTAAGCATGTAGTGGTATTTCTTCTGTTGCTCGCACTTGTGGGTCTCAAACCACAGGTTTCATTTTGAGTTGGCTGCATCTCTGCAGTGAGGACTCCTGATTCTTATCAGATTAATCCGTTCTGTAAGTGCTTCAACTCCCTTGAAATTGTGAGTAGTTGGTAACATTTTTCTTTTAATAAACTCCCTTTGAACTTCTCTCTCCTCTTCCCNAAACAACCAAGTGTGTCTCCCAGCTCTACTACTTTTCACCTGGTTTTACTGGAGCTTTAGCTACCTGTCCACCCTGCCTCTTTCATTGTGGTGGGTTTGAATTTCTGGATGTGTTTGGGTTTTTCAGCTGGCTTTTAATTTTTTTTTTTCTTTTTTCCTCTCTGTTTTGCTGTTTTGTAAGTACTTTTCTCTCTCCTTTTTTTCTTTCTATATCTTTTTTCCTTCTGTCTCCTATTTTTTCCTTCTCTCTCCTATTTTTTCCTCCTTTTTTTTCTTCTCTCCCCTTTTATCTCTTTTCATCTTTTGCCTGCCTCCCCCCTCTTTTTTACCCTCCCCTTTCACCTTCCTGGCTTTTGTCATCCTGTCTTTCTTTCCTTTCCCCACCCTTGCCCCGTGTGTTTGTAGCCAAGGCTAACAGTGCTCATCTGCCACGGCTTCCCAAGGCACCTGCTGCCCACCAGGTCTTGGTATGTTACAGAAACAAACCCAAAACCTCACCCCAAAGACAGCTTGATGTGATCTTGCGGAGGTGGAGCCCATGGTTGTCTGTGGGTTTCCTCAGCCAATTTCTGTTTAACGTGCCGCCTGAGCCACAGTCCCCGCGGCCACCGGTGGAAGTGAGCTCCTGGGTCAGGCACTTCTCTACCCTCCATGGAGAAAGGAGACCAAAAACCAAATTCTTCAGACCAAAGGGAAGCGTTGAACCACCACAAGGATGTAGAGGAAGACTGCAAATGGGGTAATGGTGGGGGAAACAAAAAACTCTAATGCTTCAGGTGAGGGCAGGGGGTGGGAAGAGCATCTTGCTCCAGTGGAGCAGCAGTGGGGTGGGGAAAGGCATTTTTGGGTGGGTGCAGATCAACCCAGGCACATCTACCCTGAATTGTGTGATGCAGTTGTCCCCAAATCCATCTCCAGGTTCTCAAACACATATTGGTTCCTCTGAAAGACAGGGGATCCAGCAGGAAAAGGCAAAGAGAGAGGGAGAAGGACTCAGCCTATGCCCTCCCCTGCCCTTTCCTCCCCCAGTCTGCAACACCAAGAAGTCAGACCGGGAAAGATGCCGCTGGTCACAGACTGTCATGCCCATGTACATGGTGCTGGTGCTCGTCCTCCTCACCCTGCTGACGGCCTTGACTGGTGAGTCCCATGCAGGAATCTCCCATAGGGAGGATCCGGGCCAGGTGCCTGTTTTGGGGAAGTGGAGAGGATCCCAAGATTTTTCCCAGCATCAAGGTCCTGCACATGGTTTGGGGCAAAAATAACAATAAATCCCATTTTCCTGCTTTTTAGGGCTGCCCATGCATCTCACTCAGGTTTCTCTTTTTTAGTTGTCTATTTCAGATCCCAATTTCCTGTTCCGGACTTCTACCACGTGTGCCCAGACAGATGGCTTGGCTTCCAAGGGAAATGCTACTTTTTTTCTGATACTGAAAGCAATTGGATCACCAGTCAGGAAAGCTGCGAGGCCCTGGGAGCTTCACTGGTCTTCATAAGCAACATGGATGAATTGGTAAGAAATGGGCTCGAGACCCTACGCTAGCACTAGGGTGGGAAACATGAAAACAAAACAAAACAAAACAAGAAAAGAAAAAAAAAAGTGTGTGGGGACACACAAAAAACCCAGATCAAAACCCTTCTTGGCCCCACATTGCACCTAGTGCTGTAGCCAGGAGCAGATGCCTTGGAGAAAGCACCATTTTTGGGTGGAGTGATGGAAAACAGGAGGTGGGGAAGACAAGGCTGGCTAAAACATGATGTTTCTTTGCTTTCAAGGCTTTCCTTACACAGTGTAAAGGTGACGCTGACCACTGGATTGGGCTGCAAAAGGAGGGTAACATGTGGTGGTGGTCCAACGGCACAGCCTTCAACAACTGGTTGGTCCCCTCTCTCCATGTTGGGTGCTTGGGGTTGGGAACTGGGGCAGGTTTGCATCTTGGTGTGGTTGGAAATGGCCCAGGGGGGCTGTTGCGTTGCTTCTCCCCACCCTGGATGGGATGTATTGGAGGGTCTAGGATGACCCATCCTGGGATGGGGACCTTCTGCCACCATGCCTACACAGCTCCTGGCTTTCCATGGGAGGTTTGGGATGGAACAAGGATGCCGCACACCGATCCCCTGTTAGATACCCTCAGCCAAACACCACCCTTTCTCTCCAAGAGAGGAAATCCCAACTTTTCTGAATTTTTTTTGGGGGGGTAGCTTTCTCCTTTTCTCACTCTCCTGAGCACGTCAACATTGCAGGTTTAGCGTGAGGGGTGGTGGGCTTTGCGCCTACCTGAACAAGGAGAATATCAGCTCATCCCTGTGCCACATCAAGAAGAACTGGCTCTGCAGCAGACCCGACAACTATGTCCACTGGAGACAAAAGGCATATCCGTAATAAAATACTCCAAAACCAGGAGTTTTGTCCCAGTTCTGTGACCAGCAGATGAAGAACCACCGAGCGGTTCCTTCCATAAGGCCGTGCAACTGATTCTAGCACAAACTGTTACGAGTTTTGTATTTCTTGAGGTTTTCTGCTCAGACAAGCCAGACTATCATCAATCTGCCATGGCTGCTGGGCCGCTGCATCAGAAGAAGCTTATTGAGTGTTTTCTATATGCTTCTGAAAACAGTATTTTTTCCTATTCTTTAAGCTACTTACATGAATTAATTTCACTGAAATTCCCCATTGGAAGGGAATGAAACAAGGTAAAATTTGCTAAAGTGGCTGCAATGTTATAAAACAAATAAACTAACGTACCCCAAAACGGAACTTTGCACTGTTTGCAATAAATTTTGTGGTCCCTCTATTGTTGTTAACGAAACTGTGTTATTTCAACAAACTGAATCAAACCAGGTTTATAGTCATTTTTATTGATGCCGTAGCTCTATCAACAGAGCCCCTGGGGCACAGATGTTCCTGGTTTCCCATCTGCGCCCCCAAAAAACCTGTCTTGACCCACATGGGAAATGCATTTGCAAACCCCAAAATCTCTCTCAGAGCCGTAACATTGAAGAGGGGGGGCTGCCTTCACCCCAAATAATTGGCGGCAGGCGCCTTGCAGGCTGGGTGTTTTGGGATGGGCACGTGTCAGGCGGAGGCACCACATTTCTCCCCGTCGCCCGCCGTCGGTGGGGAGAGCTGGAAAGGATCTTTCTGGCAAACCCACTTGTGTTCGCCGTCACAGGTATCGACCTCCAGCACCGCGTCTTTCAGCGTCCCGCATCCTCCATCCATCCCCTGCAAGGTGCCAAACCTGCAGAGCGAAAAGTTTATTGCCAAAAGGACCAAACTCTTCCCGGCTTGCAGAAGAGGAGAGGCGGGGGCTTGTTCTTCTGCCCTTTTTCTGCACCATCGCATCGTGCTGCAAATTTTTTCTCACTGGTGAGTAGCCCGAATTTGAGGGCAGGTTTCTGAACTCACGATAAGATCTGCGAGGAGCACGGGTGTTAAAAGTCACGTTGGTTGTGTGGTTATGGTGGGAGGTGTTGGGTTATTTTGCCTCATAAACCCAACCCTTGGTCTGCAAAGCTTTGGCAAGGGGAATACGAGGCAGAAAAAATCCCGGGGGCATGCACCGGGTCTGAAAATGAGCAAAGCTGCTCTTTACACTAATAAATTGCAGATGCACTCACGTGCTGGTGTCGAAGGTTGTGTTGTCCACCCATCTCCACTTCTCATGGGATGATGTTAGCCCGATCCACAGCGGCTGCGTGCCTCCGCCTGTAATATTTTTGATGTACTCCTGGAAAATGGAGGTGACCAACGTCTCGTGGGGTGCAACGCCATGACTTGTTTCACACCCAAATAGATGGGACGCGAATTTCCCCCGTGCTTTGAACCATCTCTAAAGGCAGCTGTGGGGTGAAAATAGCTTAAATTCAGAGCCCGAGACACCGATGTCTCCATCTGAGTTCTGCATCCCTCCTCTTCCTCCCATGTCACGGGTGGGTGGGGGGACACAGAGGGGCTTTAGGTGACAATTCAGCCCTTTTTTCTTCCTGGTCATCTCTTAGTTGGCATCAGAGCAGGAGGTGGTTGAGACCCACCGTTAACAGCCCCAAACTCTCCTGCTGCCAGGCACTTTTTGCTCCCCACCTAAAATAATTAAAAAAAAAAGGACTTTCAGGTCCTTTTCAAGCCTTCTTCTCTCTGTTTACCTTTTCTTTGTTGTCCTGGGGCACTACCAGCTGAGACTCCTGTTTTTCGCACTCTTTCTTGCTTTGCTGCCAGTTCCTCTGTTCCTTGGAAAGCCAGTAGCATCTTTCCCCACGGAGCTGCCAGTCCTGGGGACACAGCTTGCAGCCAGCACAGGCTGAAGAGGAGAAAGAGCCATGAGACACCCCAAAGGGTGGTCAAGGTCTTCCCCAGCCACCAGCTGAAGGTCACCCAGAGCTTCCCCATCCCACACCCCAGCTTTTTCCCCATCCTTGAGTTTTTTCACGTCGTTGTGGCTTTTCCTGCTCAGCCACCGGAGAAGAGGAGGAGGAGGAGGACTGCGGTTGGGTGACCCCCAGGACGCTAATGGCTGGTCGGGATGGAGGAAAGCTGGTGAGGAACCTCCTCCCTAGGGTAGACCTTGCTCCTCCATGTAGGGGGGTCAGCAAAAATTACCTGCAAAATCTAATTCTTCCTTGAAACGCTCTTCTTTGTCAAATAATGCTTGGTGGACTTACATCCCCAGGGGCCTCCTTGCGACTGGGTTGGAGGGAAACCCCATCAAAGGTCCCACCTGAGCATCCCCCAGCAGAGCCAGGGGTTACCTGCGGGGGTCTCCTGCCGGGACTTGCAGAAATACTGCATCAGGGATGAAAATATGCATCGTTCTGTCTGGTTCCTTCCGCAAATCTCCATGCCTTGCAGGGGACCACTCATTGCTGCTGGCTGTAGAGACCTCTGAAAAACTTGGAGGAATGACCTGGGGTGAGAGGCTGCAGCCGTTTGGGCATAAACCCACAAAAAACAGGTAGGGCTGGGGTTGATTTTACGCAACCCTCCTTTTTTTTCCTCGCCATGGTTGCACCTGGTTAATTAAGCCAGCCTTGCTTAAAAGCTACGGGGATAGTCCAGGTTTATTTCACCAACTCTTGTTGGATGAAAGCATCTCCATGGGCCAACCTCATCCCTTCCAAAGGTGGAAATGAAACCAAATTTCCTCCCACCCCAGCCTGCTCGCTGGGTTTTGAGATGTAGACAAGAGCTGGTTAGAACCCCTGTATGCTCAGCACCACCACCAGCACCAGCAGGATGAGGTGCACCAGCCCACTGGCTTTGAGGACAACCCCATGCCACCGTGGGCACAAGGCAGGAGCTGAAAGTGGCCACGGTTGCTTAAAAAAATTGCACATTCTCATGTGAAAAAGCCCCACTGTCAAGCCGGTGAGTTTGAGCAGAAGTTTACAGCTGCTTGGCTTCCTCAAAAAGAAAAAAAAAAGAAAAAAAAAATCACCACTGGTGAGGTCTAGAGGTTGGGTGCAGAAGTGAGGGCATCACCTAATGATGTTTTTTCAGGTGGTCGTGGAACTGCAAGAAGCCTCAAGAGCAGCCTTGGGCACCTAACGATGGAGCTTAGCAGACCTGAAACCTTCTGAAATTGGCTTAATTTAGAGCAGGCAAAACGTGCTCAAGGTAGAGCTGGGAGTTGGTGGGACGTGGGTCTCTCCAGACCTCATCTCCGCCAGGATGCCAGAGGTGGCCTCGGCAGCTTTGCTTCCCATCAAGGCTCATGTTGGGCTTCTTGGGATCCATTTTTGCCACTAAGTGAAGGATCTTAGAGGCAAAACTCTTCAACCTCCAGATGTTTGCTGGCTTCCCTCTCCCCCATCTCATCCTTGCTTTATTTTTCCCCTCTATGCAATCCGGGATCCCACCTTAGACAACGTTTATTCCATCCAACGCTCTCCATGTCTCTTGGAAACCTCAACATGGGGATGCAGAAGCAAGCGAACTCAAAATTACTCTTCCCAAAGCAAATGGAGCTTGAAATGAGCACCCACCTCCGCTCTCCAGCCCCCAAAAAATGGCACTTACCGCTGCGCTTCTCGGCAGGAGAAGAACCATCCCCAGGATGCCTTAAATCAGCATAAACTATTTCCTCCACCATGATCAGCTCAGAAGTGAGTGAAGCTGTTCTTGGGCAACCTCTCGCCTTATGACCGACTTCCTCGTGCCTGCGCCTGGCCCCAGGAAATGGCGTTGTCTGGGTCTTTTATCTTAAAAAAAATAAAATAAAATAAAATAGAATAAAAATTGTATATATCCTACAGACTTGCCTTGTAAATTAAGGGCGGTGAGGGGGTAGGTGTCCTGTAGCCAGGAGGAGGTCACACACCTGGAGGTGTAGAAACACCAACTTGTTCAACGACTGTGCCAAGCAGCAGAGAAAAGATGCAGCGATTTAAAAATAAATAAATAATTAATTAAAAAAATAAACCCCCCCACCTTTAAAGAAGGTTTTTATGGATCAGGCTGAAGCGTATCAGGGTCTGGGTCGGCATGGCCAGAGGCAGATCATGGGATGAGGAGGAAAAAGGTGATATTTGCTGGGTTTCCCCCAGAATATTGGCCAGGAGCGACTTGAAACGGTTGTTGCTGTGTGTGGCTCTTCCTTCTGCTCCCGCTGGTTTTGACGCAATAGTTGGTCCCTGGTTTGTCCCGTGGCAGGGAGATGCGTAAATGGACGAGGCGTGCGGGGATGCTCAGCAAGTCCACTGGAACCGGCAGAGGTTTATATTTTATTTTATTTTATTTTATTTTATTTTATTTTATTTTATTTTATTTTATTTACTTTAGTTGAGTTTATTATATTTTACTTTATTTTATTTTATTTATTTCACTTTACTTTTTACTTTCCTTTACTTCACCCTATTTTATCTTACTTCATTTTTTCTTACTTTACTTTTACATTGATTTTTATTTTTACCCTGCAAGCACACAGGCCAGCCCTGCTATCACACCTTCCCCCCCCACTAACACCTTTTTTTAGTGGAGGAAATTACTTTTTTGTTCCACAGGTACCCAAAAGACAGCAAGAAGGAAAAAAAAACCAAAAAAAACAGAAATTTGCCCCAAATACCTGCCAGCAGCAAGAAACAGGGTAACAGAGGAGAAACCCAAAAGTCTCAGCAGGAAAAGCACTGCTTTTAAAATTTTTTTTATTTAATTTTATTTTTATTTTATGTTTTAATTATTTGGTTTTGCTTTTACTTTTTGATATTTATTATTTATTATTCATTATTTATTATTTATATCTCTTTTTGTGTTGGGGGTGTTTATGATTTAATATTAATTATTTTTTTACACCTGAAGGCTTTGTTAGCCTCATGACTTTTTTTGTGGTGACCTTTTTTGA
>VXBL01002466.1:65881-88688 GCA_013400195.1 Aramus guarauna | reverse complement strand
GTGTCCCTGCCTGTAGCAGGGGGTTTGGAACTAGATGGTCTTTGAGGCCCCTTCCAACCCAAACTATTATATGATTCTATGATTAAAACAGGAAACTCTGTCTGTAAGTATAATGCACATGTGGGATTTTTTTTTTTTTGTCCTTTGCCAGGAGTCTGTATTTTGTGCAGGTTATACAACTGACTTTTGGCTTTCTCTAGCCAAGGTATATTAGAAAGGGTTTACCAAGATGGTATTACATCTTCCTATTTGGAACAGAAATATTTCAGTGTAAATGAATTCCATGGAGTTAAATTTGTGAGACGTGACACACGTGTTCTATAGAGCAAGGTGAAATTTAGTTCATTAGAGGTGCTAGCGTGCTTCTGTGGGGTAAGCACAGATTGTGCTTTCCTATAAAACAGGCACAGTCTCTAGTCCACACTTGTCCTTGTCAAACTGTTGGAGAGTCTCAGGGGGACTGTGTTGGCTGTGCCTTTCAAATTGGTATTCTCCCACGGAGAAAATCCCATTAGCGACACATTGTTCTGCATCACCAGTGTCCTGAATAAAAGCTTATTTTTATGAGTATGCATGTCACAGCCAAAATGTCATTTCTGTGGGGGATAATACTGATGTAGTTTCTGGTGGTTTTTTTGAAACAGAGGTTCCAGCTTTTGCCTTAATATTTTGCCTATACATATGAGTTCTGGCAGATGATACTATTGACAGTGCTCTTTTACCTACTTCCCTCATCTGAGTAGTTTTGTTGGAGAGCTGTGAGTTTCTCTTTCCTGACATGGTGCTCATAATTCACCATGGTGAGGGAAAATGTCATAAAGGAAGGCAAGGGATAAATTAGTAATAGAAAAGAGAAGTATTGCTGAAGTCTTCAGCCACTTCTTTCCATCCCAGAAAAGCACAATGCTGTGTTTTGGGCCAGACTTTTACCTGAAGGGTAGTGTCTGCTGGTTTGGCTCTTAATTCCTACACTTAGCAGGAGGACTCTCAGACGCACAGAATAGCTGACGTTGAAAGACACCTCTTGAGATCTTCTGCTACAGCTTGAACTGCCCAGGACAGTGCACAGTCACGTCTGGAATATCTCCATATATACTCTTGGAAGAAGAGAAAAACTGTTCTCCATGCATGTTGTGATGACAAAGTACTGGTTTGTACTGACTTAAGGAGGTTGAGGTGAAAAGTGGCCAAGGTCCAGATATCTGGCAGACAAAATCTAAAATCCGTCTTAGGGGTGAGCTGGGGC
This sequence comes from Aramus guarauna, assembly GCA_013400195.1. Taxonomy (NCBI): domain Eukaryota; kingdom Metazoa; phylum Chordata; class Aves; order Gruiformes; family Aramidae; genus Aramus; species Aramus guarauna. Next base: position 87,442 of record VXBL01002466.1, on the reverse strand, counting down.
AGAGTTTCTCCTCTGAAGGGTTAACAACAGGTGAGAAAAGAAGATGCAGAAATAGCTTCCTAGTCATGGTATGAGAATGAAGTGCGTGGTTTCTTTGCGATCTTTCCAGCCCTATTTCTGATGGTTGTTTTTCGCTGATAAAATTCTACTGAATTATTGCTTTAATGAGAAGCAAAGATTTTTAGGCTGTGATAAATTATTATAGTATTAATTAGAACTTCCATAACCAATTTCATTTTTCAGAAGTTTTTAAAAATGTTAATTACTTTATTAGTAATAATTAACATGTTCTTTGGGAATTATAGTACTTCTTTTTTTGAGTTGTTTGTTTGCCATTGATTCTGTTCTCTCAGATGTGTTTCTTGTTCTTACTGTGCAGTTTGGATAATGCATTTTTATCTAGCATGTTGAAGTTATGCTCAGTTTCTTCCTCCTGCCCTTTTTGTTTCTGATAAGTCGGGTCATGGGTGCAAGGAGTATGCATCCGTGATGGACTGGCTGTAAAAGTGATGAATGACTTCCAAACATTGGTGTAAGAGCCCTGTGAATGGGAGACCTCCCACTCTGAATGTACAGTTAGCCTGAGTTGTGCCATAGAATCCAGGTGGTGTTGCATGTTTTTAGTGTTTAAGGAGCAGTTTAGGGTTTTGGGGGAGGGGTGGTGATGGTAGTGGTGGTGTTTTTTCCTCAGTAGGCTGCTATTCTGCTGGAATGGTTGCAGCGTGATGTGAATTGGTTTAGCACGTCATCTCCAAGGCTCTTGAGTGGCCAGTATATAGATGAATGGCCAGGGTTATTCAGTGAAGTTTGGTAAGTTGTCATGATGTGAAATTTGGAGTCCAGCTTGGTTCCTCCCATAGTTGTTTCTGTGGCATTGAGTGAAGTCAGTACCAGCTGCATAGCTCGACTGGTTATGAAGAGAGTGGAAATATTTCCTGGTTCCATTGCTGGACAGATTTCACACTGCCTTGTTCCCTTATTTACCTTGTCATGGGAAGGTAATACGTACTGCATAATTCCTTGACATTCTTAGGAAGTACTTGCTGATGAAGTAAAATTGTTCAATAGAAGGCCTTCACATGTTATAGTAATACTGCTCAATTATGTCATCATTAAGTTTAGAAGATGTAACATGAGTTACCCCTCAGATCTTTGCTGTTTGAACCAATTGCAAGGGAGCATGAGCCAACAAGGAGCACTGGGAAAAACAATGGGTATGTGACCACTTGCATCTTCAAGACTATTTCGGGTCCCTGAAGAGATTTGCAAGGTCATGAGCTGGGCTGCAAATGCTTTCCACTGAAAGAGGATTGCAGAGTGGTGTTGATCAGTAAGTGATTCAAGCATCATTCCTTCTTTTGAAAATATTGCTAGGGATGCACACTCTGAACTGCTCTTCTGGTATAAATCTTTCCCTTGCACTTAAAACTGTGGCTTTCTATAGGAAGGTAAAGCTGTAGTCAGGCCTCAAAGACTGCCTGAGCAAGACTACATCCTGGCATTGGGCAGAGTCTGCCTTGCCTGGAACAATTTTCCAATCTATTTTGGCTTCTTTTAAGGTTTATGTTATGCCCCAACTCCTTGTTATAGGATCATAGGATATCCTGAGTTGGAAGGGACCCATAAGGATCATCGAGTCCAACTCCTGGCTCCACACAGGACTAGCTGAATCAGAGAATATGACTGAGAGCATTAAACAGAAACTAAAAGATAACCACAAAAGGATCTTGGTCACCTGTATTATTTCTTTGAAAAAAAAAAAAAGAGGGGGGGGGATCATGTAATTTTTTTCAATAATCAAGCAATTTGCTTGCTGGAGTGAAAAAATATCCCCAGTTAAGAGTGACATAAAGGCGATTGTGGGGAATAATTGACTAAAATTCATCTTCTGTGATTTTCTTTTCCTTTCTTGCACTTACAAAATGCTGAAGACTAGATATTGAAAAGATTTTACTCCATGGACTGAGTCACCCCTACCCCAACAAGTTCTGCAATATTAGAATCAATCATTCCTTGTAGGTTTGGGGTGGCCTCTGCCCACCTAAGGAAAACCAGTGGCACTCCTAAGACCTGTTGGCAATTCTGAAGGGATACAAAACTAATTAAACAATATGCAAAGTCCAATGCCTTTTGAGTGTGTGTGGTCATCAAAATGGCTTGGGAACCAGCAGAATAAAGCCTCACCTCCTGTGAACTCATATTTTTTTTCTGTCATTTCATAGCTAACCTATCTCTGCTTCCTTGCAATCCTCTCAGTTCAGCACCTTGGCCACTAGCTTTCTAACAGTACCCTGGTTATCTCTCATATCTTCTTTGCTCCCATCCCGCAGCTTGCTTTCCTCTTTCCTATACCCCCTATCTGTATGGCCAGCGTTGCTGCCTAAAGAAATGCTGGTTGATCTTCTGATCACTGCTTCTTGGGATAGGGAGGGTCATCATATCTGTCCCTCTGGATGTTAATTTCAGTTCATCAATCTTTCCTTATCTTCTGCTTTTTATGTAACATGTCAAGAGCTTTCAAGCTGGTCTTCTCCATTTAATCTGTTTGCAGCTGGAAAACAGGACTGTAAATGTGCATGTTCCCCTGTCAGTGGGAGAGCAGAGAGAAGGTTGGTGTATCATCTTTTTATACCATAGTGTAGTGGCATGTAAATAATCTTCCAGTGATGTCAGCTTAAAAATTAGGAAAAAAAACCCAAACCAAAAGATGCCATAGGTAATATAGTTGATATTTTTCTGCGAGGATGAAGATATACTATCCAGCCCTGCCAAGGGAGGTCTTTCAGAGAAGTTTGACAATGCTCCAACTATTCCAGAGATTTTTACTGAAAATGTACTGGGTTTTGAGTGCTTCTCAGGATTCCCCCAGAAAGTAATGCTGTTATAGCAAGTAATCACTCGAAGATGTAGGAAAAAGCCTTTAGATGAATAAACCAGCTGGTTTGTGAATATCTTGTTAAGAAACACTGATTGAAATATTATTATCTTTTGCAGGGGGTTGCTACATTATGGTAACCTTGGCCCTTGCCCCAGTTCTTTGAACATCTGGATATACAGAAATACTTCATGGTTAGATTGCAAAATTTTCTTTATTAGTCTTCCTACTGTCTTTCCAACTTTTTTCTCATTTAAGACATGGAAGAGGAAATTGTCTCTGATAGTCTGAATGAAGTTAGGTTTTTTTCTGGCCTGCTCAGATCTGATTTCCATAGTGGGAGAGACTGAAATGAAAGTTGGAAGATAATGAGAAAAAGGCTTCAGAGTCTCAGGGACTACCCATGAAATCAACTGAGCTTGGTCAAAATGTCAAGCTTGGTCAGTAGGTTCACTGAATCCTAGCTGTCCCGCCATGGAGAAATTTAAGGACTCTGCCAGACTATAATTTTTTTTTTCCAAAGTTCAGAGAAAGACTACCTTTCATGAAAAGCCCAGGTTCCCAGCCTACATGATCAAGGAAATAAAGAGTAATTTTTACCAGTCATAAAACTTGCAGAGTTCATCTTCTCAATGGTTTGTTTTCTTTGTCACAAAAGCTAAGAGAAAAATGAGCTCTCAAGACAGGACTGGATTTGTCACTCTGCATGATGCTGTGCTCCTGTCTTTCTGGACCCTTCCAGGGGCAAAAAAATTGCATTTTGGTGGATAAATTCTTCCACTGCTATGAAATGGTTCTTACTCCCAAATCATCTGAAGAACCTGGGCTGATGGTCATTTGTCTGTTGGGGGGGAAAGACAAGATATTCTGCCTAACATGTACTTCCTTGTTGTTGAAGATTAACAGAAGCCATTAGAAAAATGGCCACTTGAGCACACTGTTGTGCTCAAGGTATAGAAGGTGGGGATAATGTATGCCTCATTTGAGAGGCATGTGTGACTTCTGTCAAGTGGAGGCAGAAAAAAAGGTAAAGTGTCAGGTGTGTTGCCCAGCTAATAAGCCAGAGAGCAAGACTGGCAGATATGAAGACAGGAGGAAACAGATGAGCTGTGTAGGCTGTATGGTCATCCACTTGCATGTCAAAACAGCATCGCAGTCTGTTCTGTCTGCACCAATGAACAAATGAGATTCTACAAAAATAGTAGCCTGCCTTCCACTTCCATCTTTGTTTTGTGTGTATGTTTCTTTACATATGTTTTTGTTGTTTGGTCCTTGTTACTCCTCGAGGAGCATAGGGCTGCAACAACACTATGCCACCGAACCCGGTGGGATAGTGTTGTTGCAATTTCTGTAACAGATTTTGTTTTTTACATGATTGGGTTGTTAGCCCAAAACAAAACCCCCAACCTGGAGGGCCAGGGTGCAACATTTTAGTCTGGCCCGACAAGGCACGCAAGCCACCACACCACAACAAGGTAAGTTGCACCAACTAGTGGTGGTGTTTTTCTTTACATATACAGAATGGCAATTTACTCTGTGAACCTGTGCTGGGAAAAGGTACAGAAGGTGCTTGTTGCAACCTCCAGAGACAGCTCTGGCTCCACCCTTAAGGCTGGTTTCTGCAATGAGCCATAAGACCTTAAGTCAAACAGACCTAGTGTCATACCCAGGTCACGTTATCCTGTTTTGAACTAGAAAGAATTGGCAGTCTGGACTTTTCTGTGGGGTAGAAGTGTATCTGTATCTATTTGTATTTACACTAGTATGGGCACTGCTCTGCTTACCTCCTTGTGCTGCTCCCTAGAGTCCAGGTGACCTCTGCCAATGCTGAGGACTCAAATGAGTCATACCTTCCCACCATTTCCTACCCTTTTGGAAAATACAAGGAGTCTTCTTTTCAATTTTGAAGGGAGGTGTGCTGAGTGAGAACAGAGTTGTTATGAGCCTGCTTGCTTGGCAGCTAAGGGAGCACCTGGGTTCTTGATGCGAAATGCTAGTGCAATGCTCAGCTTCTTTTGCCATCTTTTTTATCAGCACAAGGCACTCCAAAGGCAGGCTTTTTCTGGAAAGCCTTTTTTTCTGAATCAAAATTCCCATGAGATCTCCTATTGATAAAAAGGCAGCTTCTCCTCCATTCTGACTCTGCATCTATCTAGGATTTCACAGCTAGGATGTAAAGTCCATGTATTTAGAGAACTCCAGTGGTGCAAGTATGGATAAATCCACTGTGCTGACTTACACCTTAAGCCACGTGCAGGCCTCATTCGTCCACCAAGCTTACTTAGTAGGTAAGTGTATGAGTCATTGGCAAAGACCTAGCTTGCAGACTGGATGCTGAAGCTTGGACTCAGATATCCTCACCTTTGCCTTAACTCTTCCATTTTGTCCCCGCTGAAGATCTTGCTGTTGTTATTTATGTAGCAAAGTCTACATATGCTCATGGCCTGCCCCAGGATGGTGCAAGGTAAAGAAGAAAATGAGAGTAGCAGAAGGAAAATACCTGGATGGGAATCACTTGAGATAAAAGTTCTTTTGCTTAGGCAGGACCCTCTCCACTGGGTGAACGCTGATGGCTTCAAGAGTACCTTTTGCTGCTTTACTTTTGGTGGCAAAATTCAAGGGGCCAGAGAGTGTTGCATGGTACACAATTACAAAAAAAAAGTTTCGTATCCCATCACATGGGTGCAGGAATGATTTAGAAATAGCATTAATATGATGGAAGACTTGCAGTGAGCTTGTAAGAGCTTTCCTCTTCATGACCACTATGATGCAATGTGGGGTTAACTGCTTGTTCAGACATATTTTCTTGGAAACCATACAAGAAAATGTAGTTTTTCCACCCTCTGAGTCCCAGGGAAGGAGACTGTGGTAGTGCACAGAATCACTCTTGTGTGGACTGAAATACTGAAAGCTTTTGGAACCTCACTGAAGTACAGAACACATTTTCACAAAGCAAAACTCCAGCAAATTTCAGACAGAGAGACAAGAGTTTAACAGATTTCTGGGGTTTTAAGAGTTAGTTCTTCAGTGTCAGGTATGATTTTTCTTTCTAGAGCTCATGCCTGTGTGCTCTGACAGGAAAAAAGCCCCGAACAACCTTGCTAGTGGCTGAAGAATTCTCCTGTTTGTTTAAACAGAATCAAGTCAAATAATCTTATTTTGTCCTCTGAGGGTACACTGAATCTTAAAATGGGAAGCAAATCTGACTGTTCTGTTAATACATAAACATGAAATTGGAGGTCAGGTAGACTTTATGTTAGTAGACTAGCAGTACTTATGCAAGGATGGAAGGAAAAGACTGAAAAGAAGCCAGGATCTTGGAGAAGGAGTGAGCAGCTCTCTTGCAGGACTGACACTTTTTCTCAGTTACCAAATACTGCCAGTGAGGCATTAAGTAGTTAGAGCAACATGGTGCTGCTGGTGATGTGCTGTTATTTATTATGTTTTGGGGATGGCAGAATGTATATGCCAGCATCAAACCAGGTCTGACAGCAATAGCATGGAAAGTTGAAAAGAAAGGCCTCCATCCATTTCCTAGCTCTTCTCTTTGAAGTTCTTAATTTATGTACAAAGCATAAAGAGAAAACAGCATCAGAGGCAGAGTTGGGGGGCATATTGGATGATAGTAGTTTCTAAAGTGTGATAGACAGCTGTATAGCATAAAAGCAAACTGGAGGCAAGTAATGTCACTGAATTATGGGAGACAGCACCAGCACAGTGCTCCACAGAAGGGTGAAGACCTGGAAATAAATGAAGATTTACAGTCAGCCAGTCTGTCATAATTTCGAAACAGAGCTTCACACTCTTCCCCAAAGGGAATCAAAGATGTGCAAAGGTCCAGGGGACATGAAACAAAGCTGGGAGATCTAAGCATCTCAAAGCATTATTAAGGATCTTGCTGTAATTCTGTGATTTGGTCATGGAAGTTAGGGCACCTGATGCTGGAGAATACCAGACATATGGATGAGGAATAGGACTTTCCCTCCCGTTATTTCGGATGGGCAAGCATCCTCTGAAATATTTTGTGATTCTTGCTCCTTTTCAGATAGAAAATCACTTTAAATGTAGAGGCTGTAGTATCCCTCTGCTTGGAGATTTGCAAAATGTGCGTGGACAAGGCTCTGAGCAGCCTGATTTAACTTTGTAGCTAGCCTTGTTTAGAGAAGAAGGCTTTGCTAAAGACCTCCAGAGATCCCTTCCAGCTTAAAGTGTTCTGCAATCTAGCCTGTTAAGAGGGGTGTTGGTTAGAGCTACTGGAAGGTATTCTGGACTTTTTCCTGTGCTCTTACTCCTAGATGTCAAGCTCAGAAGCCCCTGGCTTTTTTGTGGATATCTTTCTCAATTTTTAAAAAAAGAGTGAACCACTGGGACTGCAGACGAATGGGTTGTGAAGCTGCCAAAGTGCAATAGGGGAATACTGAAGGGCAGTTCCTCTCACACCACAACTGAGCTGAAATATTCAACACAGAGAAAAGAGCTGGGTTGCAGGGCACCAGGGTTCATTGTACAAACTGTACCTTTATCTTTAGTGGAAAGCTGATGCTCTCAGGGTGTGGGGTAGCAAGCTCCATGTTCAGAGGTAATTACAAGACTAATGCAGAAGACTAAATTGTTAAGTACAGCAGTGATTTACTTGTGCTAAAACAGGGTTGTCAGAGAAACTTAGATTGTGTTGAATCATTGCTTCTAGCGATATAAAATTACAGTGTTATCTCCTGCTTAATGAACTGGGCATAGGAGGTTTCCAAAACATTAAGCATTTGGAGAGGGCAAAAACTATGCATATTGTAAAGTGTGAATATTACTCTATAGTTCAAAACATGAACCAGCAACATTTTTATTTTTATTTTACTCCTTTGGAGGAGAGTATTTAATATTTTTATTATTCTCCTTTGGAGGAGAAACCCTGCAGAGTTGACATGGTGACTTTGATTGCAGGATGGAGAGCATGTATGTTTTTTTCATTTCAGATGTGGACCACAAGACTTAAAAATAGATGGCTTCTTTCTCTTGAATGAACAACTTTAAAAAATACTACTTAAAATGAATATGAATATGTAATAAAAACCATTATAAATACCTTTCCCTGCCTCTGTCTTATGAGGTGTGTCATCTCTCAAGCCTGGGTTTCAATCTCAATCTTTGCTATATTGCTGAAAACATTTTACACTTTCCCCTCCTCATTGGGAAAATCTCTTTCTATCACTGCAGAGCTTGGTTGCATGTAGTTGCTTTTCCTCCAGCCTATGCCATCCTGCAAACTAGACACTACCTTCCTTTGTTAGATGACCTTGGGGAGGATCCCAGGAACATGGTCTTGTGGATCCAGTGTGCAGAGCCAGGATGAGGCATGTAGACACTTTCCTCCTTGCTACCCAGAAATTAAAGGTTATATGGACTGCCTGGAGTGTGTAGAGTATCTCAGACCAAAGAAATAAAATGGGATTGTCTGAGAAGGAAGGTCTACACTTAGTGAGCTGTCATGAACATGTTACCAGCTAAGAAAGGGACAGACATAGAACATGGATTTAGATTTATGTTTTGAGAAAGATTCTCTTTTCAAAAGGCAGCAGAAAGCCAAGGGACAGCAGAAGTTAGTCAGTACCAGACTGAAAAACCTTGATGGTCTGATCTGTCCGAGGCTGGATGCTTGGACTTATAAACTGGAGGTATCAGTCTTTCCAAAAGCCCTAGTGCCATTAAAAAGTTCTGGGACATGATGAGATTTTCTGCTAATGTCTTCTGTATTACCTCCTGCTGAGTACTGACTGTGAAATCTCAGCCTCTGTCTGTTCTTCAGATATGTAAAGAAAAATGGTTGAGCTGGCATATAGATGAGAAGCAGTGCAATTAAAAGCAGTTCTGGGAGCCCATCAAGACCTCTTTGCACGCTGTGTGACTCTGACCATGCATGCAGCATAATCCCCTTTAGAGCTCCCAAGTATTCAGCACAACAGTCTGTACCCACACCCAAAAGATGCTAGACTAATGCTTTAAGTGCTTGAGACCTAATTCCCTGAGCTAGTGATCCAGACCTGAGCTTTACCAGCCCACCCTGTGCGCTATAACACAGAGGTAGGACAGATTAGAAATTAATCCTGAGCAGGCAGTGTCCATGGAAAAGCTGGTTCTGGAATTATTACCAAAGCCCTTGTCACCAAAATCCTACTTTGGTGCCAGATGTTTTCTAGTAGCCTGCTGCCCTTTTTCTCCTTGTTTATCTATGGGGAAAAGGAAGGAGAAAAAAATCATCTTCAAACAACAAGGTCTGGCACTGCTTCAACAGACGTTTTACATCAGTCCTGCAGGCTTTATTTCCATCCCTCCTAGATTAGTCCCAGGTCTTGTTCTTCTATTGGTTAGTGTATTGTGATGGCCCTTGTCTACTTTGAAAAGATCACCCAGAAGACTTTCTGTTGATTTATTGTCAAGGATGCCACAGCGGGAGCAGGGACTGTAAAGGCCCCGGTCTTTCCTCTTTTGAGGGCAAGCTTTTAGTTCTTGATTCAGATGTTCAAGCCATCAATCTGTGATGAAACATTTCTGTAGAACATAGTTGACATAGCCTTGTATTTCCAGGCAATTGTAGGCTTGCATTCATAAGACCGAAGACCTACAAGTCCTGTTTGCTTCCAACTCCTGACGTTTAGAATTGTTGTGCTTTCACATCTGGACATTTAGACCTGGGATTTGCAGCTCCACTGATATTTTCAGTAGGTGTTAGCATTCACGTGACTCTGTCTTAAAGCAAACTATACAAATTATCAAAAAGAAATACAATCAAGTGTATCTTTGAAGATTTATCTGAATGTTCCTTTTTCAAGAACAGCTCATTTGGGAGTATCTGCATGTCTGGACCTGCCTGTTCCAGAATCATTTGGAGTCCAGAATACCTTATTTCCTTTTTAAAGATGTTGCACTTGAAACTTTCCATTTCCCTTAACCTGATGAAGTAATCAGTGAAATATCCCACACAGTGAGTTGCATTTTGTAGGACTGTTGACCACAGCAGAACGCAGTTCTTACCAGTTGTTAAAGGAAGAACTGTTTCTGGCTGTCATCAGAATCAGCTGTTGAAAATGAAGGTAATAGGTTTTGCCACTGGAGGTTTTTGGGATTTTTATTTTAATAGAACCAGTCCTTGTTAGTGATGGAAGTATGACAATGTGTGTGCGCATTTTAAAGTGGCCCCTGTGCGAAGAGCTATCTAAATATTGATAAAACTGTAAAAACAGCCATGCAAAGCAGCTCAGAAAATATTTTATCTTGGAAAACAAGTACTCTTCTTATTGTCAGCTTCACATTTCTAGCCTGATTACCATTCACCTTTATTTAAAAAAATGGTATGTATGTGTTTTAAGTATCCTTGAGCAAAAACTTCCAATGAAGCAATATTTGTCTGGAAATAAATCAGGGTGAATTATGTGGGTGTATGAGCAAAATGAAGAAAACTGTTCTAGAAAGGGAAACTCAACTCAGATGCCAAGCGAGGCATGAAGAATTAGGAAGTGGCCAAAGACTTACACCTAGTTTCTTTAATGACTTCTGAGCTTGCAGTGTTCTGCAGAAGAAGGGATGCATTCAATAAGTACTTCTACTGGGACAAATAGTACAGCCATGATGTATAAAACTGGTGAAATTTTTCCATCCCAAGAGGATGAAAGCTTCTGCAAAAATTTAAAGTTGCTATGTGGGGAACTCTCTGAAATACTAAGATTGTGTTTTCCCACTAAATTATTTGAATACTGTGTGAAGTCCAGAAGAAAATCAATGTTACTTCAACAGTTAAATGTTGAAAGGGAAAGAGGATGACCTGACTTCATCTGTATGTTGAAAAAGTAAAGAAAATGTCTGACACAAGGAAGGTAAGTGTATAATTCAGTGTGCATGATTTAATTGATGCCAGTCAATATACATTTTCTTAAAACTGTATCACATCACACTGAGCCAAGTCCTTCTGAAAATGAGATAACATGCCAGACAGAGTTGCAGTATTGCTGTTATAATACATTGGGTTCTGGAAGGTGTGAAGGTAGGCACTGCATGTTGTCATTGAATACATTAGGATATCAACAAACAGCATACTGAACGTATCAAAGATGAGTCCTAGGTCAGGCTCAGAATGCCCTTTTGAACAGAAACCATGAGCTTACAGTGCTCCTTGCTTATCCTGGATACTACATCACAATCAACATAAAGCTCAGACAAGCGCTGATGGTTGATATTTTTCAAGGTACCAGAAGGAGTATACAAGAAAGGCTAGAAATACTAGGGACGCTGAGAAAAGAAGCTGGGCCTCTGCACAACGTGAGCCATAGCCTGGCTAGTGGTAGACCAGGCTGTGCCAGGCCACTGCAGTTTGTTTACTGATGCCTTGAATGCAGCCTAAAACCCAGCAGGCGGATTACATGTAGACTTTCTGACAGTTAATTTACAGTAATAAATGTTGACAAGTTCATTGCATGGATTTTTGATTATAATATGTACCACAGCTTTAAAAGCTGCTGTACCAATAAATTAGTTTTTAGGAACATCAGATTAATATTCAGAGTAGATTTCCTTGATGGCTGCATGCAAGTCTTACCTACACTGTAAATAAAGCTGCTGTCAAGTCACTCTGAAACCTTTTTCATGTTTTGTATTATGCACAAGAAAAATTCAAACTTGTATGGCAGAGGGAGAAAAAGAAAGCTGACAATGCAGGGAGATCTGCAGAAAGCTTGATGGAGCTTGTCAGCTGAATTAAATGACTCAGAAATTATGTTTATTGAGTAAAAAAAAAAGAGCTGGGGCATATCAGGGGCAATCCCTTCATTACACACTTTGGGCAGGAATGAAGGTTGTGATTTTTGCTGAATTTGATAAGAACAAATACATTTTGAGATGTGTCAGGGAATGACAAAAAGAGCCTGTATGTCAAGCTCAGAAGATGTTCAAGGCTTTGTGTATTTTGGCAGCAGCAAACAAGATGGAACAGAAGAAAAGCAAAATCCAGAACAGTACAAGGTGTGCATGCCATGGCAACCTAGAAGCCAGTATGAAGAAACTCTTTCTCCAAGTAAAGCTCTATGTTACACATCTGTTTGAAGATTGTGTTGCCTTCTAGTGTGTAATTAGAGGTCTGAGGAACCTGTCAAGGGACAGTGTTCCCAAGGCTAGAGACACTGAGGTGTCCAAAGTGTTAGAGGAAAAGTTCAATAGTGGCAGTTTCTGGACTGGAAACAATGACGTAATCAAACCCAAAATGGTGGCAGGAGAAGGCAATAAATGAAAGTGCAGTGATCGAAACGGAGCAGAGCTATTAGCATGTGGCACTTGAGACTGCAGAGCTTCTGGGGGATGGAGTGAGGGAGTGGCCGTGCTTTTGTTTCTCCTCAGGATTCCTTTCCACTGATAAGACATCATAAGCACCAGGCTTACTTTGATGAGGAAGTCCATGTTTTTAGTAGTGGTCACAGAGGCAACCTACTCCACTGCGTGCTGAAGTCAGTCTTTACTTTTTTCAATACAATTTTTGCTTCAGCATGGTTCACACTTTCACTAGCCTGGATTCCCACTCTGGCCTGCATAGGTTAACAAGCTGCATTGCTTCTTGTGAAGATTGTCCCAATACATCACAAAAATCTTTGTCCTTATGTCTGTTCCTCCAGTTTCCTTAAACAAAGGTCCTCTGTAAGAGATTATCTGTACAAACCCTACCACTGTACAGACAGGTTTAAACATTGTGCTGTTAATATTTCCATGCTGGACCAGATTACATGTTTTCCTCTTGGCTGGCCTGGCAGGGCTAAGGGCACAGCTAGTTGTGAAAAATCTTTGCTTGATAGTCCTTAATGATCTAGGTGGAGCTGGGAAGAATTTACTGCCAGGAATGGCCTGTGGTGGTACTGGCAAGAGGAGTAGATACTCCATTGTGTATTACAGGAGCAGTCTTCTGGAATAATTTGGCATTCTTTTGTGGCTGTTAATGCTGTTTGTCGTGCCTGGGGCAGCAGGAATTGACTACATACAGCGACAGTAACTGTTCTTCAGAATAGTCACCTAATACAAGGCTAGAGTCTCTTATTATTGTAGCCTGGACTGTACAACAGAGGTAACTCAAAGTCTATTATTAGGCAACTGTATTTTGTATAGTCCTAGTACTTGTGGCAGTGTGGTGTCAAATAAAAATTGGTTGAGGGGTATGGGAAGATAGCATAATTACGTAATTATATGTTCACACAATTACACTGGTATTCTCACTACACTCAAAGACACAATCAGCCTTTGCATAAAAGTGCCTTACAGTCTTTTAACCTGGTCTTTTCCTGGTCTGGCGCTGAGTGACAGTGGATTGGAAACACCTTTATACTAGTGTCTTTTCATGGTGAGATTCCTTGGACGGGTGAATATATTGAAGGCTCAGAAAAATGTTGCTTGGGCTACTTCATTGACACTTGAGGCCTCCCAGACCAATCAAATTGGCCAGTTTGATTTCATAGATTCACCTTGGATCACAGCCACATGACTGGAATTGAAGAGCTTAGGAAGATAATTTCCGGTAGTAAAAAGAAGGGGCAGGAATGAATAGTTGAATGTAGCGAGTCCTAGCAATATGTGTGTTGTCTGTACCCAGTGAAGAGGCTTGCTTTCTCAAAAGATACTGAAGGCTGTGGGATTCTTGAGGATTTTGAAAAATGGTCTGGTTTTATGTTCAGCCTCATATGTTGTGAAGCAAATAGTGCAAGCTGTGGTTTCAGGAATGGCAGAGCGTGGTAGTCCTCAATGTAGCAATACCTTCTGTCATAGGTTCTCATCCATTTTCATAGATGCCCTGCAAAGATTTCAACAGGGACATTTGGAGGACAGCATGAGGACAGAATGAGAGGGATGAAGTGGGAGGATGGAAACAAACAAACTCTGTGACTGAAGGCAAAATCTCAGCCAATGTATATGATTTGATGAGTAACAGCAGAAATTTGTAGTCTGGTAGGGAACTCTTTACCTGCTCCCAGGATGGAATGAAGGTTCCAGGCACCATGCCTTGTCGTGGCAAGTGTTTCTGCGTCCACGTATCTCAGCTACACTGTGGTGCAGCATTCAGTACAACAGCATGATCTGCAGTTGTCACACACATGCACATGGATAGAACCTGGGACTTAAGCACATACCTGAATTAAATACAAAACTCTTGAGTATACATATTTCCCTTCTTCCCTCTCCAAGGAAGAGTCCACTAGCTGTAAATGCCTCTTTGAAGAAAATTTGTATTAGATAAATAGCTCTACAAAATTTGCAATTCAAATGAAAAGTACTTGTGTCAGTGTTTGACAAAGCATGACCAGTGGGGTGCCCTGTAATTCTGTCACTGAGCAGATGGGGAGATGAAGGATTATTGCTTGCTGTATTTCATATAGACAGCACATTGCACGTCACAGATGAACTCTCACAGCTGAAGTTTGACAACTGCTAATGGAAAAGTACTGATGAAGCAAAATGTAGCCTATTGAAACAGTAGGCTTACATTATGAGAGTATTTTTTTAAATGGCACTGTTTTCAAACTTAGGGACTTCTTAGGATAAAGAGAATACATTTACATTCTTGCTAAAGAATGAAGTTGTAAAGAATAAGCAATTTATCTTTTTTTCTGTTCAAGTATAAAGTCTCTATTTATGGACAAAAAAGTGTTTGATGATGGGCTTGAAAGGATCTCTTTGTCCTGCTGCAAAGTCTGATGACATTTTTAATTTCTATTGTGACCTTCAATTTTACACTGAAGTGCAGTGTTAGTCTGTGTACTGAACTCCAAAACCTGAAGCTTACTTGGATATCTTGTTGATCTAGTTATTTCAAAATTCCTAGTTTGATAAAAGCAAAATTCTCACATAACAGATAAAGACAATGTGTTAATTCCTAAGGCAAAACAAAATTATGTGAACTTGTAAAATGGTTCTATTTGACTTTGGGGTTATTACCTCCTAAATGCCTTTCCTGAGTGAACATGTTGCTTGTGCTCTTAAATTACTAGCAGAAATAAATATCTGAATGCTTAACTGGAAGGTCTGTAACCAAAGAGCTGTTGACCTTTGCAGTATGCTGTATCTTGTTAAACTCATAAACCAATACTTAGACATGCTCCACCTGTTAAAGGACAATATTCTTTTTGGTCTAGCTCTATTTTCTCCTTCACTAACAGTTATGTGACTATTATGTGGTTTACAGCCTGTTTCTCTACTTATCTGCACATGCTGTCCATTTATGTGAAAGAGAAGAAAGAAAGCTGGAAAATTATTCTCATCATGCTGCAATGATGGAGGTCCACCTTAGCTGTGTAAAGTCAGGCTGTCAATACATCTTCCTCACATTACATCCTTAGCGTTACTTTATAGTTACTTCCTGAACAGGAAACACAGAAGCATTCCATTAGAAGTGAGTGTATTTGGTGGGCAAGGAGACCTAGTTCAACTTTTAGCATGAGACTTTTGTTGCAGCACTCGGTTCATCTGTGAAAATGATGTCAGCATGAGGTCACGCATCCTTCCCTTGATAGAGGTCCATTCCTGTGGCCTGAAGGAATTCTTCCCCAGCTAGGAAAGGAATGAAAGCAAGTGTAATAATTTAGTATGTTGTCATGGTTTAGCTCTAGCTGGCAAGTAAGCACCACGTGGCCGCTCACTTAACCTCCCCCCACCTCTCTCCTCGCCTCCGTGGGATGGGGAGGAGAATTAGAAGAAAAAGGTAAAACTCGTGCATTGGGATAAGGACAGTTTGCTGGGACAGCAAAGGAAGAGGAAAATAACAACAACAGTACTTATCACAGAATATACAAAGTGACTAATGGACAATGCAATTTGCTCACCTGACCCAATGACCAGCCCATCCAGGTGCAGCCAATCCTCCTCCCTAGTCAGCCTCCTTTATATGCTAAGCATGATGTCATATGGTATGGAATATCCCTTTGGCTAGTTTTGGTCAGCTGTCCTGTCTGTGTTCCCTTCCAGCTCCTTCTTCTTCTCTATCCTAGCTAGAAACCGGGACATATATTTAGTGATATCTCATTTTATTTACTAAAGGTTCTTGCTGGTGGAACAGACTTGATGTGTCTAAATCTTCTAATGGTAACAGCCATTTTTTGACTTCCAAACACCAAAGAAATTATCTGTACCATGTAGTAACGTAAAATACACACACAAATACCCACATGCTTCTTTCACTGTGGGGAATAAAAGACAACAAAGGAAATGTCTTGATGGGACATCAGGGAAAATGATGTGCCTCAGATTCCAGAAATTGTAGTGGAATTTGTAACAGAATTTGTACATTCACATTTTGTTTTCTGTCGCTGCTCATAGCATAGGCTACAAAATAAAGGAAGTTTAGAATCGTGTTTCCCCAAGTATTTTCCTAGCTTCCAACAATGCTGGTTCATGATCTTCTTGAACAGAAAGTAGTTTCTTTGTATTTAGTAGCCCTCTTTTTCTTCTTGATTTTCTCTACTCTCTTCTCCATGCCCTGAAAGTTTATAGGATTTGCAATATCCTGTGGTGAGGAGTTTCACAGGTCAGTTACTTGCTCTATGAATAACTACGTTCTTCTGTTTCTCTGGAGTTTTCCTCACACTAACTTTATTTGAAACTTCCTTCCTTGCTAGTTCCTGCTTAGCTCTTATATTTAAAGAGACAGTGAAGAGTCATTCCTTCTCCCAGTCGTTCCCAATTCTGTAGAGCTCCAGCAACGTGTCTTTTTCCCTGATGGGAAACATCCACTCTATTAATAGTTTTTTGGATTGAAGCTGTCCCATACCTATCATCCTCAATCACCTACTTTCCTGTCATCTCACTTACCTTGACAAGCTGCACAGAGTTTTCCTGCAGTGCAGATGGAGTCTAAATTATACATTTATGTGAACCCACACCTATTCATGACAGATGCTGACTGCATACACGCACCACAAAATGCTCTGTGCTTCTCTCAGCTTAGCACTTCAGAGTATTTCTGTTAGTGGACATTGATAAACTTTGTTTCACTGCTAGAAGACCTTCCTAACCTTTGATCAACAAGTTTCTTTTGACTTAATTTAGAAGGTGTTAACTTCCTATAGCTGAGAATATATTCTCTTTGAATCTTTTTTAATCCTTTTTTTCCCATGCATAGAGTGAATGGTGAGCTCTCAGCTTTTCACAGGAAAAAATGGGCAGCTTCTCAGTATGGCAGCCCATCTGTCTGTAAAAATGAGACTGAATCCAGTTGCAGTTGAGGTTACAGATGGATTGAAAATAACAGTCCTTCCTCCTAATTCTTCTGGAGTGCATTTGTTAAACATCTCAATGATGAAACTGTCCTTTTGATGTCCTTCCTTATGCCTGCAGTTCTGGGTTGTAAATGAGGATCCTAAATGTATTTAATTGGCTATTGAAGTGAACAGTATTTGTTTCTCTATGTAAAGCTTTTAATTGTGCCCTTCCTTCCTTTCTCCTGCATATGGTCTCTGTGTATGACTACACCCCCATTATGGGTCGGAAAGAACAGTGCCAAGTACAGCAGGCCAGACATTGGATTATGTCTTTAACAGCAAGTAAGCTATAGCCTTGGAAAGGTGCTGTTTGTGCTGTCATGTCAGCCTTGCTCCAGTGACTAGTGATTCCAGAGCAAGTACTAAGGGTATAAAAGACAGCCTGAACTAGTTCCCCCATAGCAAATGATGTATGTGCTTGTCAGCACTGAATTGCACTGTGGAAATGTGTCTTTACTGCATTGGTGACAGTAGAGTTAAAAACGGTCTCTTTCTCCAGCACTAGCTTATCCCAGTTGAAGCTTGAGGGCTTGGAGTCTCTATTTATCGGGTTTCCTTGTTTGGTACTGAAAGCTTTGTGTTTGGTTCTTAGGCTCACTTGAGTCTCAAGTCTTGTGGGCATGAGGAATAGCAAAGTGGTGTAATAGCAGTAATCCCTCAAGGTATAAGGGGGTTTTATTCTACCATAGAAAGCAGGTAGTAAAACACCAGTTATTTTATCTTTTGGCCTGGGGTAGAAAAAGATAGCACTCTTAATGTACAGTAAACACTCTGGTTCTGGATCCTGATGACTTTTGTAGATAGCCACAGGTGTGCTGAGATTCTCTTAGGAATTCTGCTGCTTTCTCTTGGCTTGGGTGGCCAGAGGGTTCCCAACTGGCTGGGAACATCCTGGGTTCAGCAGCACTGGTAACATCACCAACAGCCTGGAAAGGAGAGTGGTGGGTTCATCCAGGTGCATCAGCTACTATTATGGCCACACACTTAGGCAGGTACAGGAGCTCTGCTGCCTCCAAAAATACTGGCCTGACATTCGACAAGAGTATTCCTGCCTCTTACGTACTGCAAATACCGCACTGCTCAGTTCCACAGCAAAGAGAGGTCAGCATAGCTAATGAGCTGTGCACAGATTCTACTTGAGCCTATAGGAGAGGAGACAGGAGCACCAGGACCAAATTCAGAGCTGCAGAATTTTCCATTCAAAGTCAGCTATTGCCGCAGTGTCATGTTATCTTCAAATTACTCTGTTCTTAAGTCTGCATCTGGCTATTTCTGGTTCCACTTTGGCAGTAATGACATATTGAGTCATATTTGCATTCAGCATAGTCCATAGGGGATGGACTGGGAAACAAAAATGGAGTAAGAGAGTTTAATAATCATCTTTCCTCTAGGTGAGAGACCTCATTGTGATGTTTCCATGACAGGATTGATCCACTTGAACAAGCCATTGAATAGTGCACACTTCTACTGTGAAACAATATTTGGTAATAATTCAGATGCAGATCTGAATATGTATTTACTGTAAGAAAAAAATGCAGCTTTTTAGTATGATATTGGAATCTCACATTATAAAGTAACTTGATACACCAAGTGAATATGGTGGTCCTTTCTTTATGCCTATGAGGGATACCACTCCCTGCCCCCTGCCCCCCAAAATACTTGAAGAATAGCAGGATGCAATCCCTGTTGATTGTGCTGGACTGGCTGCTAGGGTATATAGAACCATATGCTATACTCCTTGCCCAGGTAAAACTCGTACCACAGTGTAGTAATCAACTTTTTGGGCATGACTGTCCTCTCAGAGTCTCTTTCAAACCCTGATTTTTCCATTGCTCAGATAAAGCAATATACGTGGCTGTGGCCGTGGCTCTTAAAGAAAAACTTGTGGAGGGCTGCTTTGTACTCTCCTGCTGTACCCTTCATTCTGCAGGACAGCAAGAGGGACAGAGTGTCTCTGGAGAGCAGGCTTAGTAGACCTACAACAATAGACAGCAGTTCCCAAATGAAAAAACAAACAAACACGTTTCCATGAGGTATAGTTGGTGTTTGAGCAATCCTGACCAACATTTGCAATACTTGCTCTGGAATGCAAGAAAAGGTAACATTCATACAAGTAATGAATGCAGGGTGAATTAAGCTGTGATGCTTAGATAGTAAGCTCTTCCCATGTAGATCCAGATGAATTCAAGGAGTCAGACCAACAGTTGTACAAAATTATTTCCTTGTTTTTTTCACTACCTAGGCATTTATAAAAATATGTTTAGTTTTAGGACTGCATTGTTGGCTCATTCATTTATGTAATATTTCTGTGAGTTGAGGTTTATCTAGAGCTGTGTACCATTAAAATCTTTCATCCCTAAATGAGGATTTGAAATCCATCCTGGTTTCAGCTAGGATAGAGTTGATTTTCACCAGAAGCTGGGATGGGACACAGCAACGACATGTCACCCAAACTAGCCAAAGGGGTATTCCATACCATATGATGTCATGCTCAGCATAAAAGAAAGCTAGTTGGGAAGGGGCGGCGCGGCTCTGGGACAGTCTCCGGGGTAGCTTGAGTGTGCAGTGGTCAGGTTGTCTGGTGACAAACTACACTGTGTAGCACCTGCTTTGTATATTCTGTTGTAGGTACTGTTGTTTTTATTTCCCTCTCCCTTTGTTGTCCCAGTAAACTGTCCTTATCCCAACCCACAAGTTTTGTCTTTTTCTTCCAGTTCTCCTCCCCATCCCATGGAGTGGGGGGGTGAGCGAGCAGCTGCATGGTGCTCAGCTGCTGGCTGGAGCTAAACACAACAAAATCTCAAATTGGGCACTGTTTAAAAATCATATATAGAAAAGTTTCCAAAAAACATTTTCTTGTGGTTCAGAAGTGTTCCATGCCCTTCAATTTTCTTTTGACTCTCCTGCAGTAAAAAGAAAGTACAGAAATGGCATCAATTATTTTCTTGCCCAATTATCTCCTGATCCCTTGAGCTTTTCTGAGTAATTCTATAGACTGAGGTAACTCCATACCATGCTGAAAAATGCATGGATCAATAGTAGGCATGGCCTATATATTAAAAAAGGTGAAAGAAAAAGCTGCTGATGGAAGAATGAAAATAGAACAAGAACAGCTTGTACAATCAAGGCTGTAAGGTGACTTGCAAGAGGTCTTTGCTCCCTTGGTGTTTAGCAGCACTGCAGGGCTTTTGTCTCCTGAAGTAAATTACTATAAAATTCTGCAAGAAACTCTAAAAGCCTTCTTTTAAGAACATTTATGCTGAAGTCTCCATGTTCTAGAAGGGTTGTGGATGGTCTCACTACGATGGAGACTGAATGAGACACCAGGTACCAAGAACAAAGCTATTTAGACTCTTCTCTCTGTTCTCCATGTGTGTGGGTTCTTTTCTGAGCGATGCATGAAGAATGCTGCTGAATCAGGATTTTATATAATTTAGGGTTATGCAGCCTGGCTATGTTATATGAGACAATGAGTTATATGAGCCAGGGTTATGAAACCTGGTCTTGATGGAAGGCCCACAGAAGCTGATGGCAGGCCGGGCAGCCATTGTGGTCTCTCATCCTGATGGCCTTGCCTTAGGATATTTCAGCGAGTCCTTTGATGTTTTGCCTCTCAGGAAGGAAATCCTGCCTTGTTCTTGCTTTCAGATGAGGTAAAGGTTTAGATTAAATTGTAAATGGAAGTTCTTTTGAATATAGTAATAGTGGTACTGTATTTCTCTTACCTTTCTTGTGCTGCTTGGACAGGAAGGGACTGTCTTTGGTATTGGGTTAGTGTGTGGCTGTCCTGGCTATCAGCTGGGATAGTTAATTTTCCCAAGAATCTGGGAGGGAACACTGCCAGGATAGCTGACCCAAACTAGCCAAAGAGGTATTCCATACCATAGGATGTCATGATCAGTATACAAGGGGGGGCTGGCTGGGGAGGAGGGATCGCTGATTATCACCTCTGGGAGAGGGATCAGGATTCTCATTTTGTTGTATTGTGTAATATTGACTTACGATATGATAACATCACTGGTCATGAGGTTAAGCTGGTATTTGCATGTGGCATTGCTGTCATGCCCGTACCTTGGATGACATCTCTCAGAACTGATTAATAATCACACACAATCTTTGGAAAAGATGGGGTGGGGGACACAGCATGGACACTTTCTCCCGTTATTTTACCTCCCCTTTCTCCTTCAGGCTGGTTACAATAGCTTTTGAGAATTTTGAATATCCTTGGGATGTTCAAGCCAGCATGTTTCTATTGCTAAGTCTCCTGAATGTGTTCCAGGTCTGGTTTAGGATTACAAAAAATTGTTTTAAGAATACCACTCTGTGTTGGGTTTGCATGGCAAGGTTTTGGTAGCAGGGGGGCTACAGGGGTGGCTTCTGTGAGAATCTGCTAGAAGCTTCCCCTGTGTCTGA
>VXBL01002466.1:31475-65550 GCA_013400195.1 Aramus guarauna | reverse complement strand
AGGTGTTTTTAAGATTTGATTTTATTTCTCATTCCTCTACTCTGTTCTGTTTGGGAATAAATTAGATGAATTTCCTCTCTCTAAGTTCAGTCTGTTTTGCCGCCCGTGATGATAATAAGTCTCCCTGTCCTTATCTCGACCCATAAAGCTTCTCGTTACACTTTTTCTCCCCTGTCTGGTGAACGAGGGGAGTGATAGAGCGGCTCTGGTGGGCACCTGGCCCCCAGCCACAGTCAACCCACCACACACTCAGAGATCTGCTCTGAGGCTGGATAGTCATGGTTGGCATGGCATGAGGGAGAGTATGGGCCAGTACCTAGACAACTTCTCACCTCCAATAGTTGGAACTTCATCCCCGAATGGGACCCTGATAAAGTGACAGAACATTTGAAAGGAAATACTGTGGCTCTTCCAAAGAGGCACAACTTACCGCACTGTGCTGGGCCCTGGCCAGTATCCACCAAACACTGCTCGAAAGTAGGCAGCACCCTACAGTAGGGTGAGACCACCCTACAACTATGTGCTTGTGAAGGCAACTTCTTCAGGTCTCTCTTCTATGAATACAGACTTCTAAGGACTTGCAGATCAAACATTTCATACTGAATCTTCTTCTTGCCTGGACTAAGATTTTAAGGTTCCTAGGTGACATACAATCATCACAGAATAACCCAACAATGCCAGTTTTTAAAATAACCTCACACATCTTAATTATCAGGCTTGAAGCATGAACAACAGTTCAGCAGACTTTTCCTTTAATTTAGATATTAAAAGAATAATTTCTCTTTTTTTTATTTTCTAGTTTTTGTATTTTCAGCCTTTTATTTGTACTTCCAATCTCTTAGAATATGAAACAATGCAATATGTTAACAACTGCCTTGCCATTGCAATTTTTTAAATTATTTTTTTACAGATAAAGCCATGTGTCTCAGGCTGAAAGAGACTTCAGCTCTTTGTTTCTCACAGCAGAGTTTGGCACCTCAGATCTCTTGAAAGCTTTGAACTCATCAGGATCCAACTGCTCCAGCACTGCTTCCTCTCCATCTCTTGGAGAACATTTTCATTTTTGCACCATTGTGCAAGTAGTCCATTCAGTGACCTGCATGGAATCATACTAAGTTTAATAGTAGCAAGCACACCCAAGGCCATTGGACCAGCAACAGTGTTTAGAAAACACTGGGCAGAAGGAGCTAGGTCTTTCTTGAACTGATTCTGTCTACAGTTGTTAATAGCTCTAAATTATGGAGGCAGGTGGCCAGAAAAGCAACTTTATCCATTACACGTCTGGGATACTCAGCGCTGCATTCTAAGCTTGCCTGCAAGTAGCAGCACATTGTCAACTCGTTTCAGGAAAACCTTGTCTTAAAGTTTCACTTGCCCCAGTGGAAAGCCTACAAGGTGTGTGTGTGTGTGTACGTGGGGGGGAAAGAAGAGACTGTTCATGCTCTGCAACTTCTGGGTGAATCAAAGACAGTGGCACCAAGGGAATAATGGAGGTGAAAATGGATTGGGAGCATCTGCAGGGCTTCTTTGCCAGGACAGCAGAGCCTAATGTTAGCATGGAGGTAGCTCCCTCAAGCCACAGTGATGGGCAAGCCCAGGGATGAGTGGCAGGGAAGGGTCAGACTGGGCCCAACTGCTGGAGGGATGTGGGCAGGACTGCCTCATCCAGTGACCCCAGAGGAGGGAATGGCCGAGGGCTCAGCAGCAGGTGAGACAGAGACTCCTGGGTGAGAAGTCACTCAGTGCAGGTACAGTGCTTTGAGGCACCTCTCATGTGAAGTCAAAACCACAGTCTCCTGCCTGTTTCACCTAGCCCTCCTCAATGAACTCCTCATTTGCACCTCCATGCAGAAGACTTTGCAAATTACCTTTTTGCTGTTCTGCAGGGATATGTGTGTGCACCCCTTTGTGACTCTGGGCCAGCTTTGGCAGCGCTCTGCAAGGACAGAGATTGTGAAAGGGGCCACTCAACTCCCTTTGTCGAGGAAGCTTTTCAGGCATTGACAAAGATTCCTGTCAGCTCAAATGATGTCAAATCTGTTAATAAGCCTATTGAGGTTATGACATGCATGATTTCAGAAAGACTCACATCTCTGANTTTTTTTTTTTTTAATTGAGAGAAGGTAACAGCTTTTGATAGCTTCTGTTCTGAAACTCCTAGAGGCACACTTTGCCTTTTACTGTCTGAATTTTTCCTTCCAGATAGATTTGTCTGTTTGGGGTTTTATTTATGTTTCATCAGTGCTGCATCCTAGATGAAACTCCCACATGGAACTGAAATAGCCCAAGCTGCAGAGAGAAGAGACAGCTAGTCTGGCTAGCAGATACAATGTTTGTGTGTGTGTGAGTGTATATATTATGTTTCTGTCTGCGGGTGTATGAAGAAACTGCTCAGAGCAAACCAAATTTAAAGAGGTTCATTCCGGGCATGGTGTATCTGCAATTACTGTTGTTTCTTGACTATGGAAGTTCCACAACTTCTCATGAAAACCCAGTCTCCTCTACTCACAGCCTACCTAACGATCCTGAGGCTTGAGAAAACATGACAAATCATTGACAGAAAGTACGTTAACATTTCTTCAAGCAGACCTTGATTGTATGCAATAAGATGAGGTTTGCAAGCATCTAATTTCAGTAACAGACCATTCTAAAGAACATTTTTCTCTGTCTAGTATAGTACCACCCCACTGATATCACCAAAGCTTCCAAGAAGCATCACAGCACCACTGTATTGCTATGCTGCTACTACCAAGTGTCCACATTACTTGAAGTATATTAAGAAAATAAGTGAAGGTGCATTAATTATATCTAAGGAGTTCCTACTTTTTCTGAGAGGTAAGTAATTTCAGCAGTTAGAGTATATTACATCTTTTTAAACATCTCTTGTAGCTATGAAGAGGTTTACAACAATATCTCATCAGCACTCAACTGCATGGGAAAGGCTTGTAATGATTGTTGAAGATTTGACTGCAGTCCCTTTAAAACTTTGCTGTGGGACATGCTGTGTTTCAGTGATGGCCAGTCCCAGTGCCCTTATGCAGTATCATTTCTTCCTGGCAGGAGGCTCCTACAGGGGTGTCCTTCCAGGAGACATGCCTTCCTGGGAAATCTGCTGGGACAGGGAGAACAGTTTGCAGTCTCCCACTCAGACACTGAGGAAGCATCTGGGGTAGCCATAACATCTTGCTAAAATGTCTGGTCTTCTGGTTTTGGTGTTTGTTTGTTTGTTTGTTTGTTTGGTTGGTTGGTTTTCTGTGGTTTGTTTTTTTTTGGGGGGGGGGCTGTTTTGGGGGGGGGGGCGGTTAATAAAAAAAAGTTTTCTTCCTTTAGTACTATTAAACAAATTAATCTGACTTTGGTGCTAGCATAATGTTTTGAAGCTAGCTGGTATAATCTGAGTACCTTGGAACACAACAGTCCACATAAGGAACAGCATTTAATGCCCCTTGATGGCAGCAGAGATGGGTGACTTGCCTCCCACCAGAGGGAGAAGTCATCTTGTTCTGACTTCCTTGGTTTCATGGCTCTCTTCAAATGGGTTTGAGACTGCTGGCAATTGTGAAACACAAAATATATGTAAGTACTAAACATGTCACCAAAGTTACTGTTTTATGGTGTTGCTCCAGTCTCTGTTAGCTTTTAAAACAATTCCAGTCAGCAGAATTGTCTCACAGGCTGATGTTGTCTGAGCTTTCTGGATAGGCTCATCATCCTCGTCAGTCAAAAACCATGGGAAAGGCTGTCTTTTCCCAAGGCGACAGAGAAGGTCTGGAATCTGTCACCAGCATGAATTTAGGAAATCTATTAGAGCAGCAGAGATTTGCACACTTAGCAATGTGTTCTTTCTGTGCCAAAGTGAATAATTATTGTGAAGCAGGGAAACGAGACTGAAACAATTGTAAATCCCAGGCAAATAAATATTGTGGCAAGCAGACCTGCTTTCAAGATCTTTTTTGTGTTGGTACTACAAGTTGCATATGACTAAAGCCAGGATGCTGCAGTGCAGGTGGGCTCATGTGAACATGATGCCTACGTCCTCTCCTTCATCACTAGGTATCCCGCCAGCAAGTCCAGAGGAGAATTCCCCTCCTAAAATAGATGCTTCCACTTGGCCAGAAGAATCTCATCCCAAGCTCTATGACTATCTGGAGTAGATCTCCATGGGATAGGAAGGGAACTTGGGCAGCTGGTTTGTGACATCTGGGCTAGGGGACATTATTTATAGCTGCACCCTAGCTGGGTCACAGAGGTGAGGAGGAAAACACAATCATTTGCCAGGGATTATTGATCAGAAGAGGAACAGATGCCGCTGCACATTTGTGGTATACAGGAAGTTGTCCCTGCTTTTTGATTGTGGGGTTGCATGGAGTGTCCCCCTGGGAATGGGACTGCACCCCTCCAGGTACAGTTACAGAGTTCTGGCTGAAAAATGCCTGCCTCCAGAGGGTTTACAATGCAGACAGTGAAGATGAAAAACATTCCTGAGAAGGAGAAATGGCGGTACTGAGAAGCTCCATCCCAAAGGTGCATACAGCAGCTCTGGAACAGAGATGGCAACAGAACCTCCTGTTATCTTAATCTCTGTTAATTCTGTTAGTCTATTAATCTTCACCTGTCTCTTAATCTCTTGCCCAGCCATAAAAGGCATCACCTTTTCTTTTAGCGAAAAGAGTTGTATAATGTTATAGTTTAAAAGAACAGTTCACATAGTGAATGTCTTGTTTTTTGGGGTAATGCAGCTGAAAAAAATATTAATGTAATGTGTCTGAAGGCAAGGCAGACTTTTTTAACTAGGATTGCACACGCTTTGCAGCATAAGTGAAAGTTGGTGGCCTTCCAGGTATCATGAAGTAATGATGTCTCTCCAAAAGAGTAGTCAGGTTTGCACTCCCCAGCTGGCAGCTCAGTCTGGTACACCAGGATCACTCCCCATTGTGTCTGCATCCTTTTCATTTCTGTTCCTGTGCAACCTGCCTGTGCCCAGCAAGGGCACAGTGGCTGAATATCCTCTTAGTGCCTCATGCTGAAGGCTGATGATTGTTTTTGTTTCCAGCTTTTTTTGCTTTTTTTCCTCCTGCTGCATTGTAATTGGCAGGAGTTAGGTAAAAGGAGGCTCAAGAACATGCCTGCTCTGCATGTTGGTCTGAGGAAGAAAGATGCCTCCTTCTAGCCCCTCCTTGCACAGCTGCAGAACCTTGAAGACTCTTGACCTGGTGCTCTTCAGCAGTGGACACAGGCGTCAGTGTGGGATGGGGAACGAAGAATGCTCCTTCAAGATATTTGTTTGTGAAAATGTCTGCATAAAGTATGTGGGAGTGGAAGCCTAACTTTTACCTTCGGAGGGATCTGGGCCAGTAAGGTGATGAGCTGGGTTAGTGTTATGGTGTGTCCCCAACCCAAGGCATCTTTTTGGGGCAGGCTGACCAGGACATATTGGCCCAGATCACATTGAGCTTTGTATGTGCAGCATTATTTATTCCCTTGTATGACAAGGTTGGAGTTGCAGATGTGCTGCTTAAACACGTATGCACACTGCAGTAAAGCCTTTTGTAACAACATTGGAATGTAAATTATGTTTGAAATATTACAGAAAAGCTCTATTCTTTGAGCTTTTTTTCTTGTTTAATCTTCAGCAGGACCTGCTTAGGTGAGCCCCACACGTTTCCAGACAGTTTATTTGCCATTAATAGGAATACTACTTTTACCAGTGATTGAAGTAATAGTAAGCCTTTCCTAAGGGCCTCTGTGTCTACAGAGACAATGGTAGAAGTGCTTCATTGTGGTTTGAGTGTTGCAGAATGATCCACTCAGATGGAAAGGAGACCAATCTCCTGCAGAATGCAAGATGTGTGTATGTGTGCAACTGAGACTTTTTTTAACCTTTCAAAACCAAAATGCGCAGATTGTACCAAGACATGTCTACTAGCCTTAGGTTTCTTACTGCTACAAAAACTTACCCCCAGCTCAGAGGTAGATCATAACCTTCCTGCAGCTTCTATCTTCCCACATTTGCATATGTTCATCTCAATCATCTCATTGTGTACCACCATCTTGTAGTTTCTGACATGAAATGGTGTCGTCTTATGATATTAATAGGTGTTTGGCATACAATACACTTATGTATCAGAAAATAATTGTTCGTGCTGCCTTGTAGGCTTCACAAGAGGTCACAGAGCAGAAAGAGAATGAATGAAAGTCCATCAGGGAATATAAACTATTTCAACTAGGAAGTGTGCTTATTTTTTACAGCAGAGGAGGTTTGCAAGCTCATGAATCAATTGAAGTGAACATTTCACTGCTCAGAGATATTAAGTATACTAAATCGAATGTGCACAGCAAAATAAAGAGGTAAGAAGAACACTGACTCTGATGCATACAAATGAGATACCACTGACAGGCCATGAACAGTGTTTGACATCTTTCACAAATTGATTATAAAATGCAGTACCTGCTTCAACCTGGAAAAAGCCCTATTAAGTCATTCTGAATAACAGATAGGTACTACCCCAGTGGATGTTTCTAGTTTGTCATGAAATGGAAATTGTGATTTGCAATTAAAAACACCCAAACAAAACCAATAACAAACAACAAGGCTCAGTTCTGGGTCCTGCACTTGGGTCGCAACAACCCCATGCAGCACTGCAGGCTGGGGGAGGAGTGGCTGGAAAGCTGCCCGGGGAAAAGAACCTGGGGGCGTGAGCTGACAGCCGGCTGAACATGAGCCATCAGCGTGCCCAGGCGGTCCAGAAGGCCAACAGCATCCTGACTTATATCAGCAATAGTGTGGCCAGCAGGACCAGGGAAGCGATCGTTGCCCTGTACTTGGCATTGGTGAGGCCACACCTCGAGTACTGTGTTCAGTTTTGGGACCCTCAGTACAAGAAGGACATTGAGGTGCTGGAACATGTCCAGAGAAGGGCAACGAAGGTGGTGAAGGGTCTAGAGCACAAGTCTTATGAGGAGTGGCGGAGGGAACTGGGGCTGTTTAGTCTGGAGAAAAGGAGGCTGAGGGGAGACCTTATCGCTCTCTACAACTACCTGAAAGGAGATTGTAGCCATGTGGGTGTTGGTCTCTTCTCCCAAGTAACAAGTGATAGGACGAGAGGAAATGGCCTCAAATAGTGCCAGGGGAGGTTTAGATTGGATATTAGGAAAAATTGCTTCACTGAAAGCTGCTGAGGGAAGTGGTTGAGTCACCAGCCCTGGAGGTATTTAAAAGATCTGTAAATGTGGTCCTTACGGACATGGTTTAGTGGTGGACTTGGCAGTGCTAGGTTAACAATTGGACTTGATGATCTTAAAAGTCTTTTCCAACCTAAATAATTGTATGATTCTATGAAAAAAGAAGAGAGAGCCCCATATGTCCAGGGTAGTGTCACTGTGGGTCTGAGATCAGATCAGACAAATGTCACCTGAAAATTATTTCTTCACATACGTTGCTTTGGCAACTTCATTGTTCTAGTTAAAGAAGTATAAAAAGGACTTAGCACTAGTGCAAAAGAACAAAATCATATACAAACTGAAGAATTCACTTAAATACATTAATTATAGTTGTATGCTAGAAAAAGAAAATAGAGGAGGGACTTATCCATTTGTTGCACAAACACACAAGTACCTTTGAGATTACATGTTGGTTTGTGCGCAAGTTACTGTACTGCTCTGCACAGCTAGACAAAAACTGTCACTGTGCAGAGATGGAGACTTTTCAGAGGAAAAAAACATAGAGACTAAGATTTTAGCCAAAGAAATTATGCTGACGGGGCTGGCAGGGTCTTGCTCTAAAAAGAATATTTTCTTTTGTCTGCCAAAGGAGATTCCAGCAGCTTGTAAAGACGAAAAATCATTATGTTCTGTTGACATGGGTATCTACTTCATTTGAGTTTGGGCTTCAATACCCATCTGCCAAGTGAAACATTGCTCTTGCACCTGTTAGAACCTACTGCTATCACAGAAAAATGCAGGAAAAATCATTCCTTGTAAGTTCTATGTACCTCCACATGGATTTATACCAAATTTGAAAAAGGCCTATCAACATCAGCCTTTAAAGTCTGCCTTCAGGTGTGTAAGGGAAATGAAACATTACTGTAGCAGTGAGAAAGAGGCATTTGTCTCCAAATAGCTGGAGTTCCAAATACCTCCAAATATCCTTAAATATTTCAAGTACCTTTACAAAGAATTTGCTCAACTTACCAGCTTGTTTCCCAACAAGAAGACCTCTGAGCAATGCAGTTTGTCTGGCTTGATATAGAGGGAGAGGGACAAAGACTGAAGTAAAATGCCAGAGACAGAGAAAGCTGAGTCTGGGGAGGTGAAATGGCTGAAGCAAAGGTCCCTAGGGACAGCAAAACAAAGGCTGTCCAGACATGAACAGTCAGAGCAAATGCCTGCTTGTTCAGGACCCTTTTGTGGAGAAGGTGCAGGGAATGGCAAAGCTTGAGATTTTTTTGGCATTACACCATAGACACAGACCAAGGTGCAGTAGAAAATCCCAGGATCTGGAAGAAGGAAAGCCGGACAATAGATATTGTGCTGATGATCACCTTAATGTCTTGACCACTCAAATGATCACCTAGTGTCTTGTCACAGTGCTGATTCCGTAAATAACTTCTCACTATTACCTCTGTTTGTCTTGGTACCTGTTACAGGGGATGGGTCTCAGTGAATCCTTTGAAGTGCTGGGTATCCTCAGACCATGCCTTATCTGGTTAGCTGATAGTAGGGAATATTTTAGATCCCAGCATGAGCACTCAGAGAACAGAAAGGACTAAGTCAATTCCACTAGGTTGAGAAATGGTGATTACTGAGAAAATAACGAGCAGACCAATGACTTGGAAAATGGAGATGGAGGAAAAAACGAAAAGATGGAGTGCATCTGTATTGCTGTGCGGGGAGCACTGCAGCAGCCAGCTACCTGTTGACCACAGCCTCAATCACTGTTTTGCCTTCAACCCTTCAGTCCTTCAATAGCAGGTCAGACGAAGGGCTAGCAGGAATAGCACAAGGCTGATCCTTGGGACAAGGGATAGACCAGACTGATGTCTTGCATTCTCATTTATTTGGAAGGTAATCTAACCACTTCATGTGTGGGGAAAAGAAATGAAATAAAAAAAACCCAAATCAATACCTTCGTGTGCAGCTTGTTCTCAATGGTGTTCATTTATAAACAAAGAAAACTGAAGCTTTGAGTGCTCCTTCTCTACTCCTTCCTCATGCCCATTTGTGTTCTCCCATTACAGAACCCATGGTCCATGGCTCACCACTTGGTATGTTCAGATGGACCTCACTGGGATCCTTTCAATATTATTTTTCTGTGATATCTCAGAATACTTAACACTGAAATGGATAGGCATCTCACTGACCTGGAAATAAGCCTAAAACTATAGATTGGCAAGCAGAAATGCATATAAACACGCCCCTTCTCAGTTTTGTAAGACACTTGTGGTGAGTGGATCTGGAAAAGTAAACAGAAAAAGAGTTCCATGTCTGCTTTGAGCTTTGAATTTTATTAAAAATTTCTTAATTTAATACAATTTTAATGATACTTATCAGAGATCCCTACTGTACCAAGAAGACCAGAAAATGGCATTTTCAGAGATACTATGATTTCTCAAGTGGTTTCCTCAAGTGAACTTGGCATCAGCTCTTTGTTTATGAAAGAAGAATCAGCAATGCATTCCAGTAGGTTTATCAGTTGCAATTAATTAATAAATGGTGATGGTTCCTTTGGAGCTATTCAGCACTAATGTATAAACACAGTATTTTGTTCATGCAAGTACCACTTTGGAATATCATGAGATGCCCTCCTGAAGGGCTGTTTACATTTTTATTGAAACTTCAACAGGAGGAAGTCAGGTGGGTTTTTTTCAGCTGAAAGGATTGGTGTGGCATTTTATTTTTTTGTGGAAAATAGTAATGTGGTGGCTAATAAAACTACAGAAGGAAAAGACCCTGCACCTTTATCTCCCAGCGAAGAAGTAGAAGGCAGATATTAGAGCGATCTTTGTTCTTATCACTGAAGAAATGTGCAAACATTTGCAGGAAAACAGCTTTCTACTGCAAGCACGGATCTGTACTCTTTTGTTTCCAAAACGTTCCTAAAGGTATTGTTTTGTTTTATTTCTAAATGGATGAAGAGCAGAGGTCAGACTACTGCAAAGAGCAGCAGGTTAATGTGGACACAGCAATAAAATCTTTCCTGCCTATTGTTTTATTGTACTGATGTGAGGAAGATTTTTGCTTCCAAAACACGTGTGATGGCCTGGATCCCTGTGTGTCAGTCCCCGCTCTGCCCTTCGCCTTTTTGTCAATGGGACAGAAAGACCAGGCAGACAACCAGGCTGGCCCAGTGGTGTGGAAAAGTCAAAGGCTTTATTCTGACCAGCTGGCAGTATGTCCTGGGTCTTTGTGGATTAATTATTTTGATCTCATCCTTGGCAAGAAAAAAATGTGTCCACACAGTTAAGGGTTCTTGAACTGGCCCTAGTCTAAATATAGTGATTTTGGATTACCTAGTTTGTAACTTCTTTTGCTCATATCAATTCTGATAACTTTCTATTTGGTTGTACCAAAGTCTGTATTGAAACAGGCATTACCTGATGGAAGCTGACTCAAAAAAAAGCAAGAAATCAGGAGGTGCCTCACATTGTGCACCTCTGCAGAACACAAAGTCTTGGAGCGAGACTGGCATCTAGACGCATTGCTGCTTTACAGACAGGGAGGCTGAAGCAAGGAGATGCAGCAGAGTATGTCTGAAAAGCTCACAATATACAGACTGTAAGTCTTGGAAGAGAACCCAGAAGGGAGCACAAGAGATCTGACTGGCTGGAGATCCTGAAAAGCCCAGTTCATTCATTTTTTCCCAGTCTTGTTTTCAAAGAAGAGCAAGACAAAAACCTATGGGAAAGCGCAAGTCATCAAAACCATCTTGTAACGTCAAGAACTCTCAGAATGAAAGACAAAAATGAAGTTGTGCAGCCAATCCATCATTGACTGCTCTTTATTTCTTCCTGCTTGGCCCATCTGGTTGCTAAAAGTCCCAAGGCCATTGTTTTATTTTCACCCAGACCTAAGCGGGAAAATTTACATTCCTGCTGGGTTTAAACAAAGTTGCAGGAGTTATTTGTGTAGAAGATAATGAGCTACAAGTAATAAGTTTGGGGCTGTTTCTTTTTGGGGAGTCAAAAAAACTCATTTGATCAAATTTGGTTTCTTTTGCAAGGTGTTTTGGGATGGAAGTGTGTCGCAGTAGCACTGAAAAAGTCCAGACAACTTCTAGAGATCTGTGAGTTAGGTCTGGCTGTAGAATACAGACTCCTTATTTTCTGTTTTATTTGAGACTGAACTAGCTTCTTTGTAAAAGGCTGTTTAGCGATCATTCATCTAAGCGTCTTAGCTGCAGGGAAGGTTGGTCATACGCTGGAAACAACTCTTTCTTCTTTAAGGGTGAAAGGAAGTGCATTAAAATGGGATTGCTGCCCAAATGTAACAGGTTTTTTGTCTATATTTTATGCTAGAGAGAAATTACACTAACTCCTCACCCCCCATTCTACTCCTGTAGACTGTAGTTTTGGTGTTTTACTCTTAGTCTCAGACTAAGACGTGTATATAAATCAGGATCTCAGCATGCTGCTTAGCTGACTGGATGAGAATATGTGGAGATGCATCCTACTGTGTGAGGCACATAAGCCAAGGAGTCTACCTGAGGTATTGACATAGGTATCTAAACTCACCAAAGGTGGGAGTGTGCTTTACCTGAAGCTTGATGCAGCTTTGGGCTTTATTTGCTGAGCTGTGATTCAGGCTCTGTAGGAAACTTCACTCTTAAGGGGTAGACAGAGGCAACTGAAGGTGGGCTTCCATTTAGTGTAGACCACACCTTGAGTACTGTATTCAGTTTTGGACCCCTCACTACAATAAAGACATTGAGGTACTGGAGTGTGTCCAGAGAAGGGCAACAAAGCTGGTGAAGGGTTCAGAGCACAACTTGTGCTCCAGAAGAGCAGCTGAGGGAACTGGGGTCATTTAGCCTGGAGAAGAGGAGGCTGAGGGGAGACCTTCTCACTCTCTACAACTACCTGAAAGGAGGTTGTGGTGAGGTTGGTGTTGGTCTCTTCTCCCCAGCAACAAATGATAGGATAAGAGGAAACAGCCTCAAATTGCTCCAGGGGAGTTGGATATGAGGAAAAATTTCTTCACTGAAAGGGTGGTCAGACATTGGAATAGGGTCCCCAGAGATGTGGTGGAGTCACCATCCCTGGAGGTGTTCAAAAAGGGTGTAGACATGGCACTTTGGGATGTGGTCTAGTAGACATGGTGGTGTTGGGTTGATGGTTGGACTTGATGATTCTAGACATCTTTTCCAACCTTAAAGATTCTATGATTCTATGATAATGGGAAGCCAGATACCCAGCACACATGAAACATCTCTGAGCAGAAACCTGAATCTAACCATCCCTGTTGGGTTGGGAAAAAAATGGATTTTTTCCTGGTGGTGGTAAGTGCACTCTCAGCCAGCCTAGTTCATTCAGGTGTAATCATCAGATGTAGCAATTTTGCTGGAGGAAGGTAAATGGGTTGGAAATATAGCACCACATTTTGAGGGCATGGGGAACAGAAATTCAATTTGTATTTTGTCTGAAAGTTTCTCACCTACTGGTGTGCATTTTGGCTGCAACAGGAGATGACGTTTATGTCACAATAGCTAGGGAAAATCATTTGAAAGCATCTCTGTAACATCTAAGGGATTTGGACAAAATGACTTGGACAAGATCTGATTACTTTAGATAAGATTCATATTGGTGAAGAATTTGCATAGAAAATTCCTTTGTTTAGTGATTGCCATAAGGCTTTTTTCTTACTTAATAGCAAATCAATCTTTTTTCATGAGCCTTAAAATGGGTATAGGACTTCTTGTATACCAGACATAAGCTTTGCATTATGGCTGTGATGAAAATGGTCTCTCTCCAGTGACATCAATAAAACGTTCTTAGTTCTGGTTCTGAAGTAATGCTGCAAAAATGAGTAACCCACTCCTGCTCCAGAACAGTACTCTGTGATTAGGTCCAGATGTTTGGATAATGTGATAAAAATCACGCTGTGATTTAGAAACTTTGAGACATCAGTTGTCCTGTCTGTTCAATCTAAATATGGCTCAGCCACAAATAGTAGTACCAAAAAACCACCTGCAAGATTTCCTCAGGGCATGCCTTTTTCAGGTGAACCTCTCACTACTTCCTGTGACTCCTGTGACTGAGAGGGGGAACTTCTGCAATATCCTCTGAGATCTAAGCCCACACATATGCAGCCCTCTTGAAAGATGGGGATGGGGTGCTATTCGTCTGCAATATGAAGTTAGATTTGTGCAAAAGAAATTCTTCTGATTTCACTTAATTACCTGAAGCAATGGTGTGTGCAATTTTCCATCATCCTTTGCTTAATTAAGAATGCCCAAGATGTTTCTATTAATGTCTTTCTCTGTAAATCATCCTTAAACATCCTAATCCATATAGCTTTTGCAGCAAATAACTTTGCACATCAACATTTAGGAGAATTCTTTTCTTTTCTTTTCTTTTCTTTTCTTTTCTTTTCTTTTCTTTTCTTTTCTTTTCTTTTCTTTTCTTTTCTTTTCTTCTCTTTTCTTCTCTTTTCTTCTCTTTTCTTCTCTTTTCTTCTCTTTTCTTCTCTTTTCTTCTCTTTTCTTCTCTTTTCTTCTCTTTTCTTCTCTTTTCTTCTCTTTTCTTCTCTTTTCTTCTCTTTTCTTCTCTTTTCTTCTCTTTTCTTCTCTTTTCTTCTCTTTTCTTCTCTTTTCTTCTCTTTTCTTCTCTTTTCTTCTCTTTTCTTCTCTTTTCTTCTCTTTTCTTCTCTTTTCTTCTCTTTTCTTCTCTTTTCTTCTCTTTTCTTCTCTTTTCTTCTCTTTTCTTCTCTTTTCTTCTCTTTTCTTCTCTTTTCTTCTCTTTTCTTCTCTTTTCTTCTCTTTTCTTCTCTTTTCTTCTCTTTTCTTCTCTTTTCTTCTCTTTTCTTCTCTTTTCTTCTCTTTTCTTCTCTTTTCTTCTCTTTTCTTCTCTTTTCTTCTCTTTTCTTCTCTTTTCTTCTCTTTTCTTCTCTTTTCTTCTCTTTTCTTCTCTTTTCTTCTCTTTTCTTCTCTTTTCTTCTCTTTTCTTCTCTTTTCTTCTCTTTTCTTCTCTTTTCTTCTCTTTTCTTCTCTTTTCTTCTCTTTTCTTCTCTTTTCTTCTCTTTTCTTCTCTTTTCTTCTCTTTNCTGAGTAGAAGGGAAGGATCACCTCCCTCAACCACCTGGTAACACTCCTAATGCAGCCCAGGATGCTATTGACCTTCTTTGCTGTAACGACACATTGCTGGCTCATGGTCAGCTGCTTGTCCATCAAGACCCCAAGGCCTTTGCTGCAAAATTGCTTTCCAGACAGCTGACCTGCTTTCCAGATGTTTCACTGGGCAACATCTCCCACGTGTTCCCCAAGGACTGAATTACCATTTTTCACAAGGCTGATGACAATTTAAACCAGTGAATCTCACATGAAAGTGTATCTGAGTGCACTTATAGCATTTGGCTTAACAGCTGATTATCCAGTTCTTTAGCCCATATGGATCAAGGGAATGACTATTAGTTTGGAATGCCTTCCATGCCACTTGTCTTCTAAACAAACCAACCTTGAGATGCTTTCCCTCATGGAAGTTTTTTATCTTTCTTGGGCAGGACTGTTTATTATAGTCAGAAAGGTAGTCCTGGAGCTTTATCCTGTGGCCTTGTCTAGATGTGTTGGAAATAATGTTGATTGAAGCTCCTTACTGATTAGTGCTTACTTTGGCATTCTCTGTCTTCTTCTTATGTCAAGGTAGATGTTATGGTTGGGATGTGAAAGAAGATAAAAAGACCCAGGCTTATCACATGAACAGATTCAGTGAGTGTGTCCTTCCCCTCTGTTTCTTTGGAAGCTTCAAAGGCAGGCTTGAGGAAAGAACTTCTGCTCTTTCCTTCTGCTTGTGCCTGTAACTGCAGCATCTCAGTTGCATGCAAATGAATTCTCTGGAGCCTCCACTGCTGAACTGCTAAAAACAGAACCTGTTATCCAGGGAATGTTAACAACAAAGCCTAAAGTTTAGGATGAAGAACAAATGAGACAGAAAAAAAGCTTTTCTATACCAAAAGTAAAACAAGAGATTGGAGTTAAAATGTAGTGTAAATTTTTCCTTCTCATAATACATCTCCTTTCAATTAGTTAATAACAATGCAGCATTCTGCACATTTAGATGATGACTTTGAAATCAGAGGTGAATTAAGAGAGTCTATGAGGATCCTGAAACTACGTTTTTGTTCTTGTAGGTGTCCTATGTGCTGAAGAGCTGCAAAATCAAATGCCTAAAGTATTCAAAATCTTGGTCGTGTCTAAGAGATAAAAGAAGAAGAAGTCTATGCAATTTCATTCCTTACATTATAACTTAACAATAGCCTAGAAGTAGTGCTTAAGGGGGAAAAAAATAATCTCTTTCTGCTGCTGAATTCTGCCTCACAAGTAACTAGTGTATTACACTGTCTGGGTAGCTATAGTGGAGAGAAGCTAAAAAGAGATAAACTTGATAGATTATTGAACCCAAATCAGTTTGATCATCAGTGGAAATACTTGTTGAGGGGAAAGCAGAAATTAAAGGTGTTACTGGCATTGGTCATGAATGATTTATGCATGGTAGAGCTGCTTACGGAGGTCCCTGCAATAGGGATGTGTGACCCAAGTAGTCTGCATTGCCTTTCCACTTGCTAGGAAATTCTAGTTCACTTGCAGTTTCAGTTAGCCTCCCTTGCATCCCAGGAAAGAAATCACCAGATGGTCTGAGTAAAATTGCCCTCAAAATGCAAGAGTTTCTGTATTACTCTGACCCGGCAGAGGAGGATGCAAAATGATAGTAGAAGGCAGCTGACAGTAGCTAGTGAATATTCCAGCTGGGGTTTGTTTGGGTCCTCTTTTTATCCACAGGTTTCTCAACAGGATTCAGGTGTCAAGAGTCTTGTGGTTAGCTAGCTGAATGGAGACAGTCATGATTACTATTATTTCCCACCTGGCAAAAAAAGCCTACAACAACCAGATCTTGTCAGGCTTAAAATGGTCAGTTTCCCCATGCTTCTCTATGGGAGATGTAAAGGGACCATTTCTCCGTCGCATTTTGAGGGATTGGAGGGTTGCTTTTGACTCAGGGCTGCTTTCAATATAGGGTCTGGGAAAACATGTGACCTGGAGAAGTCATGTGGAGGGGAAAAACCACAGGATCTGCTCGTGTCTCAACATATTCCTTGGTGGTTTTTTAGAGGCAGTAGTTAATCTAGTAACAGTCATCTCTGGGGCAATTCAGGAGGAAACATCCTGACAGGCTGCAGATGTTTCTCCCTGTAGGAACAGAGGTTCAACAATTGCCATCCCAAGAACTGATGTGGAAAGCAAGAGCAAACACAGTCTTCCAGCACTGCTGATGTACTGATGAGGTAATTTATAAGACAGTGATAAGGGGTTGTGAAAAACTCTTCATTTAGCCTCTAATAATGCCAACAAACAACAATTTGGAAGGACTTTGACAGGGTTTCCTTCCAGCCTAAGCCTTTGAAAAGGCCAGATGACTTTGCCTTATGCAAGGCAAGAGATGTTAAATATGTATACGTGTATGTACGTGCGAGTGTGTGTTACAAAAAGGCTGTCTCAGATTAACTCAGTTAAATCTCAGCCAGCAAGGGGCCAAACTGGAGCTGTCCTGACCCAGAAACCAAGGACAGTAACCAGCCACCTACAGTGTTCTTCCCGGGTTAAGGTACCTTTTTTAGTAAGCGATGCAGAGTGTTTTTCTGCTCCAGGCAAAGTCCAACACAACTCCAAAGAATATATGTCTTCACTTCATCCATGCAACCACTCTTGATCCTGCTGCAGCCTTCCAGTGCCCTGATGATGAAGTATCACTGTAAATGCCATATCCCTTTCGCCAGCTGGATGATTGCTAGTTATTTGCCAATAAAAGTGCCTCTGAAATATAGGGTTAAAGGTCTTTACGCAGGTGTGTGGGGACAGAGGGACATGTGAGAAGCCTCCCCATTTCCATGGCTG
The DNA here is from genome assembly GCA_013400195.1 of Aramus guarauna. Classification (NCBI taxonomy): domain Eukaryota; kingdom Metazoa; phylum Chordata; class Aves; order Gruiformes; family Aramidae; genus Aramus; species Aramus guarauna. The sequence goes on along the minus strand of VXBL01002466.1, from coordinate 48,449 downwards.
TGCAAGGGCTTTGCACAATAACAAAGAGCTGGCTCAGGAGCACGCAGGGGCTGAAAATTTGAGACCAATGTGCATGCAGGGCTAGGAAGAGGACCAGGCAGAGCCAGGATCTTACCTATGTACTAAGCATTAGAGGCAGTGGTGTCCAAGGGTAGATAGGCATGCAGAGAAGCTACTTCTTTCTGATCCATAGTAGGAGCCCAGAAATCGTCAACAAGTCCAAATGTTTGCAAATGCCATGTGCTCCTACCTATCACGGGTTATGTAATTTCTGGCAACACTTAAGACTATGATTACTCATCCCTGCAGTTGAGATTTCAAATTCCTTTTCCTAGCCCTGGTGTCATTTCTTTCTGGATGTATCACTTGCCTGTTACATTAAAGACCCTCCAACATCAATCTTCAGTCACTTGACTGAGCTGATGGAGTGAAAACCGTGTGGATGGCAGCTTGCCCCCTTTAAGACTGTAAACCAATTGTGTTACCATCATGCAAGTCTACTGATGTAGTCTGTTCCTCTCTTTGCCATGCTTCTCCCACCAATGCCAGGTAACCTGCCTTATCAGGCTGGATGCTTTGCCTACCTCCTGCATCTGTGGGGACTGTGCCTCTCCTCAGTACCAGGAGAAATCTTTCCAGATGCAGAGGGAGTGGAAAGAAGTCCTGAGTGTGAAGAAGGAGAGAGCTGGCATCATGGTGGTTTTCCCACATTCTTAGAGCTGACTTTTTCTTGTGCTTTCTCTAGGGGCTACCAAAGACATGGGGAAGATGCTGGGTGGGGATGAGGAAAAAGACCCAGATGCTGCCAAGAAAGAAGAGGAACGACAGGAAGCCCTCAGGCAAGAGGAGGAAGAGAGGAAAGCCAAATATGCCAAGATGGAGGCTGAAAGAGAAGTTATGAGACAAGGGATTCGAGACAAGGTAGGAATCTGGCTTTCAGCACATACTTGGAAACTCATAATGCTCAGTGGAGAACTACTGTTTTCAGATGATTTGTGACCAGTTCCATGAGCACCTGGATAAAGCCAGGTAATTACTTCGCCACAGTGAACTTTCTAATCTTGTGCACTGTCCCTCGAGCTCTGTCCCTATTTAAACACACCTCCCACACTGAAAATTCCTGCCAAGTTGAAATAGAAAGTGAAGATGAGGGGAGAAAAAATGTCTGTTTTTCTCATCATCGCTTAAACATTCACATTATTTTAAATGTTAGAGGCTTCTCTGTCCCTGTGTGGGTGCTTTCCAAGCTTGCATTTGTGGTCTGTGAGAGGGGTCATAATTCACCATGTTTCTGAGAGATTCAGTCCAAGTATCTTCTGTATTGCTTCCAAGACTTTCTTTGTGTTGACAGGTGAAATCTGACAAATCTACTTTACTTTTCATATTTAGGCTTCCACTACTTGCAGAGGATTCATCTGAAAGAAAGCAAGTTTCATTTATCTGAGGGACTTAGCCATTGGGAAGTACTGTCTTCTACTTAAGTTGCATGCAATTTGGCATGAGAAGGAAATGAATAATCGTGAGAATTCAGAATGAGATTGAAAAGAAATGTACAAAACAAACCTTTACTAGCGAAATGAGCTTAATTTAAGATAGCTGAACCCATTGTTACAGTACATTAGCTTTTAGGGATTGATGTATGGAGGGAGACGTCAGTTTTGCATCATGACCCTTGAGACTAGGTCAAAATTGTTTCTTTGGAATAACTTCATTTTATAGGAAGAGGACCTGGAGGTCAGATAACTTGGAAAGAAATTTGGGTTGGAAGAGGGGTTTCTGATGATGAAGGCCTGTGTGTTGACTTACATCACACGCCAAAAAACAACAGAAAATACCTGTAGGCAGAACGAGGAAGTCCTGCTCAGTGTAAGAGATGTTCCCCGTGCAGTGCCTACCTCTGCGGAGGTTACAGCACCCTAAGAACGTGACTGGGAAAAAACTTCAAAGTCTCATTACAGAGCTGAGAGTGGCTGTCCATAAACAAAACTATGTCTGCACTGGGCCGAACTTCTGACCCAATTCTTATGATTCAGGAGGAAAGCACGGATGGGGATGAATTTTCCTGGTGGCATGGTGCATCTTGTAAAGAGGTATTGAAAAATTTTTTGCGAATAAAGAAATTTGGGTTTATGCTTCTAAGAAAAAAAAGTACTTACAGGGAATTGTCTACCTGTGACACTGCCAGAGAAAGGTACTCATATGATCATTTAAAAGAGGGTATTAGTTACCAGACAGACAGATTCAGAACCCCTCCTGGTCAAAATTTGTTGGGTTTATAATGTTTTTAATGAATATGTATCTAGATAATGGAATATATTAATATATAAAAGTGTGCAGTATATGTTTAATGTAAGTTTATAGGTGGAACTGTTTCTAAGCAATGACAAAGGTCTGCATTAGACACGAGAGAAAAAAAAAAAAAAGAGTAATTAATTTCTGAGTTGCAGGCAGATGGGCTAATGCCCTGTTTTCACTCATCATTGTCTCTTTTGCTTGACCACTGAAGTGTTCCCAGAGGTAGATGGTGGTTGCAATTTTTGTTGCTGTTGGGCAAATTGCTGTAAAAGCATTTAAGAAATCTGAGATGCCCTCTGTTACAAATCTGAGATGATCTAGACTAGAATTCACACCTTTATCAGTAGGGTACATACAGCCTGAGCTTGGATGAAACATCCAGCCGAAGGGAATTTCCCTGGGATACTGTCAGCTAGCTAGACTTTCCTGAGCCAGGCTGATTACTGCGTGGTGAATTCTCTTGGAAATGCATTGACTCCTGAGCGACATGGCAAAGGGTTGGCTCTGCAGAGACAGTAAACAGGGATACTTGAAGGAATGTTATTTGACCTCAGTCAAAGCTCTGGATTGCAGCTTTTCTAGTGATGTGGTGGGTTACCTTTGAGATTAGCAACAAGAAGTCCTGCACTCAGCTTGTGAAAACACAGGAGCTCAGTTCACTGAGTTTTCTTTCTCCTGAAGATAATCCCAGGTAGCATGCATTTGAAAGGTGAAGCTCTTTTCTGCAGAATCAGAAAAGATGGATAAAGCTGTAGAATGGAGCTGGGTTGTTTTTTTGTTTGTTTTGGTTTTTTAAGTTTGAGAGTTCCATGAAAGAGAGAGATTACTTTGTCCTGACAAAGAGACAGATTTGATGATTGTCCTAGTTTCGGCTGGGATAGAGTTAATTTTCACCAGAAGCTGGGATGGGATGCAGCCAGGACAGGTGACCAAACTAGCCAAAGGGGTACTCCACGCTGTATGATGTCATGCTCAGCATAAAAAGGGGCTAGTCGATGAGGGGCGGCGTGACTTCGGGACAGTCTCTGGGACGGGCAGACTGTGTAGTTGTTGGGTCATCAGGTGACAAACCGCCTTGTGTATCACCCATTTTGAGTATTCTAACTACTATTGTTATTTTCCTCTCCCTTTGCTGTCCCAGTAAACTGTCCTTATCCCAATCCATGAGTTTTACCTTTTTCTTCCAATTTTCCTCCCCATCCTATGGGGAAGAGGGGTGAGCAAGTGGCTGTGTGGTGCTCAGCTCCCAGCTAAACCATGGCAAAGATATACAAGAATATGTCTCCAAGTATTGTGAATTGGCAGCTGGAAATGTGAAACAAATGTTGAAAGAATAGAAAAAAACGGGCTGGATAATTTCCTCTATGAATTGTTTATGTAGTAATTTTACCTTAATTTCTTCACCAACTCCAGTAAAAGCAGAAAGACAGAGAAGGAGAAAACTGAAATAGAGATTCTGTCTGGTATGTACACATACACAAGTTGTTGTTAGCAAGTATGAATTAAATCCAAGAAGTTTTAAGTATTAGAGATCACCCTGATTATATTTGCTCATTTCTCGCATAAAAGAGAAATGAGCGTGTGAGCTGAGTGACTGAGTAGGACCAAATTATTTATGCAGAATACAAGATTGAAAGTGTGTGTCCTGGGTCATGAACCCAGAGTCACAAAGTTACTTCCTTAGAGCAGCTGCAGGGTGTTGAGGAAACAAGCCAGGGAATCACGACTTCATCAGTTAGCTAATATGGCTCTAGGTGAAGCCTACAGAGAGGACAGGCTCATCATGTTTGTTGTTTTGGAGTTTCTGCCTCTGCCCTTCAACAAGTGTGATGAATACACTCTCTTGTTTAGGACTTCAGGAAATTTGGGAGATATGGCAGAGCTTGAAAACAATGATGACAGATACCACAGATATGTTCCAGCATGTGCTAACTTCAGGTTTTAAATCCAATCTGTTAAATTGAAATACATATGCCCTCAGCCCAGCATGGCAGCTGGGCACAGAAATGACTTAGGGAAAGGATAGAATGAATTATGTAGCAATCAAATATTTTTTCATTAAAAATATGCAGCATTTTCATTTGGAAATTAATTTTGAAGGCTGACATTTGGACATGACATTTTGAAATAACTCGACCACTAGTTGTCTGCCAGCTCCTACCCAATATTAAAGTCCAGCATCTGATACTGAACATGCAGTGAAAGAATGTAAGGAACACAGCTGGGGTATATTCCAGCTTCCTTCTACCCCAAGGCGCACATATGCAGCTTGCTTTCTGACCCGATCTGGGCTTGATCTTAACACTACTGCCTCACAGATCTTCCGAGCCCACCACAGCTGTCTCTGGGGAGAGGTGCCACAATTGACCAACGCAGGCAAGACTGCTGAGAGGCCTTCAGTGCCCCTGTACCCATCAGGTCAGGGTCTGTTGCCAGCGCCCCGGTGCTGAGGCTGCGGATAGCTAATATCCCTGTTACCTTGCTAAGACCTTGCCATGTTACAGCAGCCAGCTTGTTTCCAGTGCTCTCGGGTGGAATGCTGCCTTCTATAAACAGATGACCTTGATTGTGTTATGAACCTGCATACCTCAGCAGTGAAAGCTAATTACTTTCTTCATGTAATGATCCATAATTACTTATTTACATAATTAATTTTTTCTATGACTGTGGCAGAACCCAGGCCTAAGAGAGCCCTAGGACATGCTCTGTAATTAACATTCTACCCGTCTTGGCTGCTAGTGAGACAATGCCTGTAGTTTTGCTTCCCGCAAATCTTGCTTCAGAGGGTTGGCATTGCTAAGCCTATGCTGAAAAGTAGCAAGAGCTCAAAGCTATCCTTACAATGGTGGGTTTCAATCAAAAAGGATGTAAGCATGGTCCTCAGTCCAAATGTCTTGGCTTCAGGACAGAATTTAGGTTTGAATTTTGGGCCGTGCTTGAGATGGAGCATGAACTGCTTCTGCAGCTATTGTATACTCAGTGCTCAATTTCACTGTCATACTTTTATGCTTCTAGGAGCGTCAGCTCTTCCATTGCACAAGACAAGATCAACTGTTTTCTTAATAAGCAGATGTTCAGTACTTTATCTCTGCCACACCTTACAATGTGTGTTCTCAAGCTCATTTACTATGCAGTATCCAAATTCTGATGGAAATGTAATAAATTTCCTCATTTGAGGGTTTAATTCTTTGTTGTTATTATTATTATGCTTTCCCTAACATGGTGGATGAATTCATCCCAAGAATGGTTTCTTCTGAGATTTATCTGAGCGGAGGACAAAGAGTTTTGTTGGTTTTTTTTTTCTGTTTGGAAAGTACAACTGTAGAAGGATCATTATCTGATTAAAGTATGGTGGCAGAAGAATGTTAACATCTTGTTACGTCAGTGAGCCTCTATGTCACAGTAAGAAATGCTCAGGACTTCCTCGTCCTTTTGCTGGCGATAGGGAAATGGTGCAGTCTGAGGTTTGATGTTTGTTCCCGCAGGCAGCATATCACACAGCAGGAGACTGTGCAGTCCTTGTTCTGTCTAAGTGTGAGTCCTTCTGTCTCTGAATGTGTGCCACTAATTCTTCACATTTTTCTTACTGGGCCATTAAATGCTCTCAGTAGTTAGGCAGTAAGATTCTCTGCAGTATTTGGAATTGTCCATGTTCCAGGAAAACCATGAAAACTATTCAGTTCTCTGTAGATATTTAAGACATGTAATTTCCAGGTCTTCCGTGGTTTTGGCAATGATCCTAAGTTAGGACCTTTTTTCTCTCCAGTGGGAAAGTGTTCTCATAATGATGCTTTTTCTTTTTTTTTTTTTTAATCTCATTGCTGAGCTCACTTTTGGCACTAAATCGCTCAGGCAAAAAGACAATCAGGATTTATAGCTGCAACCCTAGATTTTTATGTGAGATAATCAACATGTAACAGCATATAATTATTTATTTTTAATATTTCATTTGCATATTTCCATGTGTAACTGGTGCATAGCTGTGCAAATTATGGTCTAAGGCAGGAAAAATACCAGAATGTAAATTGACTCTATTCTTCAGCAATATCAGACCTTTGAAACTAAGCTCTAAGTTCAGGTGTGAAAACTTAACTATGGTAAAACTTTGTTGCTATAAAACAGCTTCACAATGTTAGCTAAACTCTTTGGTGTTACTACATCTATGGGATGTTTCATTCTCATCTAACTTCAGGTGCAGATATTGTCAAGGGCTTTAAAAATTCCTGTACAAAGGAATGAAATTTTACTTCCTGAAAAAGCAATTTTGAAGGTGTAGTTTTCCTTGCAAGGAAGAAATATATAGTACATTTTTCATTGGAGTCTATCGACAACTGAAAAAAGTACAGAAGTTGTATTCTTTGCATGTCAAAAGGTGAAGAATCTCAAACAAAGAAAAGATTTTCCTCAGCAATGAATCATGTTCTGTAAATCAAATGATAAAAATCATATCTCAGTGAACAGAAACATTCTGTCTGATCTCTTCCCTTTTAAATCATTGATATTAAACCAGTGATATGAATTTTTATCCAGCACTTGTGATCTAATGAAGCTGTGGCTATTGTTCAGTATGGGGGCCTTAAAATAGATTTTCAGAGATGTATATGTATTGTACAGATGGAGAAGTATCATTAAATTGATTTTTCTGCTTTCACAGTGGCTTTTGATAATTCAGGATAAAAAACAAACAAAGAAAAAAAATAAATCCTTGCTTGGTTTAGTTCAGTGCAGATACTCTTTGTGCTATAGACCAAAGAATGTTTATAACTGGGTCACAGGCCCTCCGGCTATGAAAAAGCAACAGGCCTGGCTATGGCACTCCCAGTGTGATGCTTTGCAAGACACAGATTATATTGTGCTTTCCAAGAAGTGGGCTCTGGGATGAGTGGGAACAGTCATGATGCCAGTAATGATGACAACTGAGAAGAATTTCACTCTTTGCAGCAATTAAATCGCGGGCTGTTCTGGGTGAAGAACAAGGGCAATGTCCTTTGGTGTTTGTCCTGTGTGTTACTGAGGACAGTGAAACTGATGCAAGCCCAAGCAGAGCTGGAAAAAGGAAAGGACATTTGAAGGGTGATTGAAGACCACCATAACCCCTCAGATCATTTCCATATTGGTATTTGAAGGCATCCAAGGGGATAAAGTGATTTTACCTGGACTAGACTTCTGACCTCCTGCCAGAACTGGTTCCCCAACCAGTTGTATGCAAGGATGTCCTCACTGGCCTGTGTTGTCTCTGAGACAGATTCTTGAGTTTCCATATCATTTTTCTCCATAACTTAGGGTACAGATCTTTAGCATCAAACTTGTTTCTGGACTACATGCCTTTGCAATTTTACTAAATCATCCACTTCTTTAACACTTTTAACCTTTGGAAATTCTAGTGAGATTTAATTTTCTGCTTTGCATGTCCATAAACTCGCCTTGTCTGTGAGGCAGTAATTGTCTTTTGTGAACAGATAAACAAACTGGTCTCCTCCAGAAGAGGAACCACAATTAGAAAGCCAAAGGTTAACCAAGATATCTGGGTATGCCTAAGTTCAGCAGTCTCTCTTGAAAGTTGAGAGAATGGTGCCTTCCCAGATGTGCTTTTCAACACGGAACAGGGATTGCTGTACCTGCTAAGGACCTCCAAGGCCATTATTAAACATAGACATCTTCGGAGTGATTTTGGAGAATCTGTTCCTACCTAACCTATGTAGTTTCATCTTTATATTCTGTTGGAAGTCCCAGGATATGCAACATGTCTTGGTCTTTGTGAGTCCAGTTGCCTACATATATAGAATTCTCTAGGTGGTCTGAATGAAAGTGTGTATGCCAGGCCTTATCTCTTGCCATTAAACTAACTGAGCTTCCCTGATGGGAAAAGCTGCATGGATTCGTTCCTGTGCTGTAGCTTTAGGCCATTTTTAAAATTCAGAAAAGGGAAGCACCATTATCAAACCATTGGAGCTCGGAAGCAAACTGACATCTTTTTCATCTGCTTCCATAATAGTCAGAGGTTCAATTATTAACCAGAACTCAGCAGGTTTGGTTTCCAGCTGCTGATTCCCCCACTAATACCTTTTGGGGCTCATTAGTCAGCTTCTTTGTGCAGCTCTGCCTTGCTCTAACTTCATTTCTATGTTTCACGCTAATCCAAATCTACACCAGTAGATGTCACTTTGGATACTTGTTAACGAGATCCCACTGGGTGGTGCTTCTGGAGTTACTGAAATGTCTCTTGGAATGCAGCCTTTTTTACTCTTATGTACTGACTAGGGTGTCTTGTAGTCATTCAGCTTGAAATCCTCACTTAAATAACTTTTGTCTCAATGAACTGGCTGGCAAAACCTATGCACATTGCTGGCATGGGGCTGAGCAGTTTCATTAGGACTGGATGCAAAATAATGACATACAGTGATTAGTGCTGGAATTTAGCTAGGAAGGACATCTGAATGGTATCTCAAGCCTTTCTGGCTGTGACTTATTGAAACTCCAAGCATTTGGCTCACCTAATTGGAAAGACAAGAAATACAGATCCCAATTACCCTATTACCACAAGATCATTTGAAAACTAATGTCCAACAATTTTAATTGTCAAATTTTTCTGTATTCATAATAAGGAACTCTTCAGTACAGCCCTCCCTCACCCATCAATTATTTATGTTACAACCCAGCAACAAGAAAGGTGGGAAGGCAGCAACTCTTTGTAATTTATTGTCTTGATCACACAGTACAGCCCCCCTCTTTCCCTTGTACCTTTTTTTCCCTGACTGAACTTTTGTTTTAGGAGCTTTTCTTTTTTTTTTTTTTTTTTTTAAGAGTCAGGATAGACTGAATACATCGCAGAGTAAGAACGTGTGATCTGTGAAGCACTGTTTTATTTCTACAGAGCATCATTACTGCAGGGATGCAGTATACACAGCCATTGTATATTACCAAGTTTGTGTGCATGTACACACAGAGAAATGCACATAGAGTTTGCATAGATTTTCTTTAATCAGAAAGATTTCTTTTCTTTGCATATAGGAGAAGATGAATGTAAAGGGAATGTCTGCATCATGGACAAACCCTTACTTTATTCCAGTTTCAGTGGCAGTTTGTGTTCACTCTTCACCATGTCTAGTCCATACCTCGCCTTTATTCAGGGGACTAGAAATGTCCAACACCTGCATAAAGAGGCTCTTGAGTTACACCTTGTTGGGTAGCAGCATTCAGAGTCATCCCTACACAGACAGGTGAAATCAACTACATGAAGAAGGAAGGAAAACTACCTACACACAAGCAGGATCCGAAGTTCTCTTTTTGCAAAGGCTGCAGACATGTCTTAGCCTTCTTCTCCAGCAGAGCAGGCACAGCCCACTGTCTACCTGAAATTTGTCTAGAGTCATTGATGCTGCCTCTCCAGAACAGGAATTGCCCACGTCTGTACAATTGGAACTAAGAACCTGTATGATGAAAACGATGGCAGCCCTTTTCAGTGGATTTCTGCCTGGACTCCCTCTGAGAAACATAAAGGTAACAGTATGCATTCACCTGTGAAATACCAGTTAGCTCTGTTTCTGCTTTTTTTGATGCTTTCTTGTGGCTGTTAGTGTGGCCAAATTATGTTTCTTGTTCACATCACCCAGCAAGACCAAGCTGCACAAAGGAAGGGTTTTTCCCAATAAATCTCCAAAATATTTTTTTAAAAAATTTACTTTAATTATATATTTATTATATATGTACCATACTAATTATATAGTTTATATAATGTATATTTATCATATATTCTATATAATTTAATTAATTTTATTATTATTAATTTTTACTTAGCATTACTGCTGTGATTTACAGGTGGAGAAATTGAGCAGCTTGCCCCAAATCATGCAGTGGTTGAGTAGGTAATGATTTCCTGAGCTGGAAGCTTAGGGATAGTCTGACCCCTGTGTAAATGGGGTTTCTTCTCCTCCAGAAAACCTGGACACCTCCATGGGCAGCAATCCATGACAGAAATTTAGGACTTAGAAGTGAAAACCATCCCAGAGCCTGTATGAACCACATTCCCATTGCTACTGGTCTCTAGAACTGGCTGCCATATCCACACCCTTCCACTTGGAATTTCTTTAGCCACTAGAGCCAAGAACACATGGAATCATTTCTTGGCTAAATCCCAACAAGGGCATAAATGCATCCTTCTGCTCTAAGAGGCAGAACAGCTTATTTGCTGCTCTGCTGCTTTGGGGAATAAAATATTACTTCCTCAATGGAAAAAGCCCTTAGTCAGGACGGTATAAAAATCAGCTAAGTGGTCAGAGGAGTTCTCGGTTTTTTCCAACACACCCTCCCAAAATTTTTTGATTTATCTTATCTTTAAAGGTAGACAGTTCTGGATCATGCTGCTTGGGCCAGCCTCAAAATGTGGACAATGGCATGGGAGAAATTTGATCAGTACCATTGCCTGTAATAAGTACAGCTACACCCTCCTGTAATAAGTACAGCTACACCCTTTTTTTTCATGTAACCTCTTTTTTTTTTTTTTTTTTTCCTAGTTTACAAATCAGATGTGAGAGGGAAGGCTTGTACAGTTGTTGGTTCTTTTTTTATGTCAAGCTAATTCAAGGACTGTGAAGGTCACCAAACAGGATTTAAAGGTCTGTTCCTTTTTGCCACAGCCAAAGAGTTCCCATTACTGCTTAGAATCAAGCATTAGCGACATTATGTCTCTTATACTGGCAGTTTGTTGTCCGAGTCTTGATCAGATAATTCACCAGGACTTAATGAGACCAGTGGAGTTGTGCTTGCCTGAGAATGCAGCCTGATGCCTTCACGGCTCAGCTAACAGATGCATCATTCTTTTCTGATAAAAGTCATTAGGGCCAGTCTCAGCCTTTGAAAAGCTGCTGCTTCCTTAGAGCAAGATGTGACTTTGTGCTGGCCTCACCACAAAGCTCTGAATCTGTTCTGACATTGCTCTCAGCTTCATTAGCATTGGGTTTAAGAGTCTCAGGGAGAATTAGTCACCTCACATGCTGAAAGAAGAAGGGCTGATACAAGGCCAGGTCTGAGTTCATGCATGGGGGAGGGTGATAAAGTTTGGGGCATGCTTTGCTTGTGGCAGTTGTGTAGCCTTTGCCTACTGTGTGTATTCATTCCCCACGGATGCTCATTGGTTATGGTTAAGCTGGGAAAAGAAGGAAGGGTTTGCAAGTCCCATTCCTAGTGAGTGACAACTGATATGGTCTTCCTGAAGGTCTGAGACAGGCCTCAGGAGTTCCCTTCCCTTCCTCACTGGCCAGCTTTGAGGCGTTCATGAGTAAAGCTGACTATCTTACTAGACTTAAGTGGAAGGTGCCCCGTCTGGGGCTCCAGGGCAGGGCAGTCTTCTTGCTGATGCAGGAGAAGGGCTATGGCCTTCCTTTGACCATGTCAAGAGTTTGAGGAAGACAGAATGGCTGCTGCTGGGGAAGAAGTAGGGTATCTGGGGAAACATTTGCCCTTTCATCATTTCCATTGGACGTCATTTTCCAGGGTTCCCTCCTTTTCCTTTTAGCACAACCTTCAGTACTCTCTCTGCTGTAGGCCCTGTCCTTTGCCAAAACAGCACATAAGTATGCCTACTGCTGCAGGGAAGAACAGACTCAGGTTATTCATTATCTACAGAGAGGGAGACTTCATGGAGTAACTGCTTTTCCTCAGTTAGGAAGACGGGAGGAAGAATGCAACCTGTCAGCTCCAGGCCACCACATTCAAATTCCCCAGCATCTCCTGGAACCGTTGTCTTCGTCTTCACAGGACCATCAGCCTAAACCAAGTACTGTGGAGCAGGTATGGTGCTTTTATGCCCTTGGTCTCAGCCAGATCTCTAAGTAGCCTATTAGAAATTTAGAATAGAACTCTTCATCCACTCAAATGCAGAAGGCACAATGGGGCTTGTAGGTGGTTTTTTTTCAGGACTTCTATACATGATTTCCTTCTTGGAAGTTTATTCCAGCTGCTGCCAAAGAGTTTTGGGGATGGAGATCCCAAAAAAAACCCCTCTAGAATGTTTTGTCAAATTCTGAGGTTTCTTATGAATTCCTGGTTGTTGACTAGTGGGTGGTACTAAAAGCATTTCTTTCCTCTCTGTAATGAGTGGCTTGTACCACTGAAGATGCTATAGACAGAACCTACCAATTTAAACTGTAAACCCAGCCAGTGCTTGGTCCAGCTGCATATCCGAATAGAAAATTCTCACTTGCTTATCTTCACTTTTCCTGTGCTCTGGTGTTGTAATCATAGATTTCAATGCTGTATAATTTGCAGCCGGTATTACATTTATTTAGAAGGGAAGAAGCTAGTAAACTGCTTTCAGTGAGGTGAAAGATAGCACCTCCACTTTCTGCAGTAATCTCTAGTTGAATGACAAGGAAGACTTTTCTGCCCTTGCCCACTTCGAGTTAGTTTCATGAGGCTTTAGCTCAAGATGGGAATTCAAGTCTTTGGTTTTAATTTAGCAGAACTTTGATCTGGAATTGAGGCTGGGAGTTTTAGGAGAGCAAGGCTTCTGGGATATTCTCCACCCATATCTCATCGCTACTACTACAGCTCTTCTCTACAGTTTTTGCTCCTGGCCTGCTCTGAATGAGAAAATTTAAAGCAGAAACAAAGAAAGATGTTCCTGAGGCATGCTCAGATCTCCACAAAACCTTGGACATGGTGCAGAGCCTTCTGGAAATATTAGAGAATAGTCCCCTGACTTCACACAAGGCCCTGTCAGTCTGATGCTGTTTAACAGATGCAGGCTTACTTTAGTTAACTCCTAAAAGTTTGACAGTCCTTTGTAAGTCAGGAAGTACAACACCAATGTCTTCTATCCATGTTCCAGCTGGTCTTCCAGCCTTTGCAAATCTGCCCTTTCTAATTTAGAGAGGCAGTTCTCACTCCTAACCATGCTGTCTCCTTCAATAAAAGAGGCAATAACCTCTATGTGCTCTTGAAAACAGTCTCTCGGTCTTGATGTGTGCTTTCACTCTTCATTTGCCTGTCTCCCATGTCTTAAGAAAGGAGGCAGATTCCAGAGGAGGAACTGAGGACCACAGATCAAGCTAAGATTTGCAAGGGAGGCTTCATGTTGAATTCTTGCTGGGGAAGTCTGACTTGAACAGCAAGAGGGCTGTGGACTCATTTCTCTACAGGCATTTGAAAAGTGGTCATCCCATCCCAAAACCAATGGTTTTCAATGTAGGGAGTACAGTGAGGATATATGGTCTACTTCTTACAGGTTGTTGCAATGGAAAACAATGTGCTGTTGTTAAATTTCAATGCGCTGTTGTTAAATTTCAATGCATGGTGAAAGAGTCCCATTCTCCACCATGAGATTTGCTAGGGAAAGGTGATCTGCAAACAGAAACAAATGGAAAAGCACTGGTCTGCTTTTGGATGAGTGCCCACCTTCAGACTGGGTGTTCGGCAAGTGGTTTTGAGCTGACTCTGTGCTGCCACATGTTTTGAGTGTGGATTTGGAGGTGGAGGGAGGTAGGGGGTGCTCCAAGGCTTTACTTTTGACAAGTGGTGGGAGAATCTCAAATGAGAAGCTGCCAAGCTATGCCCAGAGACAGAGATATCCCTGCTCCTGCAGGGCATCTGACACTGTGAGGGAAGGAGCAGCAATCTAACTGGCTCAGAACTGCTCTGAAGGCTCTTTCCAATGACAGGTGTGTGTGGTCCCTTGTTTCAGCTTCCATTTTCTCAGAGATTTAGCACTCAACTTCGTTTGACAGTCTCAAGTGAGTGTCAAGGAGAAAGGCCTGTCACTTACGTTAGTCATAATCTGCTTCTCACTCTGGTATGTCACATTAGAGCCTGTGTAAAAGGCACTCTGCATGCTCCAGGCCCTTCCAGAGGCTGGATTCACAGGTCTGTTCACTGACATTTTTGACAATAATCTTGGAGTGAATTTGGTTGGCAAAAGTAACCACAGTGATGGGGCAAAAGCTATCACAGATTATGGGAGAACTCAACACATCAACATTTGTATTGATTTTTCTCTTCCACTTTCTGGCTGTTTACTTGTGCTATTTATATAAAATGGTCAATTCATATTCCTAGCACTGCTTTTTGTCTCTGGTTGCCTCACAAATGCAAAATCAGATTTTAAAATAAACAAACAAGACTGTGTTCCTCTCCTCCCACTGACTGGTCTTGAGTTTCCAAAAGGCAACTCCTCCCTGCAAAATGTAGCTACTTCTCAAGAGCAAACCTGGGCTATTTGAATACTGAGAGCACTTATAGAGTCATCAGGCAAAGGAGAGAAGGTAGGGTGCTTTACCTTAGATTCAGCACTCACACACTGTGACAGAATCTATAAAACCTGCCTAAAACCTTTCTGTCTCTTCTTTTCAATTTAATGATCCACATGAACACATGAATGTTAGAGGTACCACATGACAGGTAACAAGAGCAAATATCCAACAGTAACATAGAGTTTGAACCCATCAAAATAATGTAAATCTGCTTCACACAATTATGAAACCATACCCTTGATAAAGCTTCTTCAGTGAAAGGTTTTAGGCTCAGTTACATTATATTTTTTAAGAAGTCTCACCACTTGGACGGTGTTGAGACATCTTTGTTTCTAGTACCAGTGATTTGGGCACCCCTTGTGCTTTTCCTGTAAATATTATTGTGGCAGGCAGAGATAATATTTGAAATCCTGGCAGGAGATGGTAGTTCAAAGCTCCTCCCTGCCTATTTCTACAGCATATATCTTGGCAAGTGTCTTAACCACAGAGCGGTGTGAATAAGACCACTGGCATAACCCCAGTAGGTCTGTGAAAGATTGTTTGTGATCTATTGTCTGCTTTTGATAAGGATGCCCAGAAATTAAAATAGTATACTTCAGGCTCAGTGAAATTATTTATTTGTCTGACATGGACTGTTTTCCTCTAATGGCCTGAAGTAGTTTAGAGAAATTTGAATTTTTGGTTCAAAAACTAAAAGTAAAAATTCATCAATTTATCCCAAGTCTGATGTGAAATAGAGTCGAGGAACCAGCTATTGATTTACTGAGGGTGGTGAAAATTTAGGTGTAGAGACCACTAAAGTGCTTTGTCGGTCCTGATAGCACCAAACATTATGAAATCCATTCCTTTATCTCACACATACGCCCTGCAAGCTTTTAATATAAAATACAACTCTGCTGTTTTAGGAGAATTTCTTAATATTTGCTCAGTGATGACTCAGAAACAACACAGTAAGCCCTGCACTGTTGTGCACATATAAGTTGTACATGATTCTGACAAAGAAGCCTGAAATAAAAGGTTCAAAGCTTAAACACTAGATAAGCACAGCTTTGAACGAATTTGGTATGAACTATGGCTCTTCCCAGTGCAGCTATCTTGAAACAGCATTGCACATTTCCTGTTCCCCTGGTTGTTTGTAATCAGAGCTTCATGGTTGTGAAGTAAGGCAGTTGCTTAAAAGATACTAAAAATTTCACAGCTCCTCTAATCAAAATCAAACCTGAAAGCTCTGAAGTGTTGGCTAAGTGGAGTAATAGTTATTAAAGCACCTGGGTCTTGCTAGGAGTTGCCAGGTCTCTCTGGCTTTACTGTACTCAAGGGCACACTGAACAACTTCAGAATATTAATGAGAAATCAAACGTGAAGCTGCACAGTGGGATGCCTGTGGAAACAGACTAATTTATAAGTTGGTGCAGAGCCAACAAAAGGCTACATTGGATTGATTTATCATTATTTTGATTAATAAAACACAACACCGTCTTTACAAGTCTGGTTAAAATGGGTAATCTATGCACTTTCTAGTGCTCATGCTGTTAAATGCAGCCCCCCTCCTGTAAAAAACTCCAGTCTTGCATGCAATATAGTCCTGATCACAGTGGCTAAAATTTCTGATGGTTCCTGGTAGAATTCAAAGGCAAGAGCCTCATTTGTAATTATGGGTAGTGCTTGGGAAAATTAAAGAGTTGCAGTGGCTTTGTAATCTGCAAAATACAGTAAGTACCACCTCAGTAAGCAGCCTCATGCTTTCTAAAACAGAAATTATGGTGGTGCTTTCATGACAGGGTGAAAAGTGAAGTAGCACGTAAGAATAGGGATAAATTCACCTCCAGTGCAGCCTGGAGAAGAGGATCTCAGTCTCAAGAAGCAGCCTGGCTTCTGTTTCCAGCAATTGTCTAAGTTAGGGCTGTAAGATGGTTTCTTTGATCTCCATAGTCTCACATGGGAAGGGCAGCATGCACCTAGTGTCAGGGTTATCCTTGTCCTGAGGACACTGCCAGACAGATGTGCCAAAGCAGAACGAAAAGCAGATGCAGAGAGGGGTTGTGGTGTGGGCTAAGTATATGACAGGGCCTGGGTCACAGACTGGTGGGTGGTTTCCTCCATCCTGCTTGAAAAACTGGTTTATGATGCTGCAAGTCCTTGTCTGGCTCCTTTACTCAGCCAGTTGCCTTCACCACAGCTAAGAGAAAAATGCCCTGTGGTAGTGTTGTTAGTGATTCTGCTACAGATTGCTACCCTAATGATGACAGTAGAACTTGTATTTGTCATGCTTCCTATCACTTGTGCTACACTGTTCATTTAAGGAGCCATTCCACTGCATAGACCATCACAGATCATAGCAAGAACAGGTACAAGCTTCTTTTGACTCTATGCCCCTTATCGAATTTGGATTCCACACCACCCTCTGCCTCCCACCCCCAGAGAAAAAAAAACA
>VXBL01002466.1:0-31424 GCA_013400195.1 Aramus guarauna | reverse complement strand
AAAAAAAAACCCAAACTTGATGAATTGGAAGTAGGTTGCTAATTATAAGCTTAATACATGCATGGATTTTTTTTTTTCCACTTAAAAAACCAACCAAAATATTAGCTACAAATTAAAGTAACTGACATTTTTATTTAGAACTCTTAAACTGCAGAGAAATGTCCTACAGTATTTAACTGGTTTAAATGCAAATTTACAGATTAACACAGGAACAATGATATTGTTAAGCTAATCACAACATTTTTCATCTTTTCCAGTAAAGGCTGATTTTCCCTTTCTTTTCCTTCTGTAAGAGCCGGTGTGCTCTGATTCTTTCTTCTGAACCAATGGAAGTATTCTCTGGAAAAAATGCAGGGTTGTTTTGCCATGGATATTGCACATACTATGAAGGAGGAAGCTTTGCAATGCTTTCTGTGTGAATAGTTAAACTTGTTTTGTTTGTGTATGTGTGCATTGCATGGTTGTTTATGATTTATCTGACCCAAGAGCCTTTCTGCTCCATGACTGCCTTTCACTCAGCCTGTAGGTACTTCTTTTTTCTTGAAACAATATCACTAAATGTCAACTGATAACAAAATGTCAGAACCTGAGATTATATATAATATCTTCTTATATGATTAGAAACACTCGCTACGTATGAAATGGAGTTGACAATGTTTTCTTTGTCTGTTGACTCTGTAAGTCAAAAATTAAATTTTGCTTAACCTACGTCATTAACTTATGCAAGTTAAAGGAGCAAAATGCGGGCATCAAGCCAAGATTTAAAGACATTCTCCATAAAGAAGGAACTTACATGTGTGTGCAAATGGTGGTAGATCTCTGCCACCTGTTCTCAAGGCCAGTGGTGCAGCTGCCGGTCACTCCTAGTCCTCAGCACCTTTCTGGACAGCAGGCTTGTGTCTGACACAAGTTGCTGGATCTGTCAGGTGCGGGAGCAAAGCGCTTTTGGCAGACCTTAAACACAACAGAGGCTCTGGTGATACCTCTCAGCCTTACAATCCTGAGATGTAAAGTATCCTACAGTTTTACTTCAGACCGTGGGCATGATGTCATCATCTCCTTTACTCCATGTAAAGTTAGGAACATGAGCTGATTCCACATCTCTGTGCTCTCCCGGGTTCTGATGAGCAGTTCCTGGCTCCCCTTTGTGCTCTATATAGAAACAGTAATAGCGCTTATAAACTAATGGAAAAATGATGCTCTGCCCAAACCTCTTTGTCCTTACTTAGCCAGAGTATTTCCACTCTGCCTGGCCCCTGTCCAGGGCTCTGTACATACAGATGTCCATGCTGCTCTGGTGCAAGGAAGCAGCTTGGACAACATGCCACCAACCTGCTGTGCCTGTGGTCTAGACTGTCTAGGAAACAGAAACGTTATCTACTAGTGGGTGGAGAGCCTCTGAGGTTAAACCCTGGTCAGCCCTTCCCTGGAACCACCAGTGAATTCCCCACCTTTCCTCTGACGCAGTGAGTTGCCTGTGCTTCCCGAGGCAGCTCCGAGGCGAATGGCCCCAAATACTTCTGAACTGATACTTTCATGCTTCATGTACAAGATGGGCTGTAAACTGGTGTCCGCTATGGCTAACTATGTTGCAACACAAAACTGTACAGCCAGCTCTTTAAGGGTCCAAAATACTTACCTAGAAAGTATAGAAAAAATTATTCTTTGTAATGGGAGACTTCAACTGAAAGAAGTATGCTGCATAGCTGCCTCTGCCCATACTAAAAGCATCCTTGGAAATATTTTTCCTAGCTCAAGAGGTGTTGCTTTCACAGGGGAATTCTGTATTAGACCTCATCTTGACAGATAAATAGGAATCAATCTCAATACTTAAGAGTGGATGGTTCTCAAATGGAACTGATCATGGTCTGAATACATTTGCAAAGCTAAGTTTAAATAAGCAGATAACAACTATTTGGTATTCCTGATGGGTGGTTTTAGAAAGTTCAAAATTATAATGGGCTAAAGGAGCTAGAAGATTATATTTAACCAGGAAAACATAATTACTAATTTCAAACTGTTGAAGAAATTTTATTAGGTGCATGCCCACGTTATAGAAAAAAAATCCTGATAGCATTGGAGGGAACAAAAGTCCGCCTTAAAAATAGAAAACACGCTGGAATGAGGAAATTGTGGCAGAGTAATACAATCAAGGTGGTAAAAAGTACCAGAATTTATAAAGGAAGAAAAAGAGCAGAAACAGAACTATAGAACTGGCAGAATTACAGGCAATAAAATTATTAATTTTTTTTAGGTGCACCAATAAATAATACTTCCAATAATATTTATCTGCTATTGAATCTGCTATTTATCTGCACAACTGTTAATAATGCTGAAAAAAATTTTCTGGGTACAGGAGACACAAACAATGCCTATGAAATGAAAATTTTAAAAAGTCATTCACAGCCAAAGGTGATTCTAGATAAAAGCACTGATGTGTAAAAAGCAAACTTAGATGACTTATACTGTAAATACTAGAGATTGGGCCAGCTAGATGGATACATCAGAAAAAGAAATACAGACAATACGAGTGAGCCCGCATTTGACAGTCTGAGATTGGAAGAGAGAACGGATTCTTGTGTGCAGTTAGAAGTCTGGTTCATAATATAACAGGACATTCTTATGCCTGGCACAGTATCACTTCTGAATTGTTAGCCTCAAATACCTATTAAATGGATACAAGTTTTGCAAACAGAATCCTTGTCAAGTAGATAGCTTCTAAGTCTTGTGGATTATTAGTCCTTGGTATCTTCTAAGTCTTGTGAATTATTAGTCCTTGGGCCTAGACATAGTGAATGTTTTTATTAAGGAGATAAAGACAGTTGTGTATAGAAAGAACAGAAAATCTATTTCCTTTTCTGCAGGCCAGATTAAAAGTAAGTAATAACATCCCGTGAAAAGCTGATGTGGATCATCATGTGACAATAACAATGCTGTGGGCAGAGTTATTTTTTCAGCCATCAAGACTGTGGTTCAGTGGTGGAAATAAAGGCAGATCCAATTCTTTCAAAAATTGCAGCTTCACTCAGAACCATTATTGAACTTTATTAAAATAATAATTATTTTTTTTTAAAGAAAGAAAAGGAGAAAAAAGGCATTTGATGATAAAAATATGTTTCCTGCAGTTGGAAATTGCTATGCATTCTCTCAGACAATTAAAGGCATGAATGAAACACTTAATTGTGCTTTGGATGATATTAGGGTAGGAGAACAGGTCTGCTTGCTACTGACTCCACTTTGCCTAGCTACCCCTGAGCCATTGATGGTGCCAGAATTGAATCACCAAGTTATCTGAAATCTGAATGGATTTCAAGTTACTTTCTTCCCCCTTTCCTGTCAGGAGTGAAAAGAGGGAGGGGATTAAATTCTTGCAACCCCCCTGAACCAAATTTGTCCCCTCTCCCAGAGGAACAGACAGCTGCAAGATGAATTGTAGACAAATTTATGCTGCCTGCCTGAAGTCTATCTCTGATTTGGTCAATAGAACATTATAGACCTGAAGCAAAATCACTATTAAGGGAGAAACATGTGCGCTGTGGGTAGCTCTGAAAGTCCCATCAACTGATTGTCAGGGAAGAAAATGTTGCTGAAAACCCTGATGTTGAAGACCTTTAAAGAAAATACATTGATTTGAAAGAGATTTCATCTAGTAACAGAAGAACCAAATGTTTCTGGCCTGATGAAACAGCCCTATCTCACAAAATATTTTTCTTTAATATTGAAATAGCTCTTCAAATGAGGACTTGTTGAGAGCGAATGAAAAGACCAGTGTAAGTGGAATGTCCTAATTTTAGTAAAATAGATCAATTCAGCCTGTGTTTGGAACTCATTTTTACATAGTACAGCTTTTTTTTTTTTTTTTGTAATAAAGAACAATTTTAGTGAGGGAGAAAAAAAATAAAACATGGGGAGTTTCTTCAACAGCGAAAGCATCATGCCCTTTAAGTTTTGTTAAAGCCAATAGCAAAAATACCATTGACTTCTGTGGTGCAAGATGAAGTCTAAACAGCTGATCATAATGCTCAGGACAGCAGAGGAAAGACAAAGAATAAGGAGGCAAAACAGGTTAAGTGACATCATCAAGATAACACAGCCAGTTAGTGGCAAAGCTGAAAAAATATGCATGTTCCTTGAATTCCTGTATCTGCTTAACTATATGGCTTTTCATCAAGAGAAGATAATCCCACTGATTTCCAATACTGTAAGAAAAAAAGAAATCTGATTGAGACACTATTCATGTGGTATGGTGAAAAGCAAAGTACTTGTGTAATGTAGACTCTGGCAGACTAGGCAAAACGGACTGCCTTGTCCAAATGCTCTGAAGTGATTAGCAGAGTAATATTTGTAAAATTTATTCAATTTAACAGAGATGAGGAGAAGAAATAAGACACTCTCAAGCCTGATTCCCTGCTTAGATTTTATGTTAAGAAATCTAAGATTGTATTGTGATCAGAAGACACAAACTAATAAATAAAATATAGCCCCAGTGTCTTTAAGATGTAGAGAATGTAAACTGGTAAAAGATATGGATGTGGTTAATTCAGAAAGCATAGCAATTAGAAATAAGAACATCTAATACATTCAAAGAATGGAAAATTAGAAAGTCAGCTCTAACCTGTATCTTCAGACCAGTGTGAGCTCGCTCAGTAAAGTCTCATTATGACAACAATATTTAACTCAATCATAAAGACCAGCATGTAAAATATAGGATATATTTTATGTTTATCTGGCATGTATTTCATGAAGTGTCAAGATCTTTTTTTTTTAATCTCTAATTATACACTTCCAAAGCATGAGAAGAGCTGACATGTTTCTGAGCTTTCTGTTTGTCCACTGTGAATTACTAATAGTCATGATATACACACACTGGAAAAGCATTCATAGCACATTTCAGTTTTGTTTAGAAAAGAGACACAGAAGCCAAAAGATGGATTGCAAAGAATTGATTTCACTAAATGTGGAAGAGTCATTTGATTTTTTAAAAAGCCTCCCCTCCCCTCCCCTNGAACATTCTTAGTCTGGGATGAGGACTCCTAGAATTTGTCATCCTCCTCATTGGAAGTTTTGCCCAAAATCTGTTTGAGTTTATTTAGGAACAAACTCAAAGACAAAAGCAGTTCTGCTTTTAGTGGGCACAGAAATTACTCTCCCACAAATCCATATTTTCTACTTCAGAATTAATCCTGAATCATCCTAATTCTAGGTGATATGTCTTGGACTTGTGTCATACTTGAAAGCAGAAAGCAAAGAGCCTGAATAGGGTCCATTGTTCAAACCACAGCAAAACTATTCTGCTCAAAGCCCAGCAGAAGACCATGTTATTATCTTAATCTTCTTCAGTGAAGGAAGCTGTTGCTAGAGGAGTGCCAGGGCTGGGAAGAACTTGTGACATTGGGATAGGACTGTGGAAAGTTGAAAGTATTGGCTGGAGGACAAACAAAGTCACTGTAGTTTTCTAAATATTACATATTGGAAAAATAATATGGGGATGAGATATTTACACAGCATTGTGTTCTATCCTTCTGCACTTGGTTCCACCAACTGTGGACCTCCGCACGCTCTGCCCAAGGCTCCTTTCTCTTCCGGTCTTGTCCCCCTACCTGCTATTTCCCCAGCTCTGCTGCAAGAAACATATGGTGTTCAATGTCACAGATTGTCCCAACATGCAACTACTGCCATCATTTCTTCAGACTGTCATAAAGTGATACCAGATGAAATCTCATTCTTGTAGCAAAATCTTAATTCCCCCCAGAAACAGAAAATGTTCTCCAGAACTCTGACTGTCCAATGAGATTTAAATAACTTGTAACCTTTCAGAGCTTAAGACCCACTAGCTCCCTTCAAGAAGTCAGTCTGGGAGTGCCTCAGACTGCAGGAGAGTAATGGTGGCAGACTAGTACCCAAAAAAAAAGAGCTGCTGGGAGATGACCATACTGTACTGTGGCTCAGGATGTGCAGAGAAAAACAGCCAGAACTCATTCCCTGAACTTGTACCTGCAGGAACTCTCCAGCTTAGCAGAATCACTGAAAAAGGTCCACAGATTACTGGGGGAAACAGGGATAGTTAGTGAGGTGGGCCATCAGGTTTGACATCTCAAGAGCTATTCCTGCTGTACATATTCCAGCTGAAATTATCATTTTGTGCATGATCTCTCAATTGAGAGGTAAAGTATTATCATCCTGACTGGGAAGCCATTAACCCTGTAGAAAGTTTTTCATATTAGTCAGGGGAGACATATCTTCCTTCTCCCAGAAAGAGCAAGAACAGAACCCTGTGAAGCTGATCTTTGGCTCTTCAAGGGATAGGCCCCACATTTAAAAAGACCTAAGATCGGGCATGCAACAAAAAGTCTTGTAAGGAAATGAGAATTGCAGGAAGACTATCCTGAAACTACATCTAAATTTAATCCACATGTGAGTAAGCCAAGAAGTATATTCAATCAGCACTAAACGAAGGTAGTTTGGCCTTCATTTCAAAAGACTCTTTCTTTGTGCTGGCTGTTAGCTGTGAAATGATAGTTTGTGACATAGTATACATTGGAACTAGTTAGGACATGCTATGGTGAATCTCACAGCTATTGGCAGGTTTCCTTAGCAGATCCAAATGTATCCCAGGCTGTTTCCATTTCTGCATCAGGAACTGATTATGCCTAAGGGAAGGGAGTTTGAGAGAGAAAAAGGGAGGAACCTTGCTGCTTTCTAATTTTAGTGAATCAGTCAGAATGAAAATGGGTAATTAAGTATCTATTTTTAAAAAATTGAAGAACTTCACAGTGGGCATCTACAGAATTGTGAGTGAGAGGAAAATGAATGCAGCTGAGGAGGGAGCCCTGGGAATCTTTTGCTATTATTTAGGGATAAGTAGGTTCATGAAAAATGAAGGCACATGGAAAATAGGAAGGTAACTGATGACAGCCAACCTGGCTTCACTAAGGGCAAATTGTGCCTAACAAATTTGGTGGCCTTCTATGATGAGGTTACAGTGTTAGTGGACAAGGAATTGACTGGATGATCTCACTCAAAGAGTTGTGGTCAACAGCTGAATGTCCAAGTGGAGATCAGTGACAAGTGGTGTTACTCACGAATCAGTACTGTGACTGGCACTGTATAACATCTTTGTCGCCGANCTATGATTCTATGATTCTATGATTCTATGATTCTATGATTCTATGATTCTATGATTCTATGATTCTATGATTCTATGATTCTATGATTCTATGATTCTATGATTCTATGATTCTATGATTCTATGATTCTATGATTCTATGATTCTATGATTCTATGATTCTATGATTCTATGATTCTATGATTCTATGATTCTATGATTCTATGATTCTATGATTCTATGATTCTATGATTCTATGATTCTATGATTCTATGATTCTATGATTCTATGATTCTATGATTCTATGATTCTATGATTCTATGATTCTATGATTCTATGATTCTATGATTCTATGATTCTATGATTCTATGATTCTATGATTCTATGATTCTATGATTCTATGATTCTATGATTCTATGATTCTATGATTCTATGATTCTATGATTCTATGATTCTATGATTCTATGATTCTATGATTCTATGATTCTATGATTCTATGATTCTATGATTCTATGATTCTATGATTCTATGATTCTATGATTCTATGATTCTATGATTCTATGATTCTATGATTCTATGATTCTATGATTCTATGATTCTATGATTCTATGATTCTATGATTCTATGATTCTATGATTCTATGATTCTATGATTCTATGAAGTAGGTTTGCCTTATCAAGCTTTAGCTATCAAACTGTTTATTGTGTCTACCTGAGCTGGTGGTTAATTCTTCCTCCATATTCAATAGAGAGAAATGCATACCTCAAAGGATGATGTCCTACGTGTGTTCAGATGTGTATGTCTCTCCCCAGGGATGAGAAAAGCTCAGAACAGCTCTTTAACCTGTAGCTATCAAACTGAGCAAGGTGCTGTCGGCGAGTCTCTATTACCAGATTCATTGCAAAGCCTTTGTGGGGAGGAATGCCCCAAACGGGAGAACATCTTGCTAAATAATCAGCTTGTGAAATAATTGGCTTAGTTACTCTTCATCATGGCCTTAAATCAACTACCAGTTTGCAGTCCATGTCTCTCTTCGGAGCTGGAAGCAGCTGTGTCCAGCACAGGGTAGCCCCTGGCCTCTTCTCATAGAGGCCACCTGTAAGACCCCTGCTGCCAGCACCTGGACTTGTAAACCCAATACAGTGCAGCTTCCCAGGCATTGCCTGTCCTTTGTGCTGTAGAAATGCCCTGCGTTTTTAAAGCATGGTGGAGAGGGGACTTGCTCTAGTGTCTGGAGTTTTTGCTTTTTGTTTTGAACATAATGTCTAGATGATATCCCAGCAGGAAAAGCCACAGGGCAAAGTGGGAAAAATATTGTTAATGTCTTCTAATTACATTCATTGAAACAAAGCAGCTTCCTGCTTCCTATGTTCTTCATTGTTGGCAGTGTTGTCCCTCCTCCAGCGTGAGCCAGCACCTTCTTCTCTTGAGAGCCCCACACCTGCTCAGATAAAAGCTGATGAAGGTAGTGCCCCAGAAGTCATTTTCCAAACACAAGCCTGAACAGCCAGACAAGTAACATTTCAACACAGCATTACTCAATAATAATTCAGTGTCCTCAGGCTTGCTGTGCTGTGCTGGGAAACACGTGTGTGATGGAATATTGATGGGTAAGCTAGAGAGCAAGTGGGTGCTTTTAGAGCCAGCTACGATCATGTGGTCAGCAAGTTGTTCTGTCTTCAGACAATCTGAGACTGCGTGTCTCTAAGGTTCCTGCTTTTTTCTGCCGATGATAAATCTGTGGGAGGGGCTGGTTTCTTTCTGGGGAGAGAACCAAGTCAAACAAGAACAGGAACTGGGGCTGAGGAACTTGCTACACTGGGAAAGTAACAGGAAACCTGTTACCAGTAAGGATGCCCAGTATGTATGAATATATAAGTAAGAGGGAAATTTTCTATCAGCAAGAAAACGCACACCATGTTTCCCACTCTCCTTGAAAGAACTCCAGAATTAGAGGCTTATGCCCAGCTTAAAAATCTGCACAGAATTTTTTTGCCAAGCAGCAGACTTCCTATCCTCCCACACTCTACAAGTCCCTTTGTCAGAAATCCCACAGATAGGGGATTTCCACCCTCAAAGCACATCAGGTCAAGAGCAACAAGTGCCAGAACTCAAACACACCTCAGCATCTGCTAAGGAAGATATGAAAGGTAATATACCTGGTATATTTCCAGGGTAATATACCTGCTTGACCTGTTGACATGGAGCCAGGAGCTGCCCTTTGGTGGGCATGACACAACATGTCCTTTCAGCCAGTTCAGACACCAAGCATCATTTCTACTCCTCCTTTTTGCCCTGGCTCTATGCTGGGCCAAGTTGGTTGCTGGCTTCTCTGCTTTGCCCTTTCTTTCTAGAGCTTTTCAGAGGCAACAATATTCCTTCCACCAATATCAGAGTTTCTGTTTTCCTCACTGCATTTGTGGTAGCTTCTTATGTGTGTTCTTGCATCATAGTCATTTTTGAGGCTATTAGTAAAAGAGACACTTCTGCTAACGCAGGACTTTTGCGGGAGCAAACACTGAGTTCTGAAAGGGGTGTTCACCCTGCTTCTTGGCAAAAGCTATTACATGAAAAGATTCCAGGTTGTAGCAGCAATTTGGGTAACTAGGGTCTGTACCAAAATGTGCTGAGGCTTTGGCCACAACAAAAAATCCCAGCTGATCCAAAAACTTCATGTCTGTTTCAGTGAGGTATATTCTTAGTTGTTCTTTTTAATTACTCTTTTTACATTTGAAGAATAACTGTTTATTAATAGTCTGAAGAGATGGAAATTTCTGAAGTGATAGCATTCTCACTGGATCATGGCTCTGTTAGGTATGCACAGAAATTTTATGAAGGGAAAATTATGGGAAGGTACTAAATAGTGGTTGGGGGCATGGAACAGCATGATCAGCTGAGCATGCTTTTGATGTGCATGGGCACATGCATGTGCAGGCTCAATTACTGATGTGCTTCCTTCCAATGCTCCCTGCCACTTCATATCATCCAAGGCTCAATTTCGGTGTGATTGTAAAGCCTCTCTCTCTCTCCCCATCCCCCTAAGAGTTCTGAAGTCTCATTAATTATGGCAAAGTGCTCAGACAATATGAAAAGGAGAGGCAGCCTTTATTTGCTTAGCTTGAGGAAGATAACATGAGCATTGCTGGGTACTCTTATCCCATAAGTGAGTATTTAGAGCTGCTGCTTTTTGAAGTGGACACAGCAAAAAGCCAATATGCCACTGCTAAAGATCCCATTCATTGCTGTGTCAGAAAAAAAGCACCCAATCAGATCTACAGAGAGAAGGAAAATGGGCTTATGGGTCTTGTCCTGACTCAGTATCTGGAGGATAAATGCCGCCACCCAGCAAGAGGTTAACATTTCAGCTGTTCCCTCCTGTCTGAATTGCTATGAGGTCCTGCATATATGGAGAGGGCAAGAAAAACTGCAGGTTGCAACCAAGAGATCAAGATCCTTTGAAAATTATTATATTAACTGTGCACCATTGAAAAGGCTTCTTTTCGTACTCTAGTAAATAGAAGCTGATAGGAGTGAGAAGAAACTCTTTTGTCTTGTTGCCATAAAACAAAGGCATGCCTATGGAAAATGTACAGTAGAGTCAGTATGCTGTCCTATACGAGGTTTGTATCTCCCTTTATCCGTACAGATCTTAGCTTGATATGGGTTGTAAGCTTCATGGGATCTGCCTCTGCTCGTGTATCGCTGAGAACGCTAAATATCTGTTCTCTGACCGTAGTCAGTCAACAGAAAGGATGAAAAAAGGTCAGCATCTGATTCTACCTGGAAGAAATGTGAAACATGCACCTCATCTCTAGTGTGGGTTTTGATAATCAGCCCAAGCTGAGTACAGGCTGTTGCAATGGGGAGCTTTATTATGCAGTAGCTGTTCTCAGGTGACAGCAGTTCTCCAAATTTGTAATAGCAAGTCAGCCTTGCAGTGCTACAGAGCCTGAGTGGGTCCCTCTAGCACTGTAACACCATTAATGCTATTCAGTTGGATTGTTAAGATGCACCAGATATTCTCCCTTACCGACTTTCATTCACTACAAAAATGACTTCCCCAGCCTCTTGAGGAGCAAGAAAAGTGCCTTGAATTACAAAAGGGAGAGGCTGGTGTGCCTGATCAAAACGGGCTAGAGAAAGACAAGTGACTTGCCCTTCATTTTTTCATGTCCTGTGAAGGGCTACAGCATGTAATTAAACACCCATACTTTCTCGCTTGCTCTTTTTGAGTGTCAAAAGTGTTTTTCCCATTTTTAAAGCATTTTGATGTCAGAGTTCTCTCTGTTGCCGGCCAATGGGATTGAGAAGTACTTTTTGTACTTCAGAGGGAAGTGTATGTCAAAGGTTTGAAACTAATTGATTAACTACCTTTGATTTTACTGAGTCTTGGCTCTGAGCTTGTGGCAATGCCTTGGTCTCCACATAGGTACAGTCAGGGTGGGTGTGCTAATTAGATCCTAGCCACAATGGGGTACAGTAGGATTTATTCCACACATAAGAATCCCCAAGGAGTTGATGACAAAAATTAAATAGTCTCACAGCAAGGTCTAGAGATAATCACCTAACTAATCTTTCCTGAGCTCTTACTATTGCAGAATTACATTGACTTGTGCTGTCAGCAAAGTCAGCATTGAAAACATTGGTGTAGGTTACTGAAGGAAAAAAAATTCTTAGTGAAAAGTTTGAGGGAGTTAAATGTCCTGTCAAACTCATCCTATCAATCCAGGGAAGTTACTGAGGACAGAATAACCTTATTGAAATCGCATGGAAGCAACTTCTTGTATTGCAGTGTAGCATCATTATAAGCAATGACTATGTTTCAGAGCAGACTCTTTCACTGCAGACCCTTTGGAAAGGTAAATTTAAGTTCTCTGTCCACCAAACAGAAATTAATTCTCTCCCATACAGGTCACACAGAAAGCTGGCAAAAAACTGCAGATGCATACCTAAATGCCACTCTAGGGGACTATTTTCCTTCCATGTTAGTCCCCAGGTTTCTCTGCAGTGGTGATATGAGTTCTCTGTTTATATCTGGGGCTGTTAGTTGTCTCTCTTCTAATATGTTGGATTTTTTTTTTTTTTTCTTGTGTAACAATTAAGCTATATTTATGATCCATTGTCTTTCTCTAGATGGAATTTCATCTTTTTCATTTCTCTTGAATCTGCTAATAGAAGACTACAGTTGAATGCAACTGTCACAGTGCTGAACTATAGTAGGGAACATAAATTTAGCTGGAGCATACTTTCAATTATGTACAACAATATCACTTCCAGAATGCTTTTTAAGTTCCTTCTTGATCTGCTATGATGAGAGCTCTGTTACCTGCCACTATTCTTTGCTGGTAACACACTCCTAGATATTCAAAAGCAGTTTTTTAGTGTACTACAAAATGCCAAGGACAACCTAAAGTTCATAATAGCAAGGGCTGACATGTGCACAGAGAAAAGAATGCAACATGCTAGAAACAAAACTGGCATTCAGACACTGTTGGTTGTGGTTTTTAAAAAATCTAGTTTTAGTGGCCTCCCAGAGATTTGCAAAGACATCAGATGCAGAGAGCTCACGTAGTTTGTCTACTGAGAGCTGAACTTGAAATGAATCAGCCATTTAGGGTTCAGTCTCTGAATTTCAGCTGCCTTCAAGCTCCAGTCTACCAAAATGCTTGTGATCACTAGGGCAGTGAAATTATGAACCCCAGCAAGCACAAACCTAGCAATGCAGGATGATAGTAATTTCTAAGCCTCATGAGCAGTCCATGGGTTCCTTATCCCCCTGGAGAGGAAAAACAATATTTCTTTTGGCAGTTAACTGTATTTTCATTGTGCTTTTCACTGTAAGACAAAGCTGAATCCTGATCCTGCAGTGAACCACTCCTCATCCACTGGAGCACTTGTATTAGGTTCTTGTAGAAACACAAGCCCAGACCTACACTGACTTAATTAGAGCTTTCAAAATAATATGAAATAATGCAAAAATATTTTATTTTAAAATGGAAGAAAAAAAGATCTTTTCACATATGGTAAACAGAGGGTATGGAAAATAAATAGCTATGTCTAATCTAAAAGACTGCAGCATCTTGAGGAATTCATTTTACCAGCCTTGTACTAAAAGGAGGGCTTTCATTTGGCCAAGAAAAATATTGCAGGAGGCAGGAAAGAGGAGGAGCAGCTTATACTCCATGTTCTGATCTTGCAAAGTGCACACAGAAATGCAGATATATCCTATGGAATTATTTATGCTGTCAGATACATAACCATAACTTTAGTTCTTCTAAACTTATACAAGTGACTTCAGTTGTGAGTTTCCAGGGTCCCTGCCATTGATTTCTGGTAAGTTTTTAATGTAAAAACATAAATGTAGACATTGGCAACACAAGAAATCACATCTCACTTTGGCTAGGAGCACATCTGCTCTGCATCACTGGAGAATGCCTCTGTTCTCATGGGAACCTTCTGCACCCCATCCTGGTGATTACGGAGCAAAACTAAATTTTTACTGTAACCTATAAGCAATTAAACTGTAATTGTTAGTGTGGAATATGTAACTTTTCTTTCTTCTTATCCTGTCTCAGCTGCTTTGAAGAACAGAATTGACCCAGATTTTCCTAATTGAAGCTGCGAGTTAGGTTCTGGGGGAGATATTTTCCAAAGGACCTAATAGGCTTAGGAGTACAATATGTACAGTACTTATCTTGGGCCCTGTGGTCATGAGTCAGTGTGGTGATTTCAGTCAGCCCTCCAGGTACCTAAAATCAATATTTTGGAGCCTCTGATCCTATGCTGTTCTTCATGAGTCAGATATTCGCTGCTTACTCTGGAGATTTCTTCTCTGATTACAAGATGGAAATCTTTGCTATTCAGCAGTAATTTAATTACCTCCACTCCTGAAACTTTCTCAACCTCATTCCCTTTCATTGAGGCTGACCATTATGCAGTAAGGCATTGTTTTAATATGGATGCTGCGTACACAAGAGGAAGCAAATAAACTCATTTGCAAACACAGAGAAAAAGAAAACATATTTTCTGCTGAGTATTCTGAAAAATTCACGATATGTGATACCCATGCCTGTTCTTTCTCATAGAGTTTTGCTTCCCAAAGAGGAGTAAATTTGTTCACAAATTGTAGTTCACACCACCTGAACATAGTAATGGAAAAGAAGCATTTTGACTGTGACAACCTAGCACAGTCCAGGTAGTTGAGCAACTTTGCTTCAGCATAGAGTCAGCATCCATACTGCATCAAGCAAAATACATTTCCCATGTCTCTCTTTTAACCATATATGTCTGGTCCCACCTCCATTGAGACCAATAGAAAGATTCCCCTTGATCTGAATTTACAGCAAAGTCAGTGTTCTCTGCAACCAGGAACCAGATGCAGTTCTGTTTTTCACTTACAGTTACACAAATACAAGCATTGGACAGATGTGATGTTGCTGCTAATCAAGTTAAAGTACCGGGGCTTGTTCAGTACAGATCAGATCTGCTCAGGAGACCAGTGCTTTACCTTCCACTGTCGCCATTGTGGGGCAGCAGAAACGCAGCTTTCAAATCTGTTGATTTGGGCAGCACTATTGTTAGATATGGGGGGCAATGGGTATTCCCATAGGAACGTGTTGTAATCTTGCAACTAATAAGAACGTAAAACATGTGTATGGTTCTCAGGCAGCGATATAGCCGTGGGGGAGAAGGAAGTGACTATCAGACTCCCCCAGTGTCACCAGAAGAAGATGCTAATAGGAGGCAGATGAAGATCAGATGAGACCTTTGAAGTCCACATCTGCATCTGATCTGTGCATGTGGTGCAAGCTGAAAACTGCAGGATTCTGTGTATCTGCCTTGGGGGTCCCCTGAGAGAAAGAGGGAGTAAGACCGAAATGCATACTGGAAGACCTGATCCGAGATAGGTGATGAATGAAGAACTGCTGTGATTTTGACAGAGCTGAAAGCCTGCGCTAGCAGAGAGGAGCAAGGCACATGTAGCCACAGGGAATCTGCAGGGAGACGGAGACTTGGATGAGGTAAAGGACTCAAAGGACAGAAGCCATGTCTACAAATAATCTCTGCAGGAAAGCTGGCTGAAAAACCCTGATGGCCTCCGAGGAGATGGCTTGGGATGGTCTGTTCCGGGAGAGATGAGGCACAAAGCAGAAACTGTTCACATATCCATAGCCTTTGCATGTTAAGTGCCCCCTTCCCAAAGTTTTATTGCTTTCCATTCTCTCTGTCTGCCACCTCTCTCCTGACTTGTGCTCCTCTTTGGCTCACACACAACTGAACAATGTAATTTAGGACCGCAGTTTCCAGACTGTGCCTTGTTCTTTTCCATTACTAATCAGCTTCTCTTCCCCCGTCACACAGTGACAGGGTCCTGGTCAGCAGAGCTATGCAGCAGCACGTGGTGACAAGAACACCCAGACACACTCCCCAGGGAGAGGCAGGGACTGAGACACCCAACGCTCTGTCTCTTACCTTTCATCCTCCGCCACATCTGGGAGTTGTGCAGGTCCCCGTGGGGCAGGCTGTGACTCTTCGTTACTCCTTACAAAGCACAGGGACTACCCAGGGTCGTCATGGCTGAGCTGCCTGAGGCAGTGTGGGTAATTCTAACAGTGCGCGGCAGAGCGTAGACTTAAATGGATGAACTGAGGGGCAAAGAGAGTGTCCTCCTTCCGAATGTGTTAAAAGGCTTCCCCAGAAGTTTTGTGCGGATTAATCCTCTCCCCCTGTCTATAGCAACTCCTTGTACATCAAGCCAGGGATAAATGAACTGAACAGAAACACAAGTAGACTAACAAAAACTAACAAACAAACAAGCAAGAGCCAAAGTTCACACACTGATGAAATCAAGAGATCTCTAATTTGAGGTGAAAGAAGAGCCCGTGCATGTTGCTGGGCCAGATCCGCATCAAAGCAGGCTCTGTGTGCTGAGAACAGAGTCCTCAGGGTCTGGCTTTCAGTGCTGTCATCTCCTGTAGGAAAACCCTTCTCTCATTCTGCAAGCTCCACAGCTCAGGGGCTTGGAGGGAATAGGCACCAGGGAAGAAAAAAATGCTGTTTCCATTGCCACATAAACACACAGCAGTGCTCTCACCATGGGGAGATCTGTAAGCAATACTGCAGCATCAGTAAAAAGACAAAACCAGACCACAGTCCACCACAATGGCAGATGCTTTCCTAAGCCTCTGACTGAAAACTACCTCATCTTCACCTGAAAATTAAAGACAAAGATATACTTAGCAGCCTGGTCACTCACAGAGAGACCAAAGAAATCATGCAGAAAAAATTCAGGCTTGTATAAATGAAATACATGTGGAGTCTTTTTCTGTACCCCAGACTCTCACAGTTGTGGAGCTAAAGGTCAGTGCTAAACCCTACCTATTGCTCTCAATTTGTTTCAGTCCTACATATAGTCCTGGCAGAGAGTTTCATGCGGTAATACTGGGAAGATCTTAATTGGGCTGGTCTTCTCTTTGGTAATGAAAAAAAAAAAAATTAGCACACATAATAAATGAAGCCCAAAAGGACAGATGAAATATAAATCTTTTTATAATAGCTGTGTCTTCTCAGTTTTCCAGATTTTTTTCTTTTAAAAAGGCATTTCAGAAAGAATCAGGTTAAACTTGAGGAGAAATATTTTAATTGTAAAGGGTAGTTAAGTTCCAGAGCGGGTGAGAGTTCTTCACTAGCTGAGGTCTCTAAGAAAAGCATCAGTTCAGGCCAAGAGTTAACCTCGAAGTGGAAGGGTGGGCAAGTTGCCCTCTCAGTGTCTCCTCTATTCTTACACTTTCAAGTTTGGCTGATATTTTGTTCTTTTTTTATTGTGTTGTGGGTTGGAATGTGAATGAAGTTTAATAGACAGGGCTGTGTAAGAAGAGGCAAGGTCTCCCCTAATTTGTATATGAAGCAAGATAAGGAACAGGCATTGAAATCTCTCGGTAGCTTTTAAAAGCTCAGCTGGTAAATAAAATAGTAATTCCAGACATGGCTGTATGTGTCAAATCTGTTCAGACACAGATTCAGTACCACCTGCAGCTACACAAAACCACTGAGGAAAAAAATTCCCTCAAGAGAAATGTAACCAGTATCATTCATATGCCAACCTTTTCCCAGAAACTAAAACTCAGTGTTAGCTGATATGCAGTATTATTTCTTGGGATGCAGACTGAAGACCAATTTCAGGCTCTCAAAGCACCTTGTGAGGAAGAGATGTTTCCTGAGTGAAAGAAAAGGAATGATACCAACTGCCCACAGTGAAAACAACCAGCCGTTAACAATTCCTAGCACCATGGGTGGTGCACAGCCATGTTGCAGGGTACCTGTATGCATACCTCCTGATGTCATTCACCCAGATGCGGCCACAGTGGAGGGTATTTGGTTGACAGCTGCTACCAACCACAGAAAAAGCTAGCCAGACAAGTCCATCTAGGACATGCTGTTCCATTACAAAATTTCTGCTATCCAGACCTACATGGGTTGGTCTTAGCAAGATGTTACAGCATTCACTTACATCCCACTGCCTGCAGTAGACTTCACATGCACACCTTGAGTCAGCTGAACCTTGTGTAAGTCAGACCTGTAAGGAAGTCAAGCTAGCCTAGGGAACATGGTGCCTTTCTTTGCTCCAATGACTGAAATATGCCTTTGTTTATCTTCTTTACATTCCCAGCAAATTATGCTGCAAGTCTGGGCTGCAGGGCAGATGTATAGTACCAAGAGCAACAGTCCTCATTTCCTGCCTATCCAAATCTTAAGATAGAAGTGTGCAGTGAAAATACCCAGTGATGAAAGAATCTGTGACTATATGAAGTATATACATAGTGATATTTAATAGAGACTGCAAAATATGATAGATGGCAGTAGCAGATACAATTAACTATAATAATCTTAGTGAGTCACTGTAACAATCTTAGCAGCACACAATCATGGTAAACATTAGTAGCTTAATGTTATGGTTATCATTCTATGGTTAACCCAACATGCTAAGTTCAGCAAGACCACTCTGTTGGTCTTTTGAATCCCCATCCAGAGTATGGGAGTCCCAGGGGCATCCTGCCTGGCACGTCAATGGGAAAAATGTTAATCACAGAATCATAGAATCACAGAATGGTTTGGGTTGGAAAGGACCTTCAAGATCATCTAGTTCCAACCCCTCTCCCATGGGGAGGGACACTCTCCACTAGACCACGTTGCCCAAAGCCCCATCCAGCCTGGCCTTAAACACTTCCAGGGAGGGAGTATCCACAACTTCTCTGGGCAACCTGTTTCAATGTCTCACCACCCTCACAATGAAGAATTTTCTCCTTATATCTAATCTAAATCTACCCTCTTTTAGATTAAAACCATTACCCCTTGTCCTGTCACTACACTCCCTCTCCATCTTTCCTGTAGGCTCCCTTCAGGTACTGAAAGGCTGCCATAAGATCTCCCCAGAGCTTTCTCTTCTCCAGGCTGAACAATCCCAACTTTCTCAGTGTCCTCATAGGAGAGGTGCTCCAGCCCTCTGATCAACTTTGTGGCCTTCCTCTAGACTCTCTCCAACAGCTCCATGTCTTTCTTGTACTGGGGACCCCAGAGCTGGATGCAGTACTCCAGGTGGGGACTCACGAAAGTGGAGCAGAGGGGCAGAATCACCTCCCTCAACCTGCTGCTCATGCTGGTTTTGATGCAGCCCAGGATCGAGTTGGCTTTCTGGGCTGCAAGCACACGCTGCCGGCTCATGTTAAGCTTAGCCGCAGTTTATTCTCAGACTCCAGGATCCTCTGCACTGATAATCTTCTGGTTGTCCCACTATGCAGTCTTTGAGTTGTCTTTGTATGCCCCAGAAAAACCCTTCTGCATTTCCTTAGCTTCTCCAGATAAATCACTTGTTGTTCCTAAGGAGTCCATTCCAAATCTGATCCAAAGATAACAACTCACTTGCACCTTGGTTGCAGCTGCCTTCCTGGAGACTCAGTTCCACAATTGACCCAGAGATAAGCAGCCCCTTCTGCAAGTATCTTAACTGTGATGTTACTCTGCTTTATTCATTGTGGCCTAGATATTTGGTAGAAAGATATGTTCATTTTTAGTAAGCAATGGTTAGCTTGCATGAGAAATGGTAACTGTATTTGTGGTGGGTTGACATTTTAGCTGCAGACCCACATTAGCCCAACAGTCCCCCTATTCCGTGACACTCTTGCTACCATTAGAGTTAGATCAAATTTCCAGCATGTGTGTGGTTTATACACTTACCTTGGCTTCCTAAGGAAAGCAGAAGGAATAGGGAAAGGAAAGAGGTGGGGAGGAAGTTGATGTCAGCATCAGTAGTCTGGTCTCTTCCTGACATGCAGTCAGTGAGTGTGGGGTAAACCAAGGGCCATGGTATTTTTTCCCTGCTCTTTCGACCTGATGACTGAGGACTCCAGCCCACCAGTATTTCACCAGCATATGACCCAGTGAAAACAATCCTCGTGGCAAGACAGTAATGACTTTAGGAGCAGCAAGGTGGCTCACATACTCAAAATGTTTCAGTATCTTGATGGGATAGGTTCATAATTCTACATTATTAACTATATGGTTGCATAGGTGAAGGCCAAGCAGATAATGATACAAATACAGCCTCTGATATTAAATTTTGTGGGAATGAACCTTTAAAAAAACCCCAAAATTGTCCTCATCCTTCAAATTTTTTTGAGATAATGCAATATTTCCTACCCTCAGGAAAGCCAGAGCACCAAAATATTCATTATTTTTAGTTAGAGTTTTCAAAAGTATTTATTGACTTCACCTAAAAGATTTCATATGAAGACACTAGGATTTTTTTAAATTTTTTTCTCATACTAAGACTTTCCATTCTATAATTTTATTTCCCCTGAAACAGTTTCAAACCTGGAAAATGTCATTTTATTCACCTATGAATCATTACAGTGTTACATTTTGATTAATGTAAAGCATTACAAAATGTCACCAAGTTTAAGTGATAACACTTAAGAGATAAAACTGATCCTTTCTTAGAAAAATTGCTTTAGATGCAATGTCATCCTCCTCCAAGAGAAGAATACTTTTGTCCAGATAAATTTGTATTTGAGTGCTACATATGTATTAGGGGGAAAAGTCTGGTTTCTACATGTTGCAGCATCACTAAGGGTAGGAACCAAGAAAAACAAATTTCTGTGCTTGGTATTTGTGCCAGTAAGCTGGAACAACAGAATCTGGTTTTCCTTAAAGCCCTTTTAGAGTGAAAAATCTCTTTTCAGTTCATGTATTGCCCCATTCTGCAGATGCTCCGTAACACTGGCCATATCTTGTATGAGCTAAGATCTGTCTAGCACTGTGCAATTCTCTGAGGGCAATCAGTAGAGGCTTCCTAAGGAAATATGTCAGCACAGGCTGAGAAGTACAGTGCTAATCCCTTCATATAATCTTTGAGCTTCCCTCTATTCTAGCACGTGGTAGTACTCAAGTGGTTGTTTTTATTTCACAGTTTCCTGTGGCCTGGATGTTTGTTCAACCAGTTCATGAGCTAGAGGATCAACCCACCATGAGTTGATAGTAGCTTTGAGATGGAGAATTTGAAAACATGCAGGGGACCAGTTACTGTGATTTGTGTTGTCTCCACTACTTCTCCTCTAGCTGGCAAAGGAAGATAAAGCATGTAGATAAATTACACTGGGAATCACCTAGAGATATCTACCTGTGACTTGAGAGGGAGAGTGAGTACCAACCAACCATACAAACTGCCCACAGCTGAGCAGTGTCTGTCATTTCCCCTGCAGTGGTTGCTGGTCCTATGTTGGATCTTCTTTGTGGTGTTCAGCCCTGTAACTGCCAGTTGATCAAAGGCTTCCTTTGCCTCAGATGTGAATGGAGACATCATTTGTCTTGAACACCTCTCCCATGAAATCTGGTGTGACTGGCATCCACTAGGCATAAAAGTCCTAAGACAAATGTTCTTAATGAACATTTTGGCTCAGAAGAATTGATTTAGAGAACTAGGGGGTTTTGAAGTTACTGTTTTCAACCTTGCAGGCTGTCATCCTAAATCTTAATGATGGTGGAGAAAGGGAGCAGAAATATTGCTTTTGCTCAGAAATGCTTAGAAGTTTCTGTCAAATGCAAGAGCCCTTTGAAAACAGCAAGTTATGACAGCAGCATTGCATTTTTTGCTTTACTGGTAAACAATTTGGTCTATTCTTAATGGAAAAAATGAAAAGAGAAAATCATGAAAACAGCATCTATTTCATGTCTATTCAGCAGTAACATACTATTGATACTAGAAAATACTCAATACTTTGTACCAACGTAATTCTTTGATGTTTTTTAAATCATATCTAATTGTCTTCTCAAAGTTCTTTTCAAGCTTATTTATGCAAAATGTTTTGCTGGCTATTGCATGGGTTTAGATTAGTTACTTTATGTACTTCTGATGTATGGAGAGCAATCTTAATTCCATTTGGTACTTTAATTAAAATTTAGGCATAAATAAAGGAATGGGTTTACAGAGAAATAATTTTGAAGCTAATAGCTGCTACAGCAAATCTGAATGCCTTTTCTCTTCCCCACAAAGGTCAAATGCCCCCCTAATGTAGCTGAAGTGAAATGATTAGAAGTAATAAAGAGGGTAGTTTGCAAATACCCTTGTTGCTGTAGATCTGCATGTGACAGTTCAAGTTGATTTTTTTTTTTATCATGTATCATCATAACCTCCAAAATCTCTATGCAAACATCTATGGAAATAGCAGCAAAACCTGAGAATTACTGAAATGTATGAAGGCTAAGG
The DNA here is from genome assembly GCA_013400195.1 of Aramus guarauna. Taxonomy (NCBI): domain Eukaryota; kingdom Metazoa; phylum Chordata; class Aves; order Gruiformes; family Aramidae; genus Aramus; species Aramus guarauna. The sequence continues at coordinate 9,558 of VXBL01002466.1, read as the reverse complement.
AGTGATGAGGGTTGGTGGTGCAGAAATTGTTTTCCCTAAACTTGCCTTCAAACTATCAGCTGGAAAGAAAGTCCTAGTCACTGTGCGAGCTGAGATACTACAGCATTTCTTTCCTTAGTCTGATTCACTCAGGTGTATCTTTACTCCTCTGTTAAATCTAGCATTTTGAATATAAAATCATAAAATGAGATTGTGGTTATTTATGTAAAGTCTTAGTGATGTGCCTTTAGTTTGCAATGGGAGTAGCAAATTTCGGGTACCCATTCTACTTGCAGGCATAAGGATGTTTCTCTTCAGACTGTATGAGTCAGCTTTACCCCTAGAAGTGCAGAGTTCAGTGTGCAGACAGAGTTTCTCATGAAGATTTATTTTCACTAACAGGTCTTTCTGTCGCATTTATACCAAGAGAACAGGGATGAGGTTGTGTAGGATATCTCCCACATGAGAATATCTAAACCTGTGTCATTTTCACTGCAGTCTGCCTGTCTGTCCTGTCCTGTTTGCTTTTTTTTGTTGATAATTATTTTTTTCCTGAAGTTTTGATACATCCATAAACCTTTACTATATGGAATTTCAAAATCATTGTGGATGATGGACTTGAGCATCAGATATGTTAACAGAAAAGAGGAGGATCAACACCAGTAGAATACCACCCCAAAACTTTACTAACACAGTGCTTGTATTGTCTTTGCTAGGCCCACAGCTGTATAGTCCCAAATTCTCTCCCATGCTTGTTTCTGGGTGATCTGAGCATCTGACCATCTTGTCTTGTGAGACCAGTCCATCCACTGGGTTGCACTTAGGCGGGAATTGTTAGAATTGGTAATTTGAGTGTCAAAAAGCAAAAGCAGAATATTAACAGTGATGTTCATGTTGCAGAATATGAGGCAAAATGTACAATGGCTGGCCTTATCACTCATCTTGTTCAATGGGTGGCTGACAGTGTATTATCTCTCTTCTGCAGTATGGAATAAAGAAGAAGGAAGAAAGGGAAGCAGAGGCCCAGGCTGCACTGGAAGCTAATGCTGAAGGGAGTCTGACACGCCCAAAGAAGGCGATCCCTCCTGGCTGTGGGGATGAAGAGGAGGAAGAAGAAGAGAGCATTCTAGACACAGTCATCAAATACTTACCAGGGCCCCTGCAGGACATGTTCAAGAAGTAATAGCTGCAGACTGTTAGATGGGCATAAACAGTACTGCAAAGGATTTCTCTTTTGCCCAATGGGGATTTTCAATCTTGCCATCCATCATGCATCCCTTCCCACCTCTGCCCTCTGTTGCTCACTAGGAGTCCCTTCGCTTCCCATTCCTTTCTGACTGTCTCTTTCCCTTCCCACTGCCCCAAGACTTACCCATTCCTGTTTTGTATATAGTCACATCCAGTAGATGCCTCTGAATGGATATAAAGATTAAAAAGCTGCAGACTACACAATTTTTATTATAAGCCATAGTATTATGTATGTTAAATAAGGCAACTGTACAGTAAGCATAGAAAAGGAACAACCTCACATGCATTTCCACCCAAAGCAGGAAGGACTGTTCACTAAGTGTGAACAGTGGCCTCTTTAATTTAATTTAATTTAATTTTTATTATCATTGATAATAATTATTAGTCATTATTATTAATAATCTTGTTGATTGGCTCACACTAGCCATTTGCTGTTAAACACATCTGCCCTTGGAAGGGTAATCTCAGTTCTCCCATGAAAGCAGAGTTTTCTGTTTTAATTCCATCACTGTCATCAATAAGAGATCATTTGGAAGGTAAATTCTGCACGACTTACACAGCTGACATCACTCAGAAGTGTGGAAGAACTGAGTCATCTGCCCTCAGATGCTGGTAGAATTTAAATGCCTCAGAATCTAAGCAAGAGTCATGTTACTTTGGGAATTAGCCATACACTTAACTTGAAAGAGCAGATTTGGTAACACATTTGCCATACAGAGAGCTGAAACCACAAGAGAGTGCATGGTGCTCTGGTAGAGGATCTCACCAACCCCTTTGAAGCCAATGACCAAGTACATAGGCTGCTCCGATTAACTAACCTTCCTCTTTCTGCCCAGTGCCATATTCAGTTGTCCTATTCCCAACAGTGCTTGCAGGATGGACATGTTTTTTCCAGTATATCATTGCAACTGTGTCCTGCCCACCCCTTCCTGCAGTGTGTGTGAGAGTGTGGTGGCCTGAATGTTAGCCATTGCCCCGGAGATCCAGAAATCCCAAGTATGCCTGCTGTGTATCATGCTATATTACTGTGTTGCCTTGGGGAGGTCACTTATTTTTCTGCCCCACCCAGCTTCTCCAGCTGTAAAATATATGTTTTGGTCTCTACCTACTATAAAGGCATAAAGTGAGGATGCTTCTCCAGTGCTATGCAGGAGCTAACTAATATTATAAGTGTGTGGCATCCTTTGATGCTAGTGGGGTGGGAGGAAATCTCTCTCACCATTATTTTTGTTGCCTTTCCCAGACACAGATACAGAGGACTTCTTTATACAGCCCTATAGGTATTCAGTAACTGCATAAGATAAGCCAAATTCTACTGCTAGTACATACACAGACTGATATACATAGACATTTTGAACACAGACTTCTGAAGAGCTGATCCTGATTTTTTGCATTTGGCTAGGTCTCTGTAGTCGCTGCTGTGAGACCATCATGCCATCTCAGTCACACAATCTTGTAAGAGAATCAGGGTTTGCCTGGCAGAACTAGTATTGCTTGTACCTATCATGAGAACAAAAGTTTCCTAAGTACATGGAAGAGATTTGGAAGCAAATACGCACTTTCTATTGACAACAAAAGGGAAAGCAATCTGAGACACTTCATTATGTACCTAAATTAAGCATTTTACTTCAATGGAACTTCTTTGACACACTTGTTTAGTGGAACTGAGTTTAGGCACATATCTCAGTACGTTCCTGAATAGGAAATTTTAAAAGATATTTATCATCTTTTCAGGTAAGCAGAAGAAATCTGCACTATGGTTAAGGCAGTGAACTTGTGAACTCTGCCTTTTAGCAGCATCTCTCATAATAGTGGGAAAATATTATGAAAGAGATATATATATATTTATTTATAAGTATATTTATTTTGCCCCGGCTGACCCAATTCTTATTCAGGTATGCTAGCCCTTGCTTCTTCACAAATAACTTCAACCATAAGTTTCTACCAAATCCAAAGTGGAGACTGAGGAAGTTTGACTCAGAACCAGCTGATAAAGATGCCACTTTTTCAGGGTGGATTTCCAAACAAGAGTTAATTCAAGTACAAGCTGCCAAGGCTTCCAGAGGAAAGAAAAGCCAGGTTTTATTCTTTCAGATAGTCAGTGTTTTTTTGCCCTAACTTTCATTTAAAGGAAGATGAGTGTCTCCCCCCTAAGACTTTAATGGCCCACTCTTTATCTCTGAATCAATGCTTGGGTATAGTATAGCTGTGCTGAGCAATTTATCATTTTCTAGGGAGAGTGTCCTATTCACCCCATGCAAATTCAGCGACTAGTAATTGGAGCCTATTTAAGTAAACCTCAAAGAATTGAAAACTCTCCTTCTGTCACAAAGACAGCAGCTGGTTTTGATACTCTGCCATAGAGGGAACTAAATCCAACACCCCTGAAAGCTAAAAGGCAGAGGCTGGCTGTTTGCTTCAGCCACTCATTGATAGTGAAATCTTCTAGGCCAGATCACACTGACACACCAACATCAATACTTTTCAAATACTCTGACTAATCTTTGTGGCTTGCGTCCTCTAATACATAAATAGAACCAGCAGAAATGTGCCCCCGCTGAAAGGAACACATCCATTCATATTTTTGCTCGGCCTTGTGCTGTAGAACTCTGCAAACAAACAAACAAAGAGGATGAGCTCATGCCGCTTTGCTTTGGCCTTTCTCTACCACTTGCTTGTTGACTTTTCCCTAGCCCCCATCATGGACACACTTCCTCATCCAGCCAAACACTGTTCCTAACATAAAATCAGAATTTTCTGCCTAGTGTCCTCCTTGTAGAATGGTACTGCCATTATTTCTTTCTTTGTTTTTGCAGTTTCCCTGACGGCTTTATGTGCATGTGTGTGCACATGTGTCAAAGATGACAAAAAGGGAGAAAACAGGGATAAGAGAGAGAAGGGAAGAGTATTTGGTATTATTTTTTCTAGCTGTGCCTCAGCATCTGTGCCATTGAAAGACTGGTCTAAGTCAGGACCTTGTGTGCCTTGTGCTCTAATTTTGTAAGCAGGTAGTGCTATCCCTGGGGTCTAGCATTAAACATACTCCTTTTGTGAGCTGAGCTCCTGAGCTGTGTGAACATCTGGATCCAAACCCTGAAGAGGGTCATAAGGACTCTGTGCTGAGCTTGTTAGGCTTCATGCCAGGCTGACAGAGCAGGAGGGAAAGGGAAGGTGGTTTATTAAATAATGTTTGCTGAGTCTTGTTCATTGTGGGGGCTTCCCAGCCCAACCACGTCGTCACTTCTGTACCTCAGCTCTCCAAACCCACAGCAGCCCTTCCTCCCTGGACAGCAGAGAGTTCAGCCAGATGTGAGCTGGTAGTTCTCATTTTAATTTTCCTTTTCTTTCAATAAAGGAACATGACAGACAATCTACCACAGGTACTGGACAGGTTTTGCTTGGTTTTGTCTCACATAAATTTGGCACCTTGCATGAGTTCTGGACCTCTCCTCAAGTCATTCCACTGTCCCTAAAGTGCCTAAGCCATGCTGAAGACTCGAGAGCAGGCACTCTCCCCTCTCTTCTGCCCATCTGTTTCTCTTCCCACTCTGAACTGGCAACATGGGACACAGAGACCTTTGGCTCATGTGTGGATGTGAGAAGCGTTTTCTCAGACACTTTCCCCCTCAGCGCTCAAGCAGGTGTTGAAGCACTTGAACAAGACCAAAGAGAAGCATGGTTCATTGTTTGGATTCTGAATATCTCTTTGTCTTTCCATGCCATTGTTTTATTTGCATCACTGGTCTGTTCAATCTCAGGTAAATGAGGTCTTTTCTTTTTTTAATTAGTTTTTATTTACACAGAAAGGTTGGTGGCTAGACACTGCAGCCGTTTCCCTACACAGCTCCAAGACCTTACTGGTTAGTTAAAAAAAAAAAAAAAAAAAACCCCCCCGTGATAACCTCTTTCTTTNCCTCCACATTTGGAGGGTAAATGATTTACCTTGTGAACTCACATTTATCCTTAGAGAAAGCCATATGAAATCAGACTGTAATATTAATTATGAATGCTACTCCTGTGTTTAAAATAAATAAATAAAACAAAATATAAGATCATATGCTAAATCACTTTGGAGTTCCTCTGACTATGTTTCTAGTACCATACTTTGGCTTAGGTCTTAGATCCCTCCCAACCCCTCTCTCTTCAAGAAAGACCATACCAATGCTGCTGAATACATCTTTTTGGCAAGCTTACTGTGCTAGAATAAGCATTGTTAGAAATTAGCTGTTGTGACCTCAGCGTAATGTCTTATGTATCTGAAAGTTGTCTGTATGTTCTGAATATATGTTATCAAGAAAACTATTTCTTCATGCGCTGAGTTAGTAAAATGTTTCAATACTGTCATTACAAAATGGCTTGTTTTCTCTCTCTCTCTCTCTCACACACACACACACACACAAAGCAAAATTCAACTTAGCCGTGCATTTTCTAGTAGAAGTGCTCCTCGGCTTTCTTTCAGATGCATGCAGTACTCTCCAAGCAGCTAGAAAATGATTTAAAGTAGAGATTTTGTGAATGTGAATTTCATTGGTTATTTGACTGCTACTTTTCCCTGCATGCTGTGGATAAATGGTATGATGTTCTTTTCAAATGGAATCACAGCCAATAAAAAAACACAGTGATTTCATACATTTTTTGCAATGCTTTCCTGTGAAATTCCTACCAGGCTACACTTGGAAATCAAAGTATAGATGCTGATATACAAATAGAGTGGTAACAGAATCAAGCAGAAATGTGGATATTATTTGAATGAACATGTTAATTTTTTCATTTGTCAAAAACACTGATGAGGTTTGACATCTACGGGTGATTATTGGATTGCAAATAAGTTTTGCTATTAGGAATTAGTTTTTCTTACGAAGAAGCAGAACAACATTCCTTTGAAAGAAACACAGGCATCTAACTATGGTTTAGTGAAAATATGCTTGGATCTTAAAACCAAAAAGGTAAAAAGCTGATTTGCAATGTCATCAAATACATCTCTGGATCTAGAATTTGTGATATATACAAAACTCTTTGGGTGGCAAGTTGTACACAGCTAAGCCTCAGTTTACCTACTCAGGGACAAATCAGTAGTTGTTATGTTCAACATAAAAGCATTGGATCATGTCAAAAAAAGAGAAATTACCATACATCTCACAGGAAATGCTGAAACCCTTTCCCCTGGGAAAGCTCTTCCTTAGGAAGATGGTGAAGTGTTGGGGGTTTTTTATGAACAGAGGAAGCCACAGCACTGTCACAGAGAATCAGCTCATCTTATTTATATCCTGTAACACCTACTCAGACTTTGAGCCCAGCACTGCTAAGGCCAACACACACTAATGGTACTGCAGCCTGTGAGTTCAAGGGCAGGCCCTTCATTTACTCCATGTTCCAGGCAATGTCTGTGTTTGGGGAAGAAAGCAGGGCAAAAAAGTATTTTTCACTGGTTCCCCTAAGAAGCAGGGAGCTCAAGGGAACCATAATAATCATATCACAACAGTGTGGTCAGGGGAGAGGGTTCAGATACCAAAGAAGGAAAGCAGGTGATTTTGACAGGCTTCATTTTGCAATAGAGGTAAATTATTCTTTGGAATCAGCTTCTGCCTTCTTATTAAAAAGATACAGAAGGATAATTCCAGTGGTTAAGCTGGTACAATCTGCATTTTCCCACTTTAAAAGTACACTTTGTCAGCTAGAACATTCTCCAGAGGAGAACAAGACAAAAAGAAATCATCAGGCACATCATGAGTGATTCTGGTGAAAAATCACTCCAGTTAGAAAGGTGCGTTAGTGATTTGCAGACACTGTTCCTGGGATGCAACGATTAGCCCTACTGCAAGCTCTCTGAACCATCACTGACAGCAATGGAGGCACAGACTACATGCTTGGGGCAGATATTAAACTTCTAAATGAAAAGCTAAGTGCAATGATACTCACCATTGATTGTCATGAGTAAGTCCATTTTAATGGCTTCATTTCCTTCCTTTCCTGAATTACCATGGATAATCTAGGCCTCATAAACCACTGTGAAAATGAGACATGAAAGAAGGCTACTGGACAATGCTGGCAGAATGCTGTCCTGTGTATTGGCATCCCAGGAGGTTTGTGGCAAGCATTGATAGCCCCATTTAAAAATTCCCAGCCCAGATTTTTAATTCTGCTTTTCCAACTGTCTCTTCTCTCTTCAGGAAAAACAGGGTTACAACCACATTGGGATATTCCTTGTTGAAGATAGCTCTGCTACAGCCTGTCTCTGGTGATTTTAGAGACGGTTTGAGATAGAGGCTGAAAGCACAACTGAGAAGGACAAATGGCTGGAGTTTGTGATGTCAAACACCCATGCTTTCTTGAGTCTTCAGTATTTAGAGGGAAGCAAAATTCTGCTAGCACTGTGGGATGGAAACAACTTTTTCATCTGAGATTTGCTTTCCTCCAAAACCCTGGTTTTGTACTAGAGGGTCAGATAGAGCAGTGTATTTAGCAAGCTTAAGCTGCAGCAGCTGAAGGTCTTTTAGACCAGAAAAGGACCTCTTTAAAACTTATGTGGTGAACATTTCAGCTGGGCTATGAGAGGTTTAGACCATGGCAAGCAACAACTGCCTGACTGAAGATGTAGTTCACTTCTGTTTAATTTTTAATAAGAAAATATTTTAAAATTTACACAAAATGGAACATCATCTTTCCCATTTGTCAGCTACTAGTCAAAGAAGAAGTCAAGCTCAAGCAAAGTCAAGTCTGCATGAGAAGGGAGAATGTGTAGTGAAATGGAATTAAGGTATTAAGATTTTATATAGTTTTAATTTTCACTTTATTGGTGCTGAAAATAGCCAAATCATGTGTACAATCACTTCAAATTGGGTTATGTAAGCCATCGTCCTGAAGCCCACGCATGGTTGAGATGGGACTCTTTACTATTCCAGTTTCATAGCCTGTTAAGTTGTGAATTTTCTGCATACATGAACCCAATATCTAGCAGCTGGCTTTTAAACTGTTGAAAATGAGACACCTTTCCAGGCTTCCCCATCTTACCAACAGCTGCACAGATGCTCATCAGATATTCACCCCTCAGTGACAAAGAATCCTCTTTTCTGTGAAGACTGATCATGGCAAATCTCACAGCAAATGTGTATATTTTAAGGTGAACGCATTTACAAATAATTAGATTAATAGAAATTTACTCTCTGAAAAAAAAATATCTTGGTATTGAAACTCATCTGGAAGACTTGGAGACCCCAAAACTACTATTTCTTTCTGAGTAATATTTGAAGAAATTCCAGCACATCTATTGCCAACCATTAGCAGACAATTTGGTTACAGATTGAAAGCCTTTCTTATTCAGATGATTAAATAAAGAATTGGATTTCACAGTACTAAATGGGGATGAGATGCAAGCCATTTGGAGGTTTTTAACGTTGTGTTACAGTATAGCATTAGGAAGCTCCTAATGATCTCTTGTTTTTACCTAAAAAAAAGATTCTTCATCCGCTGTGGGATTGCAGCCATTTTTAGTGTGGAGATGAGCCAGAGTAGCTTAATAGGCTATGACAAAGAGAGGAAAAATAAAATGTCCACTACTCTGTTAAAATCATAGGCTGGCAGATGGTGATTGCTCATGGGTTTTTTAGGTCAGCTTAACACAGCTCTGCACTACATTCAGGGGGAGAAAAATGAGAATAGAATATTTTAGTGGAAATTTCCTAGGCAGTCTACATGAGTTCTCTTATTCACTAAGGTTGTGAGGGATAGCTCAGCAGGAACACTACAGTTGTGCACAAGAACAGGCTGTGCAGAGCCATCCCCGTGCACAGCACAAGGGAGAATACTGCCCAGTTACTAGAGTCTAGTTCACTTGCCTGAGAAGAAGCTAGAGCTTCAGAGGTCCTTGTTTTCCTCCACTGATGAAGTGAGGACAATGATACTGACCCCTCTTTGAGATGTCCCAATGAGACGTACTGTCCTTTACATAAGCAGCCTCTCAGAGGACTCTTACAACTCAGAGGTCAGCAATATCCAAAGAATGTATGTCAGAGAGACTCTTGGGAATGATGAGATGAAACAAATGAAAAAGATGTGACTAGTCAAATGTTACTGTAGGCTATAACACCAACTAAAATTAATTAGAGCATCCTAGGTGATAGTCAGATATTTAAATGTATTTATTTTTCAGATGGAAATTTATTTACCTTCCGTAAAGTCCACTACATACTTATATAAGCCTAGAGGAGATGAGCCAGGGGCTCCAGATGCAACAGGAACCAACAGGGAAACACTGGGAGAATACATCAAAAGAATTCCAGCTACTTCAGCCAATAAGTCAGCCTCGCTGGGGCCACAACTGAAATGCCTCTA
>VXBL01002453.1:0-11549 GCA_013400195.1 Aramus guarauna | reverse complement strand
TCATCTAGTTCCAAGTCCCCTGCTACGGGCGGGGACACTCTGCACTAGAGCAGGTTGCCCAAAGCCTCATCCAGCCTGGCCTTAAACATTTCCAAGGATGGGGCCTCCACAATCTCTCTGGGCAACCTGTTCCACTGCCTCACCACCCTCACAGTAAAGAATTTCTTCCTAACAGCTAATCTAAATCTACCCTCCTTTACTTTAAATCCATTACCCCTTGTCCTGTCACTACACTCCCTGATAAACAGTCCCTCACCACCTTTCCTGTAGGCCCCCTTCAGGTACTGGAAGGCCGCAATTGGATCTCCCTGGAGATGTATTATAGCTGTCTTGATGTTCTTAGCAGGGTCTGAAATCTAGGCAAAATATAATATACAAACTGAATGTGTATTTATATGAAGACTGAATTTTTGTGGGCCCATACATGAGCAGAATTGCAAGGAAATGTAAAAGAAGTTAGTGTTTAGGCTTTTTTAGCCTTAACAGTCAGCTGGGATGGGCCTTTCTAAATTTGAATTTGTGTGGGATTTAGGTGCCTTTATGCTACTCTAGGTATTTAAAATCTCCTTTGGCTCTTTCTCAAAACAATCAAAAGCAAGTTAGCTAAATGTGATTTGTCACAGACTTCAGCTTACTACAGTGTCGTGGTTTTACCACAGTCAGCAGCTGAGCACCATGCAGCTGCTCACTCACTCCCCCCTCATTGGGATGGGGGAGAGAATTGGAAAAGTTAAAGTGAGAAAACTCATGGGTTGAGATAAAGACAGTTTAATAGGTAAAGCAAAAGCCGCGCACACAAGCAAAGCAAGACAAGGAATTCATTCACCACTTCCCATGGGCAGGCAGGTGTTCAGCCATCCCCAGGAAAGCAGGGCTCTGTCACATGTAACGGTTACTTGGGAAGACAAACACCATCACTCTGAAGGCTGCCACCGCCCCCTTCCTCTTCCCCCAAGCTCCTTCTAAACTGAGAATGACATCATATGGTATGGAATATCCCTTTGGTCAGTTTGGGTCACCTGTCCTGTCTGTGTCTCCTCCCAACTTCTTGTGCACCCCCAGCCATCCTGCTGGCAGGGCAGTGCAAGAAGCAGAAAAGGCCTTGGCTCTGTGTAAGCACTGTTCAGCAATAGGTCCANTACCATATAACATCATGCTCCGTATATAACTGGGGAAGCTAGCCAGGAGGCAGATTCACTGCTTGGAAACAGACTGGGCAACAGTTTGTGGGGTTTTTTTCTGCATGTGGTGAGCAATTGCATTTGTGCATCACTTGTATTATTATTGCTATTCTTGTTCTTATCTTCCTTTGTTATCCTATTAAACTGTCTTTATCTCAACCCACGAGGTTTTTTTCCATTCTCCTCCCCATCCCCTTGGCATGGGGGATGAGTGAGGGGCTGCATGGTGCTTAGTTACCCGCTGGGGTTAAACCATGACAGTCACTTAAACTGATTTTAAAGCAAAATTAACTAAAAGATATTTTACCTAAACTCAGTATAAGCTAATGTTAAAACAGGGGCATAGGAAAGGTGCTACAGTGAAAGTAAATGGCTGATTGTTATGCAGAAAAGCATTTTATAAGTCTAAACTAACAATCCAATATTTACATCAGTTTAGGGATATAATAGTATTTTTCACATTGTGGGGAAAATGGAACTGTTAAGATATCTTTAATCAGTAAGTCAATGTTCTTAATTGATTATTACTAAACAAAGCTTGAGTTGGTGCAACCAAACCACAAAACAGGATCTGCTATTGTATTGTATTAAAGTACATCTTTCTGAGACAAAATTTTCTTTAATAGGAATATCTTCTTTTAGAAAAATGAAGGGACTAAGTGGGCAGATTTAGAGCAAGAGAAACTTTTTTAGTCACTCTGCTGTGTTTAGAGAGGATTTATGATAATGTGGCACATGTGCAAGGACAGGTATATTAATTTTGCATTTATCTTTTTATTTAATATTAGTAATAGATATTTGAAAGGCTATGTTTCTTGAAGTAAAAGCTAAAAGCTGAAAAATCATCAGGGGATTGAGCTGTAGAATCCACATGACCTCTTCATTGATACTAGTAAACACAGGAAAATCAGTATAAGAATATTACCCAGCAGTAGCCAAAATTATGAAAGGAGGTTAATATGTTTAAACCTTTGCTTTTTCTGTCATATCTCCCAAATATTGACACTGAACCTGCACTGACTGACCCATCCAACTATCAGATCTTTGGTTTGTCTGGAATGAGTTTCCATTGATGATAAATTAGACTTCCTAAGGAAATTTCTCAATAGCACTGTGTAATGCCACCAGAAATGGCAATTACAACATTACTGTAAATTTAGTTGCAAGTACACCTACAGTTACAGCATCTAGCATGGCTTCTCAATAGTATAGTTGAGAAAGCTCCAAAGCCAGCCTATGTTAATGCTTCAGCACTCCCACTGCTTGAGGAACTGTAGTAGTAGTAATGCAATGGTGGGAGATTGCAAGGATGCTTACTTCTTAAGGAGAATTGGCCAAGGAAAAAAAAAAGCCAAACCAGACTACTTCAATTTTAACTAAAAAACTCCAGAAGTTGAATGTAAAACTAAACAAATCCCCTAAACACCTATTTTGTTTTCTGATCTATAGAAAAACCTCACCACAATAAAGGGGAGGAAAATTAGACTAAATTCCGTACATAACCAGAAACCAAATATTATATTGGAAAACATTTAACAAAATAACTTTAATCTCTAGGATAATACAAGCATTCCCCAAGTTGTTTCCCATCCTCCCCCCTCCTTAGAACCTTCTTGACAAGAATTGTTGTCATGCAGAAAATCTTGAACTATAAGTGAAAGAAAAATAGCCTATTAGGAGATATTAGTATTGCAGACAATCAGAAGAAAATTAATGGTTTCAAGAACTGTACATACACTAAGGACAATAGCTGTGATGAAGTGTGAGAGATCTTGACACTACAGTATAGTATCACTATTGCCTTTTTGCAACAGGAAGCAGAGATGACTCCTCACCTCTTCGCATCTTTTCAGTTTGAAAGCCTTTCAGTAATGATTTAAGGTTAATATGTCGAGATCAATGAAAACTTTAAACTCATAGGACAGTTATCTGGAGAAAGGCGATCTTTTTACAAAATAAATCCATAGTACTAAGCAAAGGAAACTGAAAAAAATTATAGGCAATTTCAAAGCCCAGATATGTTGAGGTACAGGCCAGATGTTTTCAGCATGTGCTTTTATTAAGCAGCATGATCTCCTAGATAATGACTAGCAGGCTTCAAAATTGTATTGCCTAACTCAAAGAACAGCTGAAATAATTAAAAAAAACTAGCAACTAATTTCATAATAGCCAAATATACTTGAATAACTTGCACTACACATTTCAACTTCTCTTGACACTAAAAATGTATGCAAGGTATACATCTTGAAAAGTACTCTGGAGATTTCTGCAAAGAATACTCTATTTGTAGCTGTTTTTTCACCCATGAGGAAACCTCCCTTCACCTCCTTTTGGCATCTGAAGGATACCTCTTAATCTCTGCTGCCCAGCTCATGTGGCATGGTGGGAGCAGAAGGGGTGCCTGATGTGGAGAGGTTTCTGCCTTCACAGTGCTCTCTTGATGTGCTGGGTTTGGCTGGGATAGAGTTAAATTTCTTCATAGTAGCTAGTATGGTGCTGCGTTTTGGATTTGTGCTGAAAACAGTGTTGATAATATAGGGATGTTTTCATTATTGCTGAGCAGTGCTTACAGAGTTTCAAGGCCATTTTTGCTCCTCATACTGCCCTGCCAGTGAGTAGGCTGTGGGTGCACAAGAAGTTGACAGAGGACACAGCTAGGACAGCTGATTCCAACTGACCAAAGGGATATTCCATACCATGTGATGTCATGCTCAGCAACAAAAAGCTGGGGGAAGAAGAAGGAAGATGGGGATGTTTGGAGTGATGGCATTTTGTCTTCCCAAGGAACTGTTACACGTAATGGAGCCCTGCTTTCCTGGAGATGGCTGAACACCTGCCTGCCCATGGGAAGCGGTGAATGAATTCCTTGTTTCGCTTTGCTTGTATGTGCAGCTTTTGCTTTACCTATTAAACTGTCTTTATCTCAACCCGCGAATTTTCTCACTTTTACTCTTCTGATTCTCTCCCCCATCCCGCCATGGTAGGAGTGAGCGAGCAGCTTTGTGGTGCTTACTTGATGGCTGGGGTTAAACCATGACACTTGAGATCTGAGCAAAACATCATTGAAGGTGATGAGTATAACAGGCATCCTTTGTTCAGGATAAACTAATTCAGTTGTGGAGCTTCTTTTGGGATGGGGTGATTGAAACAGTAGTGTTTCAGTAAAATCAAATGTAAAATGTGCTATGAATCAAGTTGTCATGCTGCTGCAAAAGTCCATTGTGTAGCCCTACTCCTGCTGGTCTAAGGCCAGACAAGAAATATCTAAATAATGTACCTTTGTCTGATAAGTAGGTTGGGATTGTTAAAAGCTGAAGTTTAACTGATATATTACTAGTTCAGTCATTAAACCATGAAGAACCATTTGGACTTGGCAAAAGTACCAGGATACTAGGGGAAAGGTAATTCCAGCAGGGGGAATTGCAACCACCAACCCATGGACCACCTACCCCAATGATACCACCTACTCAAAAGATAAAGGCAGAGAAAAGAACTGAGCATGCATTCTAGCTTGCATGCTAGATGAAGAAATCTAAGCCAATCATTTAATAGAATAACAATGCATATGTATTAGAAAGATGACTATGTTAATGTTGTGTGTATAAATAACCACTGATTTGGAGCTTTGGGGTGTGCTGTCTTGGGACAGACACCCATATCTGTGCAAATATACAATAAAATACCTCTGCTCTGTGTGTATGTTGGTGTGTTGCACACCGGGTAAATGAACTCCCAGTTTTGGGACAACAGTAGGAGCTGCTGTCTAAAACCACCAGCCTTACCCAGTGCTAGTGAGAAGCTCAATTTTGAGAGTGGTGGGTTTTACCTGGAATCAGGGACAACTGTGAATTCTTTCCAGGGACTAGTGGACATGCAGAAGTAGAGCCAGAGCACAGCCAAAGGACAAGCCAATCCACCCAGGGATGCCGCTGCTGTGTCACCCTGAGAGAGCCAAGGGACTGCTGTGGACAAGGAGATCATGAAAGGAAGGGATGAAGAACAAACCTGGACTGCTTACTGCGTGGAAAAATTACTTTAAAATAATCAGCTTGTATCACAGAAATACCAAATTGTAAAGCTCTCAGCTTGTAAGATTTTATATACTGGCTGTAACTTCCTGAATCAAAAGCTGTAATGCAGTATTTGTCTTGGGAATGAGACATACCATTTTGAAAAACTGACACTCTGTATCTTTTAAAGTGATTTAATCAACACGTTGCAGAGAGGAGCCCTGGGTGCATGAGGTGAACAAAGAAGTTCCCACAAACCCTGGTGGCAATGCTGAAAACTCCAGAATTTCACCCAGGGCCCCGAGTAAAACCTCAGCATGCCAAGCCCACCACTGCCACGGGTGGCTGAGTAAACACTTCATGGCCGCCAGTCGTTGGCGACGGGGAAGCCCCATCTGTCACGGGAGAGGAAGATGGAAGAGGGAGTAAGCAAAGGAGGAAGCTGAGCAAAGGAGGAAGCTGAGCTACCTGCTTCGGGCAGCAGCAGCAGCATCCCCTTCCCTAGCTTCCCCTAGCCCCCTTCCCCCACGGACTCCCTCAGAGGGTGGCCTGAAGAGGGTCGGGCTGCCACTGAGGGCGGGCGGCGGCGACCCGTGCACGCCAGGGGAAGCAATTGGTGCCGCAGCAGCACCGTAACCCCATGGAGAGGTGGGGGCGGTCACGTTAGCGGAGACCGCTACAGTCCCCATGACGTTGTGGGGGAGGAGGCGGGGGTATAAAATGGAGGTGGCGGGCGGGAAAAAGGGGGAGTGGAAGGTATCTGGTTGGGTTATCGGAGAGGGAAGAGATCAGTCTCTTTCCGAGGGGTGGGGCTAGAGCAGCGTGGGGAGAAAGGGGAACAAAGTGTTCAAGCAAACAGCCACAGGAAACGCGTAAATCTGACTCACGGGTAACCGCTAGAGGCTAAGGGAGGAGGCATGATTAAAAAAAAGATTTCTGCAAATGTGTGTCGCTCGTATGCAGGCTGCAATGGTGGCTATTATTTTTTAAACAAGTACGGGGGGAGTGATCTCTTGTTTTTCCTAAATATGTATTACCATAGCTCTATTTATAAATTCACAGCAGCCTGTCGTTTATTTAGTGACCACCATGGTGCAGGTGCGTTTTAAGCTCTCCCACCTTCGAAAGGGGTTGTTATTATAACCCCCCACCAAACATGTTCCTGCAGCTTGCCAGCTCCGTCTTCGATGATAACAGTCCAATGGCTACCGTGCGGCTGAGAGGGTTACAAAGGATTACACTGTGAATTTGCAGGGAGCTCCCCTCAAAAGAAGAAAAAAAACTCAAAAAAAAACCCAAGAGCAAACCCAAAGGGGCCACAGTGGTTCCATATTGGCACCGAGTGACAGAAGCTCGAAGCCCAAAACCTAACCACCCCTGCTGCCTGTCGGAGGGGGGGGGAGTGCTAATTTCAGTGTGGCTCACGTGGGTCTGGCACACAGGCGATGGGCAGACCCAGCAGTCCCAAATTTAGGGCAGTTTGTTTAACTGCAGTAACGGGAACTCAATGTTCCCGTAGCTAAGGGATTTCTGAAATCAGAGAATGTGTCCTCGGATGAACCCAGTTTCGTTTCGTCTCCTCTCCCTCCCGCTGCCTGCGTCACGGCTTTAAAGCGGCGATGCCACGGTTTCGAGCCGTCCTCGGCTTCGCCTGCGCCCTATGTACCCCTCAGTGAGGGGTTGTGCCACGCCACCCCGGGGGGCCGCCCGCAGGCAGGAGCGGTAGGAGCAGCACTGTTCGCGCGGTCCCATCGCTTCCCGGGGCAACCCTGGCACCTCCTCCTGGCCCTCTGTGCCTGCACCTATGGCTGTTCGATTTTGTTCTTCTGGGAGACCATGTGCAGAGGGGAAAAAAAATTACGTTGAAAAGCAAATAACTTTTCTTGGGATTTTTCCTGGAGGAAGGAAGAGCGGGGTGCATCAATGCTGGGGAAAGCCACTGCTGGAAAACATGCAGACCAATATGGGAATCTGGAGTCAGTTCCAAAAGCAGAGAAAGAAAAGTTACATTTAAGCATAGTGATCAGGGAAGAAAAGCTCTAGGGTCAGCCAACAGGAGCTAATATGATTGCAAGGCTAGAGATACCTGTCTAGATGAACACATAAAATATGCTGAGCAGGGGGCTGAGCACAGATCCTGGAGGATGGTCACTTGTGGGAAACCAGTATAAGCAACAGTTCTGCCATTTTATTACCATCTCTGCTTAATAAACTTAATAATAGTCAATGCAAAGCTGGCTGTAGAATTGTGTACATGCTCCATTGTACTTTATTATGCAGTGATATCCTAGTAACAGTATTTTCCTTCACACTTGGAAAGGTAGAAGGCTTAAAAGACCCCACTCCTTATTCAAAACACATCATGAATCGCACTTTAACTCACTGAATTTCAATCCCTCTACTATATCTTTAATGAAACATTTCAACACCTGTCTGTATAATTTATACAACCCATCTGATGGTGAACTGGTGACAATGTTGATAGATTGTGTTGCAGTACCCCTTCCCAATGACAGCCTTCCATTGAAGCAGTAGTGCTGTCAGATATTGATTCTTACTATCAAGTAGATATTAGGAAATTTCAAAAGCCTTACATGCAAAGGCACATAACAAATTTACCTGATGAGCCAATGTTCTGTGATAGAAATGACAAAAAAAATATTTTCAATTAGCATTGTAGTACAATCTTGAGGAAGCAGGAGGAGAAATGTTTTTTTGATCAGTTTATAAAAATGATGTGAATCCCTGAAAAGAAATTATGTTCTTTAAACCTAACCATAAAGTGATTCCCAGTCCACACTCTCCATATATATTGTGTGCTGGCTTTGTTGTGAATTTATTATTCATTGGATGTCTTTACACAGTCAAAGGTAGACATTTCCAAATTAACTTTAACTTTCTGATTATGAACTTGAAGCTCACCCACCCATATAAACACTGAAAGATAGTGTCTGATGCAGGCTGTAAAATCCATCTGGAATCCTGAGTACATAAGCAGCTAACCCATGCTGAGTTCAGTGCTGCTATGCCTACACTGCTACCAGTATACAAAACAAGCTTAAATCTAATTCTGTTTCGCCCATGTAGGCTATAATTTAATTGAAGCATAGACATTCCTTTGGTACTTATCACATGCATAGGTAAGCCCCAGGGAGGGAGGAGCCATTCTGATTTCTGAGGTTCAAAATCAACAGAATTGGTCACAGTTAAGGACATTAGCTGTGATTCAGGAGATATTAGAAAGAACTCAAGACTGAGACTTGTGAATAATACTGTAGTGCAGAATATATATGGAATTACAGTAGAAAAAGTTAAATGTAAAAAGAAAAAAAATGGTAATGCTCAAAATAGCAAAGAATTTGCCACACTGAGTAGTAAACAGGAAGGGAACGTGTTCTCTGATATGACTGTATATCTATAACACTTGTTCTTCTAGAAAGTTGAATTTGATTTTACTCACAGAATTCATAGAATGGTTGAGGTTGGAAGGGACCTCTGGAGGTCATCTGGTCCAACCCCCCTGCTCAAGCAGGGCCACCTAGAGCCAGTTGCTCAGGACCATGTCCAGATGGCTCTTGAATGGCTCCAAAGGGGAAGAATCCACAACCTCTCTGGGCAACCTGTTCCAGTGCTTGGTCACCCTCATAGTAAAAAAAAATGTTTCCTTATGTTCAGATGGAACCTCCTGTGTTTCAGCTTGTGCCCATTGCCTCTTGTCCTGTCACTGGGCACCACTGAAAAGAGCCTGGCTCTGTCCTCTTTGTACCTTCCCTTCAGGCTTTTGTACACACTGCTAAGATCTCCCATGAGCCTTCTCTTCTCTAGCCTAAACAGTCCCAGCTCTCTCAACCTTTCCTCATAGGAGAGATACTCCCGTCCCTTAATCATCTTCATGGCCCTTTGTTGGAGTCTCTTCAGTATGTCCATGTCTCTCCTGTACTGGGGAGCCCAGAAATGGACACAGGAGTCCAGGTGTGGCCTCACCAGTGCTGAGCAGAGGAAGGATCACCTCCCTTGACCTGCTGGCAACAGTACTCCTGATGCAGCCNGCCTCCAACTAGACTTTGTGCTGCTGATTACCACCCTCTTGGTCTGTCCATTCAGCCAGTTTTCAATCCACCTCACTGTCTGCTTATACAGCCCATACTTCATCAGCTTCTCTATGAGGATCTTATGGGATACAGTATCGAAAGCCTTCCTGAAGTCTAGGTATTCAATGTCCACTGCTGTCCCCTCATCCACCAGGCCAGTCATTCCATAATAGAAGGTTATCAAATTGGTCAAGCATGACTTCCCCTTGGTGAATCCATGCTGACCACTCCTGATGACTTCCTTGTCCTCCATGTGCCTGGATTAGCTGCTCCATCACCTTCCCAGGGATCGAGGTGAGGCTGACCAGTCTGTAGTCCCCTGGGTCCTCCTTCTTGTCCTTCTTGAAGATAGGAGTGACATTTGCCTTCCTCCAGTCTTTGGGCATTTCTCCCAATTGCCATGATCAGTCAAAGATTATTAAATGTGGCCTTGCAATGGCATCTGCCAGCTCTCTCAGCACTCATGGGTGCATCCCATCAGGGCCCATGGACTTATGTATGTCCAGTTTGGTATGTCTTCCTTGCTCCAGACTCCACTTGGTCTCTAAGACCTGGGATTCCTGAAGGCCGGTCTTACTAGTAAAGACTGAGGCAAAGGAGACATTCGGTACCTCAGCCTTTTCCATGTCCCGTGTCACTGGGTCCCCCATCTCATTCAGCAGCAGGCCCACATTCTTCTTAGTCTTCCTTTTATCACCTATGTACTTAGGAAATCCCTTCTATTTGTCTTTGACGTCCCAGGCAACATTCAATTCCATTTGGTCTTTAGCTTTCTTAACTTCATTTCTGGATGCTTGGACAATGTCTCTGTATTCTTCCCAGGTTACCTGTCTCTGCTCCCGCTCTCTGTATGCTTCCTTTTTGTGTTTGAGTTTGGCCAGGAGCTGCTTGTTCATCCACACATGGATGAACAAAGGAAGGTCACAAATGGAAGGTCAGTTTGCTAATGTAAAAACTGGCTTCAGCATACTTACTTTATCTTGGAGGAATTTATTTAGCAATCAGCTGTGCTGACTCATTTTCTGCTTCTGATCTAGAAAAATCAAATTTGAAGGCTTCTGTTACTTCAGATGATTTTCTAAAGCAAATTTTTGTCTGTCTCACATTTTCAGTGACAGACATTTCTTCAAAAGGTTAAAATGCTTCCTTCTTATTGCACTAGGAAGAGGTAGCCATATTTCACTGGTGATGTATGCAAAGAACCTGTGTAATACATTGATATGAAAGATACTATGTACATGTAAAATATTTTATGATGTGGTCATATTTATATGACTGTTGAATGCTATTTTGTAATACTGTCATAATATCAATAACATGTAACAAATTTTCAGCATTGTCACAAATGTCAAGAATACAGATTGGCAAAAAGGTCATTTATGCCAGCATATTATTTTAGCAATTTCCAGCCTTCTTGCCATCGGTAATTTCTCAGTGACTTGTCAAATCATACTGAGCTTATATTAAACATAGTTTCAAGGGCTCTGAAAAATTAAAAAAGTCAAAGCAGAAACTGAAATAATAGTTGAAATTTCTGGTGTTCAAAGCATTAGCAAATATTAATACAAGAGCAAAAGGAATTCCTATATTTTATCTTTAGTGGGAAGGCACTAGCAGAGAAGAAACTTCTGCACTCTGTAAAAGAGCCCAAGGGAGCAACTGAACAAAGTTTGAAGTAAAATGACTGACTCCTTTATGTCTTTATATACTCTTTTGTTGGTTGAAGAAAAGGCTTCTCGGTCACAGCAGCACTAAGGTCATTTACATGAAGAGGCCTTTGGAACACAAAAACTTCAGTGCTCATGTAGGCTGCAAATCTCTTCAAGCATTCTTGACAGGTACTTGTGTACTGTGCTTTTTCTCCAAGCAAAAAGTGTCACAACTTTTTAGGGTAACATTAAGTTCAGGATCAGAATGTAGGAGATGGGGGGGGGGGGGGGAGTGAGGGGTGGTGGAGAGGAGGAGGACTGGTTTGTTTTTTACTATGAAGAAAAACTTCTGGTTATCCAAATAGTAAAATTTTTTTAAATTCTCAAAAATAATAAAGAACTCTGCTCCCATCATGACCTCTCCTCTTTCACAGAACCTGTACACATCTTTCTTATAGGAAAAACATAGGTACCACATATAGGATTACCTTTTCTTTCACATTGGTGAACAAGCAAGCTTCTTGTTCTTACATGTGCCTGAATCTCACTTTTCATTTTCCTCTTTGCTACTTCCCTTCTGCTGCACCCCTGTGATGTCTCCCTGTGACGTGGTTTAGG
>VXBL01002452.1:123231-138891 GCA_013400195.1 Aramus guarauna | reverse complement strand
TTTTTTGTAACCCTAAACAAGACCTGGAACACATTCAGGAGACATAACTATAGGAACATGCTGGCTTGAACATCCCAAGGGTATTCAAAATTCTCAAAATCTATTGTAAGCAACCTGAAGGAAAAAGGGAAGATGAAAGAGAGGGAGAAAGTAACTCCCACATCTTCCCCATAGATGGGGTATGATTACTAAACAATTCGAAGAGATGTTGTCCAAGGTACAGGTATGACAGCAATGCCACATACAAATACCAGTTTAACCTCACAACTATTGATGTTATCACATCATAAGGTAACATTACACAGTACAGCAAAATGAGAATCCTGATCCCTCTCCCAGAGGTGATAAACAGTGATGCAGGGAATACATACAGCAAGTAAGAGTGTACATACCACAGCCATGTGAACAAACAAAACACCATTCTGACTGTTTACCAACTATCATAAATACTTAAAACAACTTTGTTGCTCTGGTCAGATATGTCATTTCAAACCTTTGTGCCCCAAGTTGGGCACCAGAAAGGACTGTCCTGGCTTAACCCCAGCCAGCAGGTGAGCACCACATTTTAGTTTTCTGAATAAATCTGAAATCTTCAATTATGTATTGTTTTGACCTAAAACTGTCTGCTGAACTGCTAATGAGCCTAATGAGGTTTGTGCTGTGACAACTTCAGAGTCATGCTCTCCTTTGCAATTAGGGCTCTCTAGAAAGATATCTCTGTGGGGAAAATGAGCCTGTGGGGCATAACATAAGATTCTCATGACTATGTTGTCTTCTGATAGAAGTATTTCATGTGTAAGGGGAAGTTAATGTGGCCTAACAGAAATTACAGATTATGTATACAAACTACAGTTCCAATAACGCACAGAAGAGTAACAGAAATAAACACCTCACCGAGCCAGAAATAAATTTGTTCAGATGTCACAAAGTAAAACATTTTAAAAAATTATGTCCTATGAAAAAATAATTATTTCAGCTTACATTGATAAGGGACAAAGTCAAATGTAGAAATATCAGATTTTTCACCAGACACCCTCTCCCTTTCTGCTAACTATGGGCAGACCACTGCAATGCTCTCTTTTACTCTCCATGCGAGATACCACTGAAGCCCTATCTGTAAGCTCTGTTGCACCATTAGCGTGCAGAGTTTATGCAGCCAGAAGGCTACGCATTTCACTAGACTAAGTTTATAATGACTGCCTTAGAAAGACAGCCTGGTAATTTGAGTAAAAGTTATATTCTGTAACTGGTTATCCTTTTCGGTATAAACTGCTCAGTGAATAACAGATGAAATCTATCTTATTAATGCTTCTAAATATCTAGAGGGTGGATGTCTAGAGGAAGGGGCCAGACGCTTCTCAGTGGTGCCCAGTGACAGGACAAGGGGCAATGGGCACAAACTGTTCCATCTGAATATGAGGCAAAACTTCTTCAGCTTAAGGGTGACCGAGCACTGGAACAGGCTGCCCAGAGAGGTTGTGGAGTCTCCTTCTCTGGGGAGAGATTCAAAACCTGCCTGGATGCCATCCTGTGCAACCTGCTCTAGGTGATCCTGCTATAGAAGGAGGGTTGGATTAGATGATCTCCAGAGGTCACATCTAACTTCTACCAATCTGTGAATCTGTGAACCTGTGACATATAGTTTGGGGTTTTTTTTTTTTTTCTTTTTTTAATGCAGTGTATCTGTTTCAGTAGTTACTGTACAAAAAAAACGGCTTTCAAGGTAACATGTAATTTTTTCACATTAAGTTTATGGAGACTGTGGGATCAATTACATTCTCTGAAGTCTTCATAAATAGCAGAAGCAACAAAAATCAAAAAGAATTTTTAATAACAGAATCTGTGGTGGTTTAGTACTGTAAGTTATCTTAAAGAATATATTAATAAAATGTGCTAATAAAATACATTAAAATTATAGGAATTTTCAGTCAAAATATATTTTGAAAGAAGAATAGTAAATATGACAAAGTAATTTATAATATTGCAATTTACTTACAATAAATTTTTTGAAAAGTAAAATGGGAGCTCTGTCTGAAACTTTCATGTTCTTGCATGATGTATTTAAACAGTCAACACCCACCCACAGGGTCTGCCACATCTTTTGCATTCATGAGAGTCAAGAACTGACTTAAAATGAAGGGATTGATAAAAAAAAAAAAAAAGTCTGCTCTTTTTGTAGTGTCTTTACAATGCTTTTTTATGTATTTAACAATTTATTTATGCCCTGCATTTTTCTGATATGGTATCATAATGAGACATTTTCGCATTCAAAAGCAAATACAATTCTGTGTGAACCAATTCTTTGAGCAATTGATGGGCAGCTGAAAGAAGAAAATACTGCTGGGTGAATCACCTGTAAACGTGCTAGTTCAGGGGCTCTGTTGTGCCATGTTCCCCTTTGTTCTCTTCCAGACAGGAGTTGAGAGGAGATAGCAAGCTGCAACTGTTAGCTCAAATAATATTCATAGCCTGCTACTTTGCTCCTATGTATTAAAGACACAAAATAAAAATTGTCTTGGAGAAAATGAAACTCGATAAGAAAAGAAAAAGCCCAGCAAAATGGTACATATATTTGTAACCAGACAACGAGGTGTGTAGTATAATGCATTACAGTTCCACAAACAATCAATACAAATTATTGGATATAAAATTACTTTTTGATTACCACTGTGAAAACACAAGCTGCTCAAGTCATTCCTCACATCACTATTGATTTTACTCTACTTTTTCTATTGCATTTTTAAAGCATTTCATGTCAATTCTTAAGACCCCATTCTACCACTAAATGCTATGAAAATGCACAAAGGATAAACCTGGAAATTTTAAGGCTGGAGAGCTCTAAATATTATTTTTCATCCTTTAATATCCATGCTCTTTCTACCACAGCTTGTGAAAGACTGAAACATATTTTCATAGTCAGACCACACACAAGAACTACTAGAATTTTCCTAGCCTTTTAACCCCTTCATTTATTTCATGTTATTAGCCTTTACCACTCCGTAGCAGCTTTCTATCATGTGGCATTTTGCTTCCTGCTGGTTCCCATGGCAATGGTCAGGTCATCTGTCAAATGACAGAGCAATATACTATAGTCATCTCTCAAAGCTGGTAAGTGGGTTCTTTTATTTTTCATTTGTCAAGTTGTCAAATACTCAGCAACAAGCATGATATTTCTGCCTTTCTTCTTTTCCTTTCCTTAGAGGTGAAATAGGAAACTTAAGAACAAAGACAAAGACAAACCTAGGTATATTTGTTGCTGTTGTATTCACTTTTTTTTTTTTTTCTATGAACTGAGTTGTGTAAGGTATTTAAGGTTAGATGTGAAATTAGCTGTTTTGAATACAATGTGGTACAAATTTCTCCCAATCTTATGTGATGAGACCAGTTTGTGTGTCTTGTTATTTTCTCCATTATCTTGAATGTGCCAGTATTTCTAGTCTGCTGCAGTTCTGACATTCTCTTTGATGAACTTCTTTATTTACGATGTATGTCTGACTGCATATTGCTGAAAAACTATATATGGATATCCGTACAAGGAAAGTGTCAATTAACACAATATTAGAAACCTCTTTTGGAAAGAAATAGGATAACTGTTTAGCGAGCATCAGCACAATGCCCAGGCTAACAGTGAGAGCTACTGCATATAGCTAAAAAATGAAGGGAATAATTTTGATAGGCGGAGTGTAGTTATCTATAAAGTATCTAGGCCATGACTCAAAGGCAGTGGTCCTATTCTTGCAAGACAATGAATTACATAATGATGACACTGAGAAAAAAATTTAGTTTCAGGAGTAATGAGAAAGAGAAGGATGCATGAGAAAGCCATCTGAACATATGGACTAATCAAGATTTTGATGGAAAAATTAATCAAAAAATGGCATTGTGTGCAACAACTCTGCTGAGGATATGAATTACTATTTTTTTTCTACTGAGAGATTAAATGCACAAAGAACACCAAACCTCAAGTTACCCTAAACTGGGCATAAGTGTAAAGATGAAATTGCTAAGACAATGTCAAGTAATAGTCAACCATAAAAGAAGATGAGAAAAAAACCTATTGCTTTTTTGCATGGTGTAGCATTGATCTTAACTTGTTGAGTGCTTGAAAAAAGAATATAATCACCAAATTTTTGGAGCTGACATTCAACCAGGATCTTCCAGAGCAGTATAAGAAACAAGCATACTAATCTGGCATTTAGTTTGCCAGATTCTAACTAACAGAAATTTCACATTTACATAATTTTAATTGTTCAGCTTTCTACTAGGTAGAGGAATTTATAAAAAACACAGCAGTAAGTCAGAAAGATAAGAAAGCATTTTCATCTATAATGAACACTGGAAGTTGATGCGGGTTTACAGTAAATGACCTGTAGACAGATTTCCTATATTTAAAGAGTATATATGAGGAATATAAGAATAATTTACTTAAAAGGACAGAGTTTTCTTATAGGGTAAGTAAGTAATTGCACAATATGCTCATTCTACTACAGTGTTCATAGTGTAATGACTTTAAAGGAATGTCAGATCAACTTTTTTAACTATTGTCATACATTTTATTAAAAGTAATCAACTTTTTATTGGAACAACATACTTTGAATAACAGTGTCACAGTTCATTATACTTGGATTACATTAGTGCAGTCCATATCACTTTAACATTGAGTAATAGTCAGTAATTGTTGACTATTTGGCTCATGTCCAAACAATGTAAAAGATAAAGGTAACCAACCCTTTGGTTATATCTTCCCTAGAATTTCCCTGCTGGCTAAGGCTACAACATTGACAAGTCTCAGTGGTTTGTTATAGTTCTAGCTAACATGATCAAGGAAGTAACAATAGGCTTCAGGCCTGAATCCTTCTTCTTCATAAAAAGGGCACTTTAAGACTGGCAAGGGATTGCCATATTACCTTTTCTCGTTATATCAAATTACATATTTTTAAAGGGTTATTCAGGTATTAGCTCATGAAGTTATCTACCTTCAACTGTACAGTGACTACCTGTTCTTACAGACATGTAAAAGCCCCATAGCCTTATTCCTGATGCCATTAACTGAAGAAAAAACACAACTCCAACATTCTTTTTCCTGCTTAAGAAATAATCTAAAAGCACTGAATCTAATTATTGTCTTCATTAGGGAGTTTGTTTGTTTGTTTGTTTGTTTATGTCATCATGATAAGACAAAGGCAATGAGTGCTTTTCCTCATCACTTATCAGAGTGGATTCAGGTCTTTGTAAAACATGCTGCTAATTAGAGATTATCCCAAATAATACAGTGGAAGACACATTAGTGCATTCAGCTATATCTACAGCAGCTTCTATCATGGGTTTTGGAAAATTCGATTTGACAGAAAAAACAGAATTCATTTTACTGTAAAAAAAAAACCTTTATATGACATTATCCTCTTGAACCCGCATAAAAATCTGATGCTCAGTGAGATTTCTGATAAAACATTCTTGTATTCATAACCTACATACTTAATTCACTCATTTGCTTCTCATTTCTGAGTAATAGTTTACTGAGTGATGTTTTTAAAGAGAAAGAAATTACTGAAATTATGTACTGATGGGTGTTTTACATGCTGTAATTGCATACAGATATTTAACATGCATATGAATTTCACCAAATTGAAGTCAGAAGACAAAATCAGAGATATATGGAGGTAAAAAAAAAAATCACTTATTATAAGCCTTATTTCCTCATTTAGAATACATTCTTTATCTTCAACTCTTACATTTCTGATCTTGAAAAACAGAGTGTATGTTTTCAGCTTGTTTGGAAATGCAAAAATACTCCATTTTGTAAATCATAATTGTGTTCTTAATGGTCATTATTTTCTTGACAATTTCTGCAAGCTTAGCATTAATCTTTAGTTAAAAGTGCAATATTTTGGTGATCATTTGTGTTGGAGTTTTCAGTCTTTTGATCTCTGTCCTGCACTAATAATCCACTAATAACCTTCAGGGTAAATGGAAGTGAATGTTTATAGATATTGTGAAATACAGATATTACTAAAAATAAAAGATTCTTCACCATTTTTATTTCACTTTAATTTTTCTAATGAGTAGCTAATTAATTATGGACTATGCAACAAATATATATTTTCAGAAGAAAATAATACTTCATATGGATTTTTTTTAAAGTGCTTATGTTTCTCCTGTAGCACTCAGTTACACTTTTGCTATGAACAGTTTTCCATCATGATTGAAACAAGTTGGTGATGGATTTGACAGGGATGAGAAACATAGTTTCTTAGAATTTAAAACATTCTCAGGCAGTAGAACTGTACCACCAGAGCAGATGACATAACTAGTTATTTTATTAAAATGAGTACATGTTTTCACATAAAAAGATTTTCTTTCCTAGCCTTGTCATATCTGATGCTTGAGAGGCATGAACAAATGGAGACATGACAGAAGAGAACAAAGATGATGACTGGATACTGTTATAACAAGGCTTATGGCAAAACACTGAAAAACTCACCATTGTCTAATCTCATACCGGACAAGAGTGAGGGAAAGTGTGGTTACAGTCCCCAGCTCAGAAGGTGAGCTGCTTCAAAACCAGTAAGAATCACCTGTTCCCTATGACTGCAAGGTGTGCAACAAAAGACAATAGACTTAAAATTCACAGGTTGAAGTTAGAGTGGGTGTACAAATAAAACTTTATAATGTTAGGGGGAGTTAAGTATGGGAGATTTCATAACCTGCCAGGCAAAGCTGTGCAAGCTCATCCCTGGAAATGTTACATGCAGGCTAGACAGCTCTCTAAAACATTGCCTTTGGTCTTTCCTGGTGGAAGGAGAATGAACTAGATGATACCATCCATTTTGGTCATGAGACCACATGAGAGTTTACATGTTGTGAAGTTAGGAAGAGCAAACCACCATTGCTTTTGGGAATGTTGTCATTTGCTATTTTATGTTCCTTATATTAAGAAGAGACACTGCTTTATATAACCGTAGTGCTGAACTTAAAGTATTCATTACCACTGTGGGTCTAGAAACTGATGCTGGGACTTAACATAGGAGAACCTCACAACTTGCTTATTTTTACTATTATCAATGGATACTTTTATAATTTTTTATCATATACAGTGGTATTCTGTATATTTCTTTTTTAATATCCTCCGACAAGCTGGAGATAGACATGCATTCCTGGATTAACAACAGTACTACCTGGCAGTTGTTTGTAGTGTCATTATTGTTTAGTATTATCTTCAGTCATAGTTTATACATCTTCTACCACTGTAAATCAGGAGTAGGAACTCATTATGGAAAATCTTGCTCATTTCCTTCACAATTCTTATTTATGTTTAGTTAATTTTTCAAGTAAACATAATGATGCAAAAATTTAAGGTGTTCGTAATTATAGTATCTGTAATAAGTGAAAGAGTAGCAGTGAATAAAAGAGCACTTTTGAGAACACAAAAATTTGTCAGAATGAATCTAGCATTGGAAGATTATTTATTAAAATATTCAATAAACACTTAACAAACACCTAGTCTGTGGGGAATATTTACAGCCTTCTCACCCTTCCTGTCTTAGTGAAACCTGAGGGTATTTGTCACCTTTTGGTCAGTTAATACTTCTCCCTGTTCCAATATCTGATCAAAAGTTGAGACAAGGAAATCTGTATTTTTCTCTGACACTAGACTTAGAGTCACAGAAAATGGACCAGAAGTGAAAGTGAAATGCAATTATTTCTTTCACATTAACAGATTTGCCAGTTATAATCCAAGCAAAGTGCTTGTCACATCCAATGCAACATGAGCCTTCTGTGTCACTGATCGCACCACTGTGCTGGCAGTCAGTGTCAAGCTGAAAGTGCCATTAGGAAACAGCCAACCACATTAAACAAATGGACAAAGTCATGTTTCTAGAATAACTACATACTCAGAAATAGCACAGATCTGCAATTTTCATATGTGTGGATCTGTGTGATACTATTATATGTCCTTGATAATGCTTATTTTTCCTGTTTTGCTTTGTACATTTTGCTTCTCTCTTGCATCCTAATTTTCCAACCTTGAATGCTGGGGTTCCTCCATATATTTAATGAAATCTGCTAATAAATTTCCAAATCTCCTTGAGTAAGCAGTCCTACTGCAGACTCAGCTCTCTCTCCCTTGACTTTTCTAAAACAAAATAAGATTTGTGCTCTGACAGCATAAGTGGTTACTTTATCAGAAAGCATATTAGTGTGGGCATGTCTCAGCATAATGTACACCAGAATCTGAGATTATGACTAATTTATTCTGCTACTAAGTGAATGATAAAATGATTTAAGTACACAGATATGGAGCATCAAGCTCTTTAGGAATTACATGTAGTTCTCTCATCCTAAGTTTGTGAAAGTCTGAGAGCTTTTAGTGTATACAATTACACTTATGGGAAAGACTGGGCTTTGCATAGAGATGAGAAGATTGTGAGAAATAGGAATTCTGCAACAGTCTCCCAAGGGTTCAAGACTATAAACTCACACAAGTTCTTCAGTATCTTTATGTTTGCCTGGTCTCTTCTCAGTACACAATACAGATGGAAATGGAAAAGAGGAGACAATGTTTGTTTATGAAGTTGTTTTGATTAAAGCATGCAGAATTGTGTTTCATGTTCAAGTCTTGCCAGTGAATCTTTATGTAGTAAACAGTTGTATAAAAGACAAGAAAATAACATCAGAACTAAGTATGTGATCTTTCTGATGCATTTGTACAAGTATTTGTATAGTGACAGGTATTACCTTTTCCAGTCTACTGATTAATGGCCAAACCAGTGACAGGACGCTAAATGAAAGTCCCAGTAGAAAGTATGCATTACAAATCTCTGACCTTGAATGAGGCTGTAAAGCCTGTAGAACTCTGTTAATTGTATACTGTTTTCAATGCAAATGTTTATTTAGACTGCTGTACAAAAAATCTAGTGTGCTGGTGCTGTGTTAGACTAGCTTTCACTGCTGCTTACCTCCCTAAGATACACACAGTCTATGAACACATTAGAGGACATTGATCCAAACACCTCACACAACCTAAATGAGTAAGTGGAGCTGCAATTGACATGATGCAACGTTACAGATTCCACACAATGTTTTCCATATGCTGGATTCATCTATTAGGAACAGGATGGCCCTGTTTCCACTCGGGATTTACATACAGTGTTAGATCTACTGTGTATCCTGAAGCCTATCAGAACTTGTTCATCATAACTGCTGGTACTACCACAGGCAGGCTGCTAAATCTCCAGAAATTCCAGACAGCATAGGCAGCTGTCTATTTTTCATTCAGAAACACAGTATTTACAGCCAGAAAAAGAATATGTGATACACATAGTTAAGAGAAGAGGGAGATGAAAAATTAGAGTCCCACTATAGTTCTAATAAGCATGCCTTGGGCCTTCACACTTCCTTCTGCAGCTCTTATTGGAAAGAATAAGATCAGCCAGCACTTGGAAATTTTGCCACCTCATATTTCTGAATTCCTTGGTGCAGCTTTTCCCCAACTACTGAAAACTAAGTCCTTATCAGAAAACTAAATTATTAGAAACAATACTCAATTTTGCATTGCACTGACCAAACACATTTATTGTGAAATACAATAATAAAGGGTCCTCCCTTTTCTGTTTATCCATTACTAAATGGCTATGTTTGTTTGTTTTAACCTGGATTACCCCTGACAGAAATAGAAGGGCTACTTCAGTATTTCTGCCTTGGTAAAGCTTTATAGCTCTTTTAGATCTTCACAAATTTTTTGTAAAGAAAAAAGTGAGACTACAGAGACCCATTAGGGAATGAACCCAAAAAATTATGAAGGGAGCCAAGCTCAGATTTGTGGATATAATTATTAAATAATGATTAAGCATCCTTTTACTCCAGGTGTGCTCTGACTATTCTTCTTATGAAGACACTGTTATTTTGTGTCAAATTCTATCAGGCTTCAGAATGAGAATTGCTGTCCAACAAGTTTAAAGGAGAAAAAGTAGATCATGTATTAAGTAATCCTTGAGCTGATGCGTCTTTTTTTAATTTCAGAACAGAAAACTCTCTGTAGATGTGGTATTCTGATGCAAATGGCTCAAAAAGGCAGAAAGGCTATGTCAAATTTTTCAGTCACAAGAAGACATAACAGAATTCTGCTACAGCCTGGCCAGTGGGAAAAACAGGCATCACTGAAACTATTCTTAGGCACTGAAACAAGTGAAAGGAAATAAAAGATGGTGTTTTTAAACTGAGTGGAAGTATTTTCAACTTTTAACACAAGTCTCACTAAAACCTTGATCTTGACAGCCATTGAATAAATTATTTACTGTTGATTCTTTTATAAATACACATATATTTATATAATATATAAATAGATACACACAGAAGCACATATCTAATATATTTATTGGATATAATATATCTTATTTGCCTTATATATCTGATATATAAATTACACATATTTAATACTTAAAATTGTATGATTTATAAACTTCAGCCTGCTCCTCATACATCATCAAAACAAACACACTCAGCCAATGGAGTATCTGAGTTTTATTCTCAATAATCCATTACAATACAGTGTCTAGGTAAGTTGTTATATAATTCTATCAGTTTACAAAAAGGTTTTCCAGTTATATACTGTAAGCAAGGAAAACATTTTTTTCTCATCAGATTGAATCAAACAGCTATCTAGTATGAATTTTTGCCATTGAATGTATTCAAAATTTAGGTCTCATTTTTTCTTTAGTGAAAAAATTCTTAATAGACTAAAAAAAAAATCTAAAGAACTTGCCAGATCAAACTTTAACTTGCAAACAGTCTGTAATATGTTACTTGATTTTAGTTTCATCCTCTGTTCTTCTCACCTTGTCCCTACTATCCTTTCAAAAACAACAATTAAACCAGATTATTTTTCAAATTTATATATTATTTTAAATTTTTTTCCTCAACAAGTCTCCCTAAGGTTGTAAATCCACTTACAAAACCATCCAGCAATTCCATTATTGCTATAGACCTTATTATTGTTACTATTTCAACAATTTCTTTTCAGTACTATGTAAGCTATAATTCATAATTGCTGTTATGATTGTTTTGTAATCAGGAATTAACATCTTTCCAGCTTAAAATGTCATTTTACAGCAATGCATTATACTAGTGAATTTCTATATATTCATGTTTAGTTTGTGACCTGACATTTGCATTTTTATCTTTTTTGCCCTCTCTTATATAATTCTTCATAGTGTTATTTTAGTACCATTAGCGTTTTAGCTTCTACTGAAATTCATTATTCAATTTTTCAAATTCTTCTGTATCATTTTTCATTTTCACAACCAAATCCACTTTCTATATAACCTTTTCCACTTTTGATTTGTTGATGAATACACACATTACTTCAGGCCTTTCTTGAAACCAACAGCTAATGCTGAGGTCATCTGAAATCTACAGTAACAGCCAATTGACCTTCCAGAGACTGGTTTGGATAAACCTTTCCAAGCCAGCAGGTTTTCTACAGCATTTTGTAAACTAGACAATGTTAATACTCTTCAACAGTATTTGTTTTCTTGCATAGTTTTTTAGGATAGTGTACAATCATAGGATACCAAAAGACCTGCCCATATCAACGTCTTTTTTGAGCTTTCATTTTTGGCTGAAATTCACATATTATCTACAGGCAAAAATTCTTCTGTCCATGTGGAAGGAAAGTCAAAACTCTTTTTTCTTCTCCATTAAAAAGGATGCAAAAATTCTGTTTTACTCTACAGTGTTTCCCCAGGGAACTCTTCTTCCTTTTTTGTCCATGTGCTTTGCCCTGATATTGTTTTAAAATCCACTTAGTTGGAGAAGGGTATGATCAGTAACAGGATTACTTAAGACAATCATGTATTGTAAGTAGAAGCAATCCTAACAACCATCACTTGCAGCACGGAGCTCTGAGGAGAAAACACAGACTCGTGTGTGTTTAGGATCGCAGGAGTGTACTTGTGCACATCCCCCATTTTCATGATGTTGGAAAGACATTTTAGGTCTTGAATTCTTCTTGGCAATGACTGTTCCACAAAACTAAAGGAAACTTTAAGAAAGATTGCAATGCAGACACCACTAGCCCTCTTGACACAGGAGGCAAGAGGTCCAGAATGAAAAATTAGCGTATTACAAACCATTTAAACCAAGAAGTTGAAAGTTCACCACAAATTGTTGTCATGGTTTAAATGCATTTCTTTAACTGGTAACAAAGAAGAAAAGATGCATACAAAAGTTTCCCCAGAAAGAGTCTATTCAACTCAGCTGATGGAATGGTACATCTTATATTATGCATTGCTTTCATACATGATGAAACTGACTTGCTTCTCACTGACATACAAATAACTTTTATAGAACTATCCTTATGTCCAGTAGTCAGTGGTACAATTAACCTTCTCTTACTCAGTTACTTCTAGTAAAAATTCTTTTTGGGATGGCTTTACTTTTCTATTTGCTGAGAACTACTCAAGACATTATTACAATGTTTTATTTTTGGGTAAATGTGATCTCTTATTATTTAATGACTTCTCTTGTGTTTCAATTATTATATTAATTACCATCTAAGCACATAATCTAACAGTGTTATTGATTTTTCTAATAATCTAACACTGATTCTTTTTGCTAGCAATATGGTGTCAGCTATAAGTGATTGCAAGTAATCTTTTCAAGCAACTGTTCTACAATATATATTAAAATAGAGACATCTTTGGAGGCAAAAGCTGGTGTTTTGTAGCATTAATGATGTATAGAAAACAATATATTTGATCTAGACCTTTCAAAAAGAAAGGCATTTTTCCCCATGTCTGTTTCCTGGAAGGTCCTGAGCAGTTCAAGCTGATCTTTATATAAGATAATTGATACCATGTAATGGTGCCTTCTGCTTTGTCCCATAACTTCCCAACTGCGACGAGCGAGGGAAGACAAGCGATCGACTCAATATGAGTGGTAAAGCAAGCTTCAACTTTATTGCAACACAAGTATACCTTTTATACTGTTACCAGCTAATTATGCATACTAGGCACTTTCTCATAGGCTAAGCTCTAAAGGGTCGCATTATCATGTTCCTCTGTGGATGGGTGAGAAAGTAAGGACTGGGAAGAGTTAACAGGATTCAACAATTCATGCCTTACATAGTTCCCAGCACCTGCAAGATAAGGTAATTGGGAATAACAAGTGCTGGGCCTGAGAAAGCAGAGGGAGTGCAGGCCTGTAAAGTAGTAGAAAATAGTAACCAACGAGCTTAACGAGAGGAGCGCATGGACAGGATCTATGTACCTTGTCAGCATGACTCGGCACGTCTCTGCTGCCTACCTTAGCTAACTTATGTCAACTGGGCCTCACATAAGTTCCCCAGCGAGCCGTGTCCGAGATCTTGCAGCCAATCCCCAACACCCAACCAGTCATTAAAAATCAAAAAAGCAAATAGATGCTTCTCAGAAGTAGTGAGTCTCCTAATCAAATAATAATAATAATAATAAATTTTAAAAAATAGGACAGGAAATAGACTGTTTCAAGAACATTGGAAAAAATTCCAATCAGGTATGACCTGATTATAAGCTTAAAATCTGGAGCCTCAAGGAGGAAGTTTACACTCCAGTACTTATCTGTGCCTTCCTACTCAAGAGACACAGAAGAACCTGTACGCTTGAAAAGGCTGGCAAAATTTGCATAAAGAATTGCAGAGAAGGTGTGTGGGAGACCCACAGAGGATCCACATACTCTTGTTCATTATGCAGCTCCAAAACTGGCAGCTTGACCAGATCTCCACTCTGCCCTCAGCCCTATTACTTTCTAGTTTTTACCTCACCCTCTTTTTTCAATGGAATAATTTTTCATCGCTTATCTCCAGCACTTCAGACTTCTCAGCTGTTGGAGTGTGCAGGCATACTGAGTGAAATCTTGTCCAGGTTCTCAATTTATTTTCTGTGGAAGTTTTAACTAAAAGTTTACTTTCTTGTACTGGTGTTAGCTAGGCTAAATCCATACCACATTTACAGCTGAGTTTGAAATTGGCAGCGTTATGTATTCTGATGATCTGAAATTAATAATAATTTCTGATGACTACTTAATCATGCTTAGATAAGAATTTCAATTCCATATTTCTACACTGGCCAAGCAATAAACACTCCACTGGTGTTTTATGCTCTGTCCTTTTAGCTAGCTAATCATTATTCAATAACCTTAGACTTTCTTGACAGGTATAAGCCACTTGAACATCTGTCTTAACACAGACACAGATTGTGTTACCTACAATTAGAAAGTCATATATTTTCAAACTGTTATAAAAATCCTCCAAACGTTCTGTCTGTGTGACAGAGGCCTTAAAAGAAAGAACAGTGGCTTATGTTCTTCTGCTTAACTTTCTTCATGCATTTTTTCTCTCTTTCTCCCCAACGTACAAGTTAGTTATCCAGACTGTCCTGAAGCTGGATCTTATCCTGCAGTTTAAGAGAGAAAATGCTCCATCCTTTTTGTTAAAGCCTTCTACAACATCCAACACAATGGAGACAAGAACTATCTGGTATCCTCAAAAGTTACTTCACATCAAAAACTCAGTAATATAACATTTTCTGGATTTTCCCTAGAGTGATGTGGTTAAGTCATAAATAAGTCTTCCTTATCTTGGTACATGTGTGTGCCAGTCTGAGTATCTACCTGGTGTTCTTTACTTATGTATAGTTTGGGTTTGTTTGTGGTTTGTTTTGTTTTGTTTTGTTTTTTCCATTTAGAATAGCACAGATTTATATTTGTACAGGAATCTCTCCTTAGTGAATTTGTCATTCTATGTAATAAATGTTTTTGCATTTAAACACCCATTCAGGTCTCTCATGCAATTTTGAAAGAGGTCAAAGTTGCAAGTATGGATGGGTAAATGGAACTGATTTTCACCAGACATCAATCTGCAGCAAATGAGAGCTCATGTACACTTTGGACGCATGCACAACTGGCTGGAAACAGTCAGGAAAAAGGACAAAATACACTACTGAACTGGCCAGAAATGACCTACATTATCATAAAAACATTAATTTATATTTAGTATTCTGTCTCCAGCAGACTGATTTGAAGCAGAAATGAAATTCTTACATCAGTGAAGCTTTCCATATTCAAAGATATACATACACATACGCATACACAAGTTACTACATACGTACAGTAGTTCTGTTTTCACAGAGATTTTTGTTATCCATCAATTTTAGCTGCTTTAACATTAACAATCTAAATAGATGAACTACCTATCACTTGTGTGGACAAGGATATCAACAATCATAAAAATATATTTCCATTCAGTGTTTTTAATATTGTTAACTCTTTATTACTGACAATGTCAGAATCATGTCTTCCACCAATTTTCTTTTTAATAAGAAAATATATCTATGGAGGAATATACAAAGAAGGTGCTAATGTAAACAAGAAGATAGAAACGGAACATGATAAACCTCAATAAACTAATCTGGCAATTACGCCAGAAAAAACATTCATGGGACTCAGAGTCCCATGGAATAAACTGACTGCTGTCCATCCCTGAAAACTATTTGCATCTGCCTAAATGTTTTTGTTCCTAGTATTTATTCCTTTACTTGTGTGTAGATGAAAGATTATGAATTGTTATATATGCTTTATTTAACTTTTCAATTAAACTAGTAGCTTGTGGTTTTTTTTTTTTTTTTT
>VXBL01002452.1:86197-123179 GCA_013400195.1 Aramus guarauna | reverse complement strand
TTTTTTTTTTTTTTTTTGTGTGTGTTGCTTTGTTTGTTTCTCCAGACAGGCAACCTTACCAGGGTCTGACCTACACCATTTTTTGTTTTTTGTAGTTTCTGGGTGGGCTGAGCAGTGGACTCATGTTGTACATACTGACATTATGTGTGCTTGAATCAGCTTTGCTGATCAATCTATAATGACCCCTCCTGACATCTTCATAGTAAATTTCTCATCCTATCCCGAAGTGACTTACAAGAGTCAGAACTGAAGTATAAAAATACACAAGTAACACTTTTTGAAACTTTTGTTCTTTGAGAAAGAATAAAAAGGAAAAATGAATTTGAGGACACTTCAGTAAGATAATTTCTTTAAGCATATATTGTGTTGATAAGATCCAGTTTTGAAACTCATTCTATTCTACTCTTCCATCTGGTTTAATTATATCAGCATTAAATAATTCACCATAAAAGAGGACACTCTGTGATGAGGGATAAAATAATCATCATAATTTGTAATTCCTCGGATAGTCTGTCTGACAAAATGTCTTTTATATTGTGTCTAGTGACAGTTTTAATACTGTGCCTAATGTCACTGTCCCTATTTCTTTTTCTAATCAGAAAAAGATACTGAAATAAATAAACCCATATGTGCTGAAGTTAAGTACAAGGTAAACTCTTCTTTCCTCTTTAGTTGTTGTAATGTAGAGGAAGCCTGGTGTTAACATTCAGAGATTCAACTCTACAGGAGGGATTCCAAGATCTGATGGTGTCACAAATGAAAAGGGATTTGACTGTATTAAACTAGCCACAGATGGAAGAACTATCATAGTGACAACTGTCTCTGTTGAGCAATCAACCATGATTGGTTGTAAAGGTTATTAAAGTCAGGACAGAGGTGCATAGATGGAGGGTATCAACAAGGGATTCAGATTTCCAAACTGTCCTGTACAGTAACTGAGTGTAACTTCTTCTGTAAATCCTTTTTTTTTAATCAATATGAAAACTTGCTGTACATCTCCTCTAAAAAAAAAATGTTTTCTTTGACTTATCACTCATTATAATTGCAATTTAGCACTTTTTAATGCTGACTGTGTGTGCACTTTTTTCACAACTGTCAAATAGAACATAAGTTGAAATGTAATATTGTTATTTAAATCTCTGAACAATATTGGAGATCTATAATTTTTTAAGATAGAAAACATAAAAAGAATGGATGTATGTTGAAATTGAGTTGAATTTGACCTTTAATATTTGTGTCTAATAAGGGTGATATGATTTCCAGAATAGGCATGCTTTTAATAATGTACTTTTATGCAGTGCAGGTGCATAAAGCATCATTAACAAAAATTAGTTTAGCACAGCACTAATAATTATATTCTTTCTTATTGTCGTATCTGGAAGAAGTCTATACTGGACTGTACCTACTGTTTTCAGGAGGGACAGAAGACAGACCTTGATCTTCTATAATTGCTAATATCCTAAGAAAAAAATTGTTATAGGAGGACCTAGGAGTGGCATTTGGAAACTAAGCACCATCAGCTGTATGCTTACATTAATGCACTTTCAAGTCCTATAAATATCTGTATAAATGACCCATTTGGGAATCTGCATGCATACAAATTTAATTAAAGGTCAGTTGTCATGGTTTAACCCCAGCTGGCAGCTAAGTACCCCACAGACACTCACTCACTCCTCCCTGGTGGGACAGGGGAGAGAATTGGAAGAGCAAAAATGAGAAAACTCGTGGGTTGTGATAAATAAAGTTTAACAGTAAAAGCAAAAGACACATGTGCAAGCAAAACAAGACAAGGAATTCATTCCCCGCTTCCCATGGGCAGGCAGGTGTTCAGCCATCTGCAGGAAAGCAGGGCTCCAGCACGCATAACAGTGACTTGGGAAGATAATCATCATAACTCTGAACGTCCCCTCATTCTTTCTTCTTCCCTCAGCCTTATATGCTGAGCATGACATCATATGGTCTGGAATATCCCTGTGGTCAGTTGGGGTCAACTGTCCTGGCTGTGTCCCCTCCCAACTCCTTGTGCACCCCCAGCCCCCTTGCTGGTGGGGTGGGGTGAGAAGCAGAAAAGGCCTTGGCTCTGTGTAAGCACAGCTCAGCAGGAACAAATACATCTCTATGGTCATACTCAAAACCTGTTACAGCACAGTTAATATTTTTTAAGTCAAGTTATTAGAAAACATATACATGTGTTCATGGAAGAATGAGCTATGGTAGCCACATTTCTGTGGAGGAAGACTCTGTAGGACATTAATTGTTAGACTGTTGTTTTAAACATCTCTCAGCTACCTTTAGTACACAGATAACCAGTGTCCTGTTGTATTTTGTTTCTAGGATTGCTAACGTAATAACACTGCTAGAATTAAGGCACAGTATGACATTTTATTATGTGCAGGTATATAGTAATTCTGAATATTTCACCTACAGTAGATACTCACAGAGCAGCAGATACAGTAAAATCAAACCTAAGAATGATAAAAGAGATAATAATTCCCTCTGTGACAGAATAGCACAGAACTTCTTCAGACAGAAGTCCCAGGATCCAGGGTTTATGTGCGTAGACTAGCACTTTCAGGCTAACCTAGAGCATGTAACACAGTGTGCAGAGTTGTATTCTGGCCCCTGGCCACTGGTCTCCTTCCCATCAAAACAAAGCTATGAGGATGGTGAGGTGAGAAACAGACCCAGATCCCAGTCCTTACCTCAGCCCCAGCACAGAAATTGAGTGTGGCCAAAGCACACACCTGAAGAATGATTTGGGAAGTACTCCTGGGCACTGGCATTGGAGATTTTAGCTTCTTCACTAGTTTAAAAAAGAATATTTGTCAAGATCAAAGAACAGGAGAATAGGTGACAGTAGGATTTGCAAGCAGCGATAAAAGTTAGATAAACTGAAGGGAAACGGAAAGAGAATAGTTAATCTGCAGGAAGATATCAATAAAAATGTTGAACAATTATTGAAGTTGGGGGGCATAATACATAAATTCTTCCAGCTACCACAAGAAGATGTCCCAATAAACTGGCATAGTCATGAAGATTTTGAAAAGGAATTGAACAGAGGCCATGATGTCGTATTACTCATTTCCTTTCTTCCAAGTTTCTAAAATTCAAATGCTTTGAGTTTTCTAAACGACCATGGAGAGATTTTCTCCCAGACTTCCTTCGAAAATTGCAGATACATATGTATTTTACAAGAATGATGGTAACCGATGTTCTTTAACCTTTTTACCATGCTCTGAAAACACTGAACAGTGTTTTTTAGATCTAATACCAAAAAAGATGTTATTACAGCTATTTGCATGAAACAAGCCATAGATGCAAGACATGAGTATAATTAACTGAATTTTCAAATAGTGACACTATTCACTGCAGAAATGCTACATAAGTGGGGAACTGAAAGGAACACATGAAAGAAAATCAGGTATATAAATAATTTAACCTGTCAAAGTGTAGGACAGATTATGTATGAGGGACATTGCATCAATATCAGCCTTCACCCCCCAAATTACTTTTATTTATGGAAAAACCCTCTATAGCACTCTGTAAATAACAAAACAAAGGTATTTAATGCAGTTATTCACACAATAAAGGGCATTCACAGTTGTCAGTGCAATATAGAAAATGGAGTTACTGCTTGTATTAAATTTGAAAGTGACTTACATCTGATTTAATAAACATACTTTCTGGAATCACACCTTCTCTCCTGAAAATTCCTCTCCAACACATTTAAATGCAACTCAGAGTTATCTTTAGTTTAATGGCTTGTCTAACACCCAAAATGGCAGCTCTAGAGGAAAACTCAAGAAGGTGTGGTTTGGTTTTTTTTTTTCTATCACTCTCCAGCTATAGTTAGAAGTTCATTGCTTGATCATAGCCCATGAGCTTGAACTGTCTTTCCACTAAACTCACTGTAAAGTTTTTTTTTTTTTTTTTACTTCTGATTTTCCATGGAATAGAGTTCATACTGCAGAACATGCTAAATTCCAAAGGTTTTAATAGGGTTTATTTATAGTATATCTTATTATTAAAAATCTGTTCACTGTTTCTTCACAAGCAGGCATATTCTGCTTTACCAGAGCTGAAAAAAATATTTAAATGTGATGTTCTTCACATCCCAGGTGTTGTCAAAATTAGGAGTTAGCCTAACACAATATAAGTTCTTCTATATACCTTCATGCAACTATCTTTTTAGATAGTTAAGCTACATTTCACCTTTTATATTTTTACCATATGGTGAGTTTTAGGAATAAGCACATTAAAGATTTTGTGCTGTTCTCATAAACCAAAACCAATAAATTATTGATAAAAACTGAAAAATATCTGACATCACCAGGTGAAAAGTGTCTGTGTAGCTGAAGGCATCTTACAAAAATTCTTAAACATTACACCTCATCTATTCATCCAGCTGTCTAGTATTAATGGGAGGATATTATGTAGTTAAAAGATAGATTTACAGAGAGAAATATGCACTATGTAAACCTCCAGGGTACCTCACAATATTTAGCTCTCTTCTATATTTGCAAAAGAAAATACCTAAAAATGTCTCATCACTGATGGGATGTGAGTGATACTAACAGAGGAATAACAAAATTATTTTGTAAAGAGAAAAGAACTGAGACTGGCTTTTCAAAAAAACCTTTTTTTTTCCTCCTTTTTTTTTTCTCCTTTTTACAGCAGAATAGCTGAACTGTATAAAGTATTTTAGCCTACTGTTGATGCACAAGGTCTGATGTGCTTGACAAGTGGCATATTGGTAAGGTTTACAGAGCTTGAAGGATATGCCAAGGCTAGTCTATAAATAATATTAAACAGGAAGCTGTTTTTCCCCACCTCCCTTTCTGTGAAATGTTGCTGGAATTCTAATAATAAATCTGGAAAGCGACAGCTCTGTTGGTATTTGAAAACCCTCTGATACATTTTAAAGACTACAGACTGTATATTTTGTGAGCTAGAAGGGTATTCTCTCTTTTAAACTGAAAAGATATACAACATAAGGAAACTATATCATTCAAGTGACATGAAATAAATCTCATTAGCACAGCCTTCACCATAATTTAACCAAGATGCAAGTCAGTATCTTTTGGCATAGTAAGGCTGATTAAATGAAAATTGAGTTGAAATCAAACACAAAGCATGTACTACTTTATCTCCCAAGTAAGCACAACTGCAAATAATAATGTATCTAAAATAAAGAAATCTTGAAATCGCTGTTATGGCTTTATAGTTATGGTGTTTTATAGTTAAAATATTTGATTCTGATACTTCTCCCATCTATGTCCTTTTTGTCAAAAGGAATCAAACTGAATATGGTCAGTCAATTAAATGTAAACTATATTATATGGTCTATATTCTGGAAGCTTGATCCCTAAACTCCCTTTTATACCAAAGACTACATGTTGTCTTTATTGAAAAGAAGCTGCAAATTTAAGGTAACTCCCAGAATCATATACAAGAATATAAATACATAAAAAACCAGGCATAAATCTCAAGGAACTACAAGAGAAAAGAAAAGAAAAGAGAAGAGAAGAGAAGAGAAGAGAAGAGAAGAGAAGAGAAGAGAAGAGAAGAGAAGAGAAGAGAAGAGAAGAGAAGAGAAGAGAAGAGAAGAGAAGAGAAGAGAAGAGAAGAGAAGAGAAGAGAAGAGAAGAGAAGAGAAGAG
Organism: Aramus guarauna; assembly: GCA_013400195.1. Taxonomy (NCBI): domain Eukaryota; kingdom Metazoa; phylum Chordata; class Aves; order Gruiformes; family Aramidae; genus Aramus; species Aramus guarauna. Next base: position 117,520 of record VXBL01002452.1, on the reverse strand, counting down.
AAGAGAAGAGAAGAGAAGAGAAGAGAAGAGAAGAGAAGAGAAGAGAAGAGAAGAGAAGAGAAGAGAAGAGAAGAGAAGAGAAGAGAAGAGAAGAGAAGAGAAGAGAAGAGAAGAGAAGAGAAGAGAAGAGAAGAGAAGAGAAGAGAAGAGAAGAGAAGAGAAGAGAAGAGAAGAGAAGAGAAGAGAAGAGAAGAGAAGAGAAGAGAAGAGAAGAGAAGAGAAGAGAAGAGAAGAGAAGAGAAGAGAAGAGAAGAGAAGAGAAGAGAAGAGAAGAGAAGAGAAGAGAAGAGAAGAGAAGAGAAGAGAAGAGAAGAGAAGAGAAGAGAAGAGAAGAGAAGAGAAGAGAAGAGAAGAGAAGAGAAGAGAAGAGAAGAGAAGAGAAGAGAAGAGAAGAGAAGAGAAGAGAAGAGAAGAGAAGAGAAGAGAAGAGAAGAGAAGAGAAGAGAAGAGAAGAGAAGAGAAGAGAAGAGAAGAGAAGAGAAGAGAAGAGAAAAAAGAAAAAAGAAAATTGAGAGGCATGGATGTTTTTTCTCATTTCTGTGTGTCTGTTTTCAACTCAGAATGATAAGTGTAAAAGTAGTAGTGGAAATGGACCAAAAAAGGTTTTCTGGCTATGAAATATACTACAATGTAGGTCCAATAAGGGCTTTTCCCTGCAACGGATGAAGAGGGTAGTATCTTTCCTAGGTGAATTGGCGTCTAGGAGAGGGGAGAAAAATATAGAAAGACTGCTACAGTTGAACAGGAAATTAAGGTAACTCCCAATAAGGTCACATCCTTTCAACCAGTCTCCTTCAAGGAACGAGATTTTATAGCAAGCTTGAAGAAATTGGTGCAGAACTTTGCATTCATACATTGCATTCAAATGTATTTGGTTAATTATGCAAAAAGAATATTTGTAGCTGTCCCAAAGTAGGAAAATATTTTTTATTTTGGTTTTAAATCATTGGCAGATAAAAATGTACAATGAAATAAAAATATGGGCAGACAAAGTAATATATTTGATTAATTTGGCAATGATCATTGCCATTGCTAACTGCAACACAAAGTACTTGTTCAAGAAAGTATGATTTGTGATATTAACATAGTGATTCAAGAAAAAATCTGCTAACTTTGAGCACATTCTTTAACTTCTGCTGACTTGACCCTACCTCAAACAAGGACAAATGAAGTAGTGAGCTCAAACTACAGCTAGAAAAAGACAAGATGAAATTAGGAAGTACTCTTCAGTGGTAAGGATGGTGACACACTGAAACAAACTGGCAGAATGGTTGTGGAACTCTGTTACATACTTTTGCTTTCCATAAGATGAATTAATAGAAATTTTTCTTTCCTTCAAAGCTGATGTTCAAGCTGAGATCTGTTATGCTTGTTAAAAAAGAAAAAAAAAAAAAGTCACTGATAATATGGGAAAGGAAGAATGTAAATATATGTGAAAAAATGGAAAATTAAATGGAAAGTGTAAAAAAAAGCTATTGGAAGGTTACCAGAACATAGAGCAGGAATAAGAAGAAACTGTTTAATGAAAACATGAATTTCCAGTCAGTCCCCAGGTTTATTTGGCCTGAATGGGTGTTTTTATGAGTTATTGGAATGTTGGTTCTACACAATGGAATCTCCAAGTTGTCCACAGAGCAAGTATAGTTCATTCATCCCATTACATACCTCTGTTCTGGCATGCCAGTATGCTTCAGTCCTCACCAATTCAGAAGAAATGGGGTTGCCTCATCTTCTTGGGACTTTACTTCTTTCCTACATGTGTCAACAAGTTTTGCAGGTATCAAGGCTTCAGTTGACCACTTGGAACTGTTGACAAGAACAAGAGCATGAGACAGTAAATGTTCTCAATTATTAGTAGCATCAACAATACTACCCCTCATAATGGAGTTTTCTTGTGACAAGAACATATTGTCCATGAGGCACCTGGCTAAGAAATGTATTAGAAGACAGAACATTATCATACAGTCCCATATTTTTGATAGGCCTACCCATAACTTTGAAATGTTTTCTGTGCTTGTGAATCTCTTTTAAAATGGTGAAAGATGTAGATTTGTAGATTTTTAATAACCCAAATGTCTTCCATTAAACCTGATGAGTGTCTTCAACACATAACAGAATTGTGTGAAACTATCAAACAATATGAGTCTGAAGCAGCATGAAAGATGAGCGATTTAGCTACTGTCAGAATTAATAGTGGTCTATTCTGTTAGTTAAGTGATCTTTGGATCATGGCCCAGAAGAGTATTTAATTATGATACTGGTTCAAGAAAATATGTAAATATGTGATTAACTTTAAGCCCATTGACTTGAAATTATGTAAGTGGTAAAGTGCATCTCCTGAAGAAGGCTTTTGAGTGATGCTTTGAGCATGTTTTCCTATGTTTATCTACTCTGATCCAATAAAACATTGATTCCAATTGGAATGTTCTACTTAAAATGAAGCATGAAGTTTTTTTCTGTCATGGGGCAATATTGCATTAAAAATAAACAACTGAAGGAACAGAAATCATATACTTAGGAAAAGTTCATTTGGTTGGCACACCTAAAATTTGCTGAAAGATATCATAGCCAAAAGAGAAATCCATAGACTGAAATCAGGTTATGCTATTTCTTTTGTAATAGGAAATCCTTTTTTATGCGATGGTGGCAAAGTGATAATGTTGATAACACACTGATGTTTTAGTTGTTGCTAAGTAATGCTTACACTAAGTCAAGGACCTTTCTGCTTTTCATGCCCTGCTAGTGAGTTGACTGGGGATGCATAAAAAGCTGGGAGGGGAGACAGCCAGGATAGCTGACCCTGGCTGACCAAAGGGGTATTCCATACTTTATGATGTCACCCTGAACAATAAAACTGGTGGGAGTTGGCCAGGGGGGTGGCACCCACTGCTGGGGGACTGGCTGGCATCTGTCAGTGGGTGGTAAGCAATTGCATTGTGCATCACTTGTTCTGGACATTTTTTCATTATTTATTATTTTTATCCCTTTCTTTTCTGTCCTGTTAAACTGTCTTTATCTCAACCCATGAGTTTTACTTTTTTTTATTTTCCTGATTCTCTCTCCCATCCCACTGTGGGGGGTGGGGGGAGTGAGAACGGCTATGTGATGCTTAGCTGTCTACTGTGTTAAACCACAACATTTCTTTAAAAAGATATTTAGAAAATATTTCATTTAATTTGTTGTTTAGCTTCAGCAGTTGCTAAATGACAAAGGAGTTGTTGGTGCACTAGAAATGGTGCTAACATATTTGAAAAACAAAGCATAGGAAGACAGAGGAAAAAATAAGAAAGCATGCTAGCATTAGTGAAACATTTGGATAAGCTTACCTTCTTGAAAGAGTCAAGAGACATGTAAGGCAAGGAATCTGATGGGGAGGGTCAAAAATAAGGTATGTAATATATTAAAAAAAAAGTTTATAAAAGAACACAAAGTAAAAAGGTTATATATTTGGGGATTTATAGTCAAAATGGGATTTAGTTACCAGTATAAGGAGCTAGCCCTTCTAAAGCTTTTCACATTATAGATTGCTTTATCATGTTTTGTTTGTCTGTTTTTGTGGGTTTTGGTTTTGTTTGTTTTTTTCATTTCTTAGACTTTGTGTAAATATAAACCACACTGCTTTCATTTTTATTTCATTTAAATCTTACCAAGTGCCTAAGTTTGAAAAGCTGCCTCTGAGTCTCCTCCTAGGCAGAGTGAGTCTGAAATGTAAAATGTTGCCACTCATCACAAACACAGCAGCCTCAGGAAAAAAAAAAAAAGGGCATGAACAAGGAGACAGATGGCATCACTTAATGGTCTGCTCAGGACCTGCTGCATCTTCCTCAGCTGTCAGCAGAGCCTCTCCACATTTGAGAGCTCACTGCTGCACCCCGCAGGGCTCTCTCCAGCCAGGCTAGCAGGATCCCAGGGATCTCCAAGCCCTGCCACAGATGTGGCAAAGGCTCCTCCCAATAACAGATGACAGTGTTGTGAAGTGACTTCTACATCAAGGGACAGCAAGGGAAACACCAAGAACAGCAAAAGCATATTTCAGAAGTCTTATGTAAAAGAGGACTTTGGAATCTTTGGTGATGAACTTTTTACATGATGTTTGTTTTGAGATTCATGAGACATCTTATGATGTCATAGAGCTGGACACGTACCATCAAAAAATTAGCAGCAGAAACACATTTAAAAAAGGTAGAATGACAGTATTTGAGACAGTAGAAGTGGTGCATAAGCTGAGTTTTAAATGTGGAGATGATTCTATACTTCTATGATAGTGGGAGATATTCACATGTAGGGGCAATAAATCAAGTCATTCATAAAGGGCTGCATTCAAAGAAGAGACAGAAAAAAGAGACATCAAACAAATTTCCCATTAAAACATTGGGAATCATATAGGACACAACTTCAGCAGTATTGGCGAACTCATTTGTGTGTTAATAACACAGATTCAGATCATGTTTCCAGCCTGCATTTTCCTGAGTCATTGCATCTTGAATTTTGAACCTTTCTCTTTGATCTAGGATTCAGATTCAGGGTTTTGAAGGAAAGGGAGGGTCCTCTCCCCTTTCCAACCTGGTGTGTGAGACATGGGCAGGGTGAGGTAAGTAAAAGGAGGATTTTAGAGAATTTACATAAGTTTTGAGCCATACAAACATGAAGAATTTCCTCTTTTTTTCTGCAAATGGAATATTTCTGTGACAATTTGGCTTCAAAAGAAAGAAATGTAAACACATGTAAGTGAAGAACCAACGCAAACTACAACATATATGTATATTTACAATGGATCTGTCAGACCACATGGACAAATACTCCTTTTTATGCACAATACATGTAGTGACACTGAGTCACATGTAATCTAGTAATTGTGGAGTAAGAGACTGTAATCTTTTAAATAAAAGGTGGATGGTTTTTTTGTTGAACTTTCACACAGTTCCTTCATGGTAATCCATGTGTTCAATTGCATTCTTAGTAGTCTTTTTCTTTTGTTTTGTTTTTTTTTGTTTTGGTTTGGTTTGGGTTGGGGTTTTTTGTTTGTTTTTTGTTTAAAAGAACACCAGTATTTTGAATTTTCCCACCAGTGTAACATAACTTGAGATTTTTGTTTAGAAATATTGTATTGACAATGTATGTACGGTTCCAGTAAATACCTGCTTGATGCACAGTAAAAAGAAGAAAAACATACCTGAAGAATTGTTTCTTCTGACTTCTGTTCTCCAGGTCTAAACACTCTGAGGTTAATAGACAATTATTGAAATCTACTGTATAACATCATATTGCCATAGCAACAGAATTGAGATTATACTTTGCAAACAAAATTGGCAACTAAGTGAGACTCACTGGCGGTGGCTGTGCCACTCCTATAAAAGTGGTTTGAAAGACATCATGAGATGGCAACATAATAAGCAACACAGACCAAAGCCACTGGATCAATGTGTACCAAATTCTCTAGCAGGCATTAAAGAAGAATTCAGTTGAACTTTTTCATCACAGTGATGAAGAAAAGTCCCCTTTTGTTTCAACAGGAAGAACACATTTTTATCTCTTTGCTTCTCTTTTGATTTTGTTTTGTTGTGGAGGGGTTTTTGTTTGGTTTGGTTTGGTTTTTTTGGTTTTTTTGTTTGTTTGTTTGTTTGTTTGTTTGTTTGTTTGTTTGTTTTTTATAATCACAACAGAAGACACCAGTCATTTAATTTATTTAAAATCTATTAAACCAAAGAAACTGACTATTGATTAGCTCAATAAATTTAAAATTAGGAAGGTGTATTCCTGCTTTAGCAGGGGGGTTGGACTAGATGATCTCCAGAGGTCCCTTCCAGCCCCTACCAGTCTGTGATTCTGTGATTCTGTATATCTGAATTATTCCTATTTGTTGAGATTTCATCCACCTTTCAGCTTTCTGATGGAATAGGTCAGAAAATATTTCTACTGCACATACAAACACAAGCTATCTCTCTTAATCTATCATACCATTACTTGCACTATTTATAACTACACGGTTATGTTTCAACTCTGATATTATTTCCAAAACAGATATAGAATGCTGCAGGATAAAACACATTGATTATTTCTTGTTGTTTTGAAAATTAACCTCAAATATCCCCACTCCCAAATATATATTAAAAAAACCCTGAAAGGATCTGTATCTTTAAGTAGTTCTATATTAATAACAATAATGACAATAATAATTGTGAGGACTTCCAGAAAAGTGGAGTTATATGGATATAATGAGACGAATATAGTACAGAGGAATGAACTCAAAGAAAATTCAATGTATTTGTATAGGACTCCTACAAATATTAAAAAAGGAATAATTTTATAATTAAACACATCATCTTATTGCTATGCCTCTTTCTTATTTAACTGAGAAAAGAGGAAAGACCATCAGCACAATACTTTCTCCACTTTATCAACAAATGCTTAACAGTATAATTAAGAATCAACACATGCCCTGTCCTACCATGCCAGGTAAATATGCAGTGGATATTAAACTAACAAAAATCCCAACAACATACACACTGCTCTATCAGAACATATTTAAGACTCAGTATAAGCTCTAAGCTCTTCCTGTTTCATGCAAAATATCCAAATCTACTGCTGTCATAAAGCTTGAGTATATTGTGCCCGGCATGACCCTTTCCATCATGATGCATATGTGATAGTTGCCAAGTGTCATTTGTTTTTTCCAAATGCAATATTACACTCACTGTACATCAGCATGTGTTGGATCACTTTCTCTGCTCTTTATTTTCACTTTCCTTCATACTGTTAATAATGTATTACTTAAGCTCATTATATGTTGCTGTTGCAAATTCATTGCTCATGTTTCTTATTTATAGAGTTTTTCACTTTTATTTTTATGGTTAAAGCTTCTTTCAGACTTAATATTGATTTTTTTTGTTTAAATTGTTTTATATACATATGTTATCTAAAAGTTGTAAATCCTTGGTGTAGGCAGAAATAATGTGAAAGATGTAGGGGGTCGGACAGGATGATTTCAAAATTGGATATTGAACACTATATTACTAACAAAGAAGAGAAATGAAGGCAAAGAAAATAAGTGGTTCCCTAAATAATTTTCTTCTTTTACAATGATGCATTGTTTTAAATTGGATATCCAATGATCTTTGTTACTGAAATTTGATCTCCAGGCACATCTTGTTTTGTGGATAGGCAGGCAAGATCTGCTAAGTCATTAAGAGAGGTGCAAGGTTTAAAAAGCAATTAGATATGGAACAAGTTGTGTTCTCTTCATTCTGCAAATCAAACTTTCATTTAGTATAGCTACCCATTTTTGTCAATGAAATATCCTTAAACTACAGTGAATGTGCACTTAATACACCATTCATGAGTTCAGAAATAGCTGTTCAGAAATAGCAAAATGCAAAAAAAGGTAAAGAAGGATAAGAAAGAACAAAGAGATTTTATTCTTCATGTTATTTAGTATATAACTTTTTATTTCTGTTGACTAATTTTGCATCAGATGGAATTGGGGTGTATACCAGCTCTTGCTCCTGTCTATGCTTACTTGGTAAACTGCAGACAGACAAACAGTCATATCCTGTGATGTGTTCTCTGTTTCAAATAATTTCAAAGTTGTCCTAATGAGAAGTATGGTTGCTAGACACAGGACAAATCTTGGCTCAAAGATGCATCACTGTTATTGATTTGCTAGATTAACATCTCAGAAGGGAAAGAAGGATGAACATAAATTAGTAAGACTCCCAGGACTAATAATGCTCGGAAAACCTATTTTACACCAGTTTTCAACTACAGTCCTACTAGATGTTTTTTAAGTCTATCCCACGTGCAGCTTTCCACTGATATTAATATTATGTTTGAAGTTATCAATACTGCATGTTAATGTCAATAATATATTTACAAGTAAATACTTTGTACTTACACAATTGAGCAAGTTTTCACAGTCTTTATAAGCTCACTTGTCATGCCTGAAAGATGGCTAGACTACACAGTATGTTTAGCAAGAGTTCAAATTCAGACAGTGACAGTGGGTTTTGCCTGGACACCTACCTCTACACTGATCCTACAGCTTTACAGTTTTGTACATTCTGCTTACAATTGTCATTAGTCTTCCCTCATGCTTCTGGCTAGTGTCATCACAGTGTGGCACAGCTCCATGCCTGTATTTTCAGTTAGTCAGTTCAGAAAGCATATAAATATAAAGTTACAGAAACAGACAAACAGCGTTATTGGTGATGCTGAAAAGCTTACGTCAAAGGAGGAGTTAAACAAAAGAAATTCAACAGGCAAGTGTTCTTCAGCTTTCAAAAGATGCAGGTCAGAGAATGCAATAGAGATACCTGAGGGTAATGAAAACAAATATGAAACAGCTGCCTCCTATTTCTCATAACACAGAAACCAGCATGTACCAATGAAAATTAAATTAAACACACACACACAGACAAAAAGCAAGTAAATTCATTATTACATCATGGGGCTTGCCATCATACAATGCTTTGGGTAGCAGAAGTATGAATTGGATTAAAATGGTGGGTTAGACCAATTCATGAATGTAAGAGAAGTGCTTCAAAGAACTTCAAATACAGTGATGCAAATACAACTTGTAGCTTTGCTGAATGCCTGACACTGCAATAGCATACTCTGCAATGTTTTGAATTAATCCCTGCCTTGGTCTTTTATGATTCTTTCTAGATTTCATGGAAAATAATAGCATCTACATTCTTATGCCCTGCTATAATTTTTAGTATCAGAGAATGAGAAAGCATTACCTGCTTTATTTTGCTGTTAAGTGTTGGGCACTATGCTATATACAAGCACTCATTTATGGGCACTATGCTATACAGAAGCACTCATTTATGTCTTACATTTCCATTCCACTACCTTTTATTTGGAAGGATTTTACGAACAGCAAAATATTGCCCACAATGGACAAAAGCCACCAGATACAGTGAATGTGGTCTCAGTGATACTTTTCCTCTTCTGTTTTTCAGAAAGTAAAGAGATTTCACCTTGAAAAATGAGTAAATTTAAAGAAATTCTGAAGAAGGGTTCAGAATATATGAACAATAATGGGTGACAAGTCCTGTCTGCTAAGATAAGTCATGACATTGATGGATATTTACTACAAGACCTGAGTATATTTATGACAATAAAAGTTAAAAATCAGGAAAGCAGGAAGAGAGTGTACAGCACTGCTGTGTGTTGATAATGAGTAATGACATTCAGCAAGTTTTTAGGAAAAAAAAAAAAAAAAGAAGAATTGTTTGTTGAGTGTCTCCTGTAAACCTGGATTTTTTCTGCTCTGTACTCATCTTTGAGTCATGCCAGTTCAGAGAGAGAATAACGAGTAAGAATAAAAATAAGATATATAAATAAAATATAAAGTTATATAAATAACATAGCAAAGAAAAAAGATATATAAATAAAATAGCAAATGTATAAGGTAAATATGAAAATTCCAAGACCTGTATCACATTGGAAAAGTTGATGACTTAAGCAGTTATTGTGTCATTAACTAGGCCATTCTAGGTTTCGTACATTTCTTCAGTTATTATTCATACTGTCTCATCTTTCCCTCTTTGACTTTGACCCTTGGCCGCCTTCTTGGCACCAAAATGTGTTTTATTCACAATGATATTTCTTCTGAGTTTTTTTGTGTGGTTTTGTTTTGGTTGGTTGGTTGGTTGGTTGGGTTTCGTTTGTTTGTTTGTTTGTTTTAATACATATACTCCAAAATAAATGCATTTTCAAGCATATTTTCTTGTGTCAGAAAATCCATGAGAATATTATTATTGACTTAGGTGGCTGCAGAGTCAGGCTACAAGTGGCTTCACAGGGACATATGAGAGAACTGAGTTAACTACTCAGAAGGGTAAGCTATGTAACAAGAAAGTGTCAGATGAGCTTGCCAAAACCCGAAACTCATATGTATTTCAGGGTACACTTTAAAGTGCAGTGCATAAAGAATCAAAATCATAAGAATAACTTTTGGCTCAGATTTCAGCAGTGTCTCAAGAATACTTTTTGCATTTCTATGTTTTTCCTAAAGCAGTCTTGATAGTGACACATGGCTTTTAAAGTACTTGCCAAGGTAGTTCATTATGTTACTAATATTACTGTGTATTCCATTAGCACCAAGGACTCCTCAGGATAGGCATCATTCAAGAGTTTTCAGTTTAAAATAGACCAGAATAGGGAGCAGGAACAAAAACACAAAGTGAAGTAAATTGGCTATGATCATTCAGAAAGTCAGTATCAGGAATGGGACTTAGGTTTGGAAGTCCTCATTCCCAATCCAATGCATATCTTCCTCTAGGGATTGCACTGATATGCTATATCTTACTCTTGTCCAGGGAAGACTTCCTTTCCCTAGATCGCTCTTCAGCACATGATGTGGAACAGGAGACACTCAAAGGTCATGATAGGTGCTTGGGGAATGGATTATAATGACTTGGCACCTTTCCACAGGCCCAAGTGTAGTTTGAATTATTACCTGCAGACTTTGCTCCTTCTTACTGAAATATTCCACAAAGACCAATTCTCTGACAAACTGCTTTCTCCATACAGGCACTAGGAGAGCTAGGGAGATACCTTAGGTCTAAAAGTCAACTACACATTGACAAGGCACTTGCAACTGTAGGTGCTGTTCACTGTGTGCAGCTGTAGCATCATTCTGTGCTTTAAATGGCGTCTCCTGCAAGCAGTTCTATATACATGCTTCTGTTCACTTATCTGTTATTTTCTCCTTGGACCAAAACCAGGAATGAAATTAATGATATAAGTAGAAATAAAACAAAAAAAAATCCGGCTGAACTTTCACGAGAAGTAGTCTCCCCTTCCCCACTGCCAAGACAGGCAAACTGCTGAAGCAGCTTTTCTTCATCCCCATGTGATGACAAGGCACAAGGAGATTTGAGACATCAGAAATATTTTCCTATTTTTTCCACAGAACTTCTTTGCTACTGATTTATTACTGTGAGAAAGAAAAATTCCTTATGCATGAGGTCTTTTTTTTTTTTTTATCATGGCAGTCATATTAAGAAATGGAATATATCTGTTTATCCATATGAAGCTCACTCCATGTAACAGTTAATGAGAATGCTCTTCTAGATTTCTGTTAAATTCCTGTAGCATTTAGTCATGTTCTGATATCAAGTAAAGTGCTTTAAAGCTCTTCAAAAAGGGTAATTTACCAATAAGTCTGCAGAATAGACTCAACAAAATTCTGTCCAAGACAGGAAATATAGATCCTTTCCTTACAACACTAAAACAGGTAAACTAACAAAACAGAATTGCTCTTACGGACCCATGAACAAAACAAGAGAGGGAGAGCGAGGAAGGGGAGGGAAGAAGAAAAGGAAAAAAAAAAAAGCAATTAAGCTAATGCAAGTTGGGTATCACAAGGTTATAGATATTTCAAGAGCTGAGCAATTTACCGTCTGGAAAGATAGAAGAGCTCTTGCATAAAATGTCCCCCAGTTCAGATTTATTATGCTTTTACTTGCGTTATATGTGATACAATTAGCAGGAGGTGCCAATAAGGCATTCTCTCAAGGACGTGGTCATTCCATACCATCTGTTATTAATTGCATTGTCCTTTCCACAGCTAGCTAGAGGGGAAAAAGTTCTCTGAGAACCACCTGCAAATTCCAACTGTGTGATGACTGGAATTTAAAAATATATAACCAGAGTATGTGGATGGATGAAGAGTACCAGAGCAAAGCTGCTTCTTAAAAATCTAAGAGAAAAATGCATGAATATAAGGCCCTAGTGTAATGTAATGCAAGTTGTATTGATTTTTTTTTTTTTTTAAATTTTCAACTACACTGATAGCTTCTGTGTAAAAATATATTGCAAAACTGAAAAAGGAACAATTAAAGTTGGCCACTGGAAATATAGCTGCAGTGTATATGGTTTGTTGAAGATGTGGATGTTCTAATAGTTTTTCATTTGCATGTCCTCTATTTGTTCATAAAATCAGGAATCAAAGATAATAAAGATTGATTGCTCCTTTCTTCCTTTTTTGGAAAGAGGAGGGAAGAAAAGGAAGGAGAAACATAAATGAGAATTTACCCCAGCAACATAATTTTGTTAGGCTATTAGTGAAAACTTATCCTGAATTGTGTCAACAGTGTGTATTTTGTATCATTTTGGTTACTTGGGTCTCTCTATGGAGTACTTAGATATCTTAAAAAAGAATGCAGAGTAAGCTCCCCATTTAAAAAAAAAAAAAAAAAATCCCTTCCCATATGTTGTGGTTTAACCCCGGCTGGCAACTAAGCACTCCACAGCTGCTCATTCACTTCCCTCCGGTGGGATGGGGGAGAGAATCGAAAGGGTAAAAGTGAGAAAATTTGTGGGTTGAGATAAAGACGGTTTAATAGACAAACCAAAAGCTGCATGCACAAGCAAAGAAAAAGCAGGAATTCATTCAGCATATCCCATGGGCAAGCAGGTGTTCAGCCATCGCCAGGAAAGCAGGGCTCCATCACGCATAACCATGACTTGGGAAGACAAACGCCATCACTCTGAATACCCCCCTGCTCCTGGCCTTCCTTCCTCTTGCCCCAGCTTTATATGCTGAGCATGATGTCATATGGTATGGAATATCCCTGTGGTCAGTTGGGGTCAACTGTCCTGGCTGTGTCCCCTCCCAACTCCTTGTGCACCCCCAGCCCACTCGCTGGTGGGGTGGTGTGAGAAGCAGAAAAGGCCTTGGCTCTGTGTAAGCGCTGCTCAGCAGGAACTAAAGCATCTCTATATTATCATTACTGTTTTCAGCACAAATCCAAAACACAGCCCCATACTAGCTACTATGAATATCTCAGCCAAAACCCATACACCATATCACTGTAAAGATCTGTTAAACAGAGTCATATGGGGAAGTTTTCATTGTTATGTTGGACTAGGTTACTGGTTATACCCATGTACACTCGTGTACTAAAAGAAGGGAAGAAATCTAGTACTACCCTTCCTTAGCTATTTGAACCAAATAGAAGAAAAACTAGCCATGACATGCTGATGTCATTGAAGCAGGGCACAGGAGCCTTGACTCTAGTGCACAGCCAAATGATCATGTCATGCAAAAGTATATTATGACAAATAGAGAAGTAGTGAAGTACTGAAGCCAAGGACACCAGGAAAACCAGGAGGCATATGGTGAAATCTCAGTCACAGTAGGCTGTATGGCATATTCCCCAGGAAACAGAAATACAAGGTCCATACAAAGCTTGTGGACCCCTCAGTTTCAATACAATAATTTAATTGTAAAAAATATCATACCAAACATGAAAACATTTCCAATAGAATCAATAAAATGTGGATTATGCAGTAAAAATTCCCAGGGTTCTGATAGTTTTTTTAAAAAGTGCTGAATCCTTTTAAAAGTCTTGAGTTTCAGTGCAAATTGAGGGGGGCTGTCATCAGAATTAGGAGCACAGAGCAGACCATCACAGTAAGGCCAAATGAAAGGGTTACATAGAGAGAAAAAAAAAGATGTGAAGCCCTGTTCAAGTTCATATATTCTTAGTTGCTTTTTGACATCATATAACGAAGGAGCAGGTCTAAAGCAAGATTTTGAATTGCACTGCAGACAATAAAGCATGAGATGTGAGGAGGAATTTGAGGGAGCAGGCTGAATTTGCTTGACCCACAGGAAAAAACAAAGCTTTTCTCATGTAGAAGTCAATATAAAGAAGACATAAATACAAAAGATTATGATCAAAGAGCTTAAAGTCTCTACCCTGTAAACATGAACATGCAAAACTGAGAAGAGGAAACAAAGAAGTGTGATGCTTTCAGAATACAATACAAAAGGGGTACTGGTCTGGCTTAGGAATTTCTTACATATTCCCCAACCAGTATTAGGGTGTCCAGCTTCCCAACAGTGTAGAAATTTGTATTTTGTATTAACTATGTAAAGTCCTAAAATCTTCTCCCCATTCTGATGCAGAAACTAACATCGATGGTGCCTGGTGGTTCACCTTCTCAACTATTTTACCTCTTATTTAAGCCTTGAACTTAAGTGCTATTATAGCTATCCTTCTGCTTCAGAAATTTTTTATATTCTGTGTTCTTCAAGTAATGTTTCAAAAGACTAATTCAGGACTTTATACTTAGATATTGAATACTACAGTGCTTAAATAAACTGTGTCATATTTCTATACATACATTAAATGAGAGAAATATGATTGAGATTGTATCCCAAACCATACAAGTCTGTGAGATCCTTCCACAATTTGTTTTCTTTTTAAACTGTTTGCTTTTCCTCCTAGCAAGAACATGATAGGCCATAGCAAATCAGGAGTGAAATTTCATGTAATCTTTGTATTTTCCATTAAACAAAGCAATATTTCTATACTTTTGTTATGGTTTTAAAAAAGCAACAAAAGAAAACAACTTTAACCTCCTTCAAATCAGGCAGAAGTGGCTTTCAGTCCCTCTCAGGGGTACAACCTTTCCACTTTAGAGCTGTTCCCAGCCTGAGCGTCTTTCTCCACAACCAGCAGGAAGCCTTTTACATCTAAGTGGATTCCTATTTTCGTTATTTATCCCACCAGGTAAAGCTAGCTGCCTTTGCATCTTTATAAATGCCATCCTAATTTAGCCTTTGAGAAATTGTTAAAGAAAGTGTGCTCTATACTAGAGGTGCACACCAGTTTCTCTGTAGCTGGCTGAAACTTGCTTACTATTAGGACTGAATGATAAAGTTCTGCCTCTTAAGTAACCACATGCAACACTAAAATACCATAGAAGTCCACGCTGCTCAAAAATGAGATGGACACCTGAAGAGTGTGCAAACCTAACACTGCTCTATAGAGCTCTGATTATAAAGAATTTGTTAGCTTGTTCAAGACCCTGGTATTGGAAAGATGCTCATTTGAGACTGATATCATGATCTCACCATCCCATGTAGAAACCAAAGGAGAAGCAAAACATTTGCCCCAGGTATTGGAAAAGGTTGTTTATCAGATCTATCTAATTCTATCTGTTTTATCCCCATGCATGTTGCAGCCATTTCAAAAAGGCTAGTGGACTGGTAGAAGACAAAAGAAGAGCAGAGCAAGCAGTGCTGAGAAGTTGCAGTAGGCAACTGCAAATTCAGTCAAATTTTCTTTCTTTTGAAAACTGTGTGAGAATAAAGTATTTACTTGTACTTAGAATTTTAGCAAAGCTTTTGATACTGTCTCTTGCAGTATCACTCTGGACAAAATGTCCAGGATACAGCCAGAAAAGTCCATAATAGGATGGGTGAAGCATTGGCTAATGAGTCAGGGTCAAAGAGTTTTAGTAAATGGGGTTAAATCAGGTTGGTGGCAGTCACCAATGGGGTTCCTCAAGGCTTGATTTTAGGGCCAGTGCTCTTTAATGATTTTATAAATGATCTGGATGCAGGAATTGAATGTATATTAAGTAAGTTTGCCAATGATACTAAACTAGGAAGAACTGTGGAGTCCCTTGAGGTTAGAGAGGCCTTACAGAGAGATCTGTATACACTGGAGAGCTGGGCAATCACCAACCGTATGAAATTTAACAAGAGTAAATGCCAGATTCTCCACCTGGATTGAAGGTGGGTTGGGGGACAAATTGGGGGACAAGAGGCTGGAGACTAGGCGCGCGGAAAGAGATCTGCGGGTTTGGGTTGATGGCAAGTTGAATATGAGTCAACAGTGTGCCCTGACAGCCAGAAGGGCCAAGGGACTCCTGGGTTGCATCAAGCGCAGCAGAGCTAGCTGGTTAAGGAAGGTGACTGTCATCTCTACATTGCACTGGTGCAGCCCAACCTTGAGTCCTGTGTCCAGTTTTGAGTGCCTCAATACAAGGACATCAAACTATTAGTGTGTGTCTAGAGGAGGGCGACAAAAATATTTAAAGGCCTCAAGGGTAAGACAAGCAGCTGAAGTCCCTTGGTTTGTTCAGCTCAGAGAAGAGAAGTCTGAGGGGTGACCTCATTGCAGTCTACTTCCTCAAAGGTGGAAACAGAGGGGCGGGTACTGATATCTCTCTGGTGACCAGTGATTAGGACACAAGGAAATGGAATGAAGATGCATCTGAGGAAGTTCAGATTGGACATTAGGAAAAGGTTTTTCACTGAGAGGATATTTGGTTGCTGGAAAAGNCTTCCGATCATTTTTGTGGCCTTCCTCTGGACCTGCTCCAACAAGTCCCTGTATTTCCTGTTCCAGGGACCCCAGAACTGGACACAGTACTCCAGGTAGGATCTCACAAGAGCAGAGTAGGGGTGCAGAATCACTTCCCTTGACCTGCTGCTCACACTTCTTTTGATGCATCCCAGGATATGGTTGGCTTTCTGGGCTTCAAGTGCATGTTGCTAGCTCATATCCAGATTTTCATCCACCAGTATCCCCAACTCCTTCTCTGTGGGGTTTCTCTCAATGCATTCATTACCCAGTTTGTCCTGGTACTGGGTAGTGCCTGAACCCAGGTTCACCACCTTGCACTTGGCCTTGTTGAACTTCATGAGGTCCACATGGGCCCACCTCTCAAACCTGTCAAGGTCCTTCTGGATGGCATCCCTTCTTGGTGCACTTAATCCTACTCTCTATGCCTTTAATAAAAATGTTGGATAGTATTGGTCCCAATTTGGACCCTTAAGGAACACCATTTGTTACTGGCTTCCACTTGGACACTGAGCCATTGACTGCAACTCTTTGGGCATGGACATCCAGTCAATTCCTTACCCGTTGAAGAGTCCATCTACCCAACCCATATCTCTCCAATTTAGTGACGAGGGTGTTATGTGGGACCATGACAAAGGCCTTAAAGAAGGCAAAGTAGATGACATCAGTTACCCTTATCCACTGACTATTGTAGAAGGCCACCAGATTAGTCAGGCATGATTCATCCTTTGTGAAGCCGTGCTGCTTGCCTCTAATCACCTCCCTCTCATCCATATGCTTTGACATAGCTTCCGGGAGGATCTGTCCCATGACATTACTAGGTACAGTGAGGCTGGATGGCCAAAATTTTCCAGGGTTCTCCTTTTTAGTCTTTAAAACAATCCCAAAAACCCGGTGTGATGTTTCCCTTATTCCAGTCACAGGGGACTTCGCCTGACCACCGTGACTCCTCAAACACGATGGAGAGCAACTTAGCAACTACATCTGCCAGTTTCCTCAGGGCTCTGGGATGCATCTCATTGTGTCCCATGGACAGGTTCCTCAGATGGTCTTGAACCTGGTCTTCTCCAATGATGGGTAGGACTTCATTCCCCCAGTCCCTGCCCTGAGATTCAGGCACTCGAGCAATGTGGGAGGAGCAATTGCTAGTGAAAACTGAGGCAAAAATGTTGTTGTGTATCTCAGCCATCTCCATGTCTTTTTTCTCTAGATTCCATTTAATTTATCAGGGAGGGTACAATTTTTTTTTTCTTCCTTTTTTGACTAATGTACCTGTAGAAACCTTTCTTGTTATTCTTCACATCCCTTGCCAAATTTAGCTCCAGCTGTGCATTAGCTTTCCTGATCCCATCCCTATACCTCAGACAGTATCACTGTTTTTCCCGAGATAGATGTGTGTCCCTGCTTCCACTGCCTATGCGTTTCCATTTTGTGTTTCATTTTGACCAAGAGGTTCTTACTCAGTCATGCTGGTCTCCTGTGTTCCTTGCCTGATTTCTGCACATGGGAATCAAGAGCTGGAGTGCTCTAAGAAAGATGTCTTTAATTAGCTACCAGCTCTCTTCTACTCCTACTGGGTAGTTTCCCAGGGGGTCCCATCCACTAGTCCCTTAAAAAAGTGAAAGTTCACTTTCCTAAGGTTTAGGGTCTTGACTACACTTTTTGCCTGGCCTATATCCCTCAAGATCATGAATTCCAACAGGGCATGACCACTGCAGGTAAGGCTACCACCAGTCTTGACCTGTCTTATAAGTTCCTCTGCATTAGTGAGCGGCAGGTCCAGTAACTCATCTCCTCTGATTGAACTTGCTATCACCTAGATTAGTGTTGTGGTTTAACCCCAGCTGGCAGCTAAGCACCACGCAGCTACTCACTCACTCCTCCCCTGCCCCCAGTGGGATGGGGACAAGAATTGAAAAAAAGGTAAAACTCATAGGTTGAGATAGAGACAGTTTAATAGGACAGCAGAGGAAGAAAAAAAATTTAATAATGACAAAAGAATATACCAAATGAGTGATCCACAATGCAATTTCTCACCACCCATTGACTGATGCCTAGCCTGTCCCCAAGCACTGATTACACCCCTGGCCAGCTTCCCCAACTTTATATACTGAGCATGACATCATATGGTATGGAATATCCTTTGGCCAGTTTGGGTCAGTTGTTCTGGCAGTGTCCCCTACCAGCTTCTTGTGCACCACCAGCATCCTCGCTGGCAGGGCAGCGCTGAAAAGTCCTTGACATGCTAAACATTGCCTAGCAACAACCAAAATGTCAGTGTGTTATCAACACCAGTCTCATCCCAAATCCAAACCACACTATACCAGCTACTAGCAAGAAAATTAACTCTGTCCTAGCCATAACCAGGACAATTAGGAAGTTATGTTCAATGCACTCCAAGACTCTCATGGACTGCTTGCAACTTGCCACAATGCTTTACCAGCTGATATCAGGGTGATTGAAATCCCCCAGCACAATCAGGACCTGTCAGCTTGATGCTTCCTGTAGTTCAAAAAGAACTCTTCATCATCATCATCCTCCCCTTGATCAGGTGGCCTGTAGTAAACACACACCACAAGGATTGCTTTGTTGGCTTGGTCTCTAATATTCTCCCATATATTCTCAACCCGTACATTTCTTTTTTTCAAAGACTGCTCTGTGCAATCAATCAAATTTTTTTTTTTTTTTTTTTACGTGCAGGATAATCCCCCACCTCTCCTTCCCTGCCTGTCCCTCCTAAACAATTTATAGCCATTGATTGCAGTGCTGCAATCATGCAGTTCATCCCACCAAATTTCAGTGATAGCAAATAGATCAAAATAGATCATAGCTTTTCAGCTGCACAGCTGGAAACCTTACTCTTTCCTCCTTTTCTCCACTATATTACCATATTACTGTTGAAGGTGTTCCTTGAATAGTATCTCTAAGGTGAATAAAATTGGAAGTAATTGGCAAACTTTCTCAAATGGAAGGACCTTGCAAACTCAAGGGGGTTGTTTAAACATATGCTATTAAATTACAAATTGTTAAGTCTCATCGGATAACCCAGACCTTCAAAAATTACTAATAAATACATATTCCTTATGAGTTTGCCTATGTGTTTCATTTTAATGCAATAAAATAGGGTAAAACAGCCCCAAGTATCTGTAGCTATATTCTCAGCTGTCAAGACATGCCTAGACCATTCCTCACGCATTATTCTCCAGTGCAACTGCATACCACCTCTTGAGAAACCAGCACCTCTGAGGACACTGAATTCCCTTCCATAAAAAGACTTTGTATACATATCCAGAAATCAATATCTGCCTCTATCCATTTGGATATAATCTATTACTGGAATATTTAACTCCAAGACAGTTCCTTAAATTGCAAAAGAAGTCACAAACAAATAAACAGACAGGCTTATCTTGCTATTTTTGCATTCCCCCAGATATTTGTAGCCAATTTTTTTAGACATTCACAAGCAAAACATCCCCAGTTGTGTATGCTTTGTTGAAATATGCATGTTATGGGAAGGAGAACTCTTTGGGGAATGCTGTAATCTTCTCTGCGTGCATCACACATGGTTCTGACACGGATAAACTACCAAAGTAAACAATAGGGAGAAGAATATTTAATGTAAAACCTCCACCGATGTAACACAGAGTCAGAAACACAGACAGCTGAGAAAATTGTATTAAAACATGTCTATGGTTTATAAAAGGTCTTGGAACATCAGCCCTAGAGATGGATGCCTTTTATTCAGCCACACCAGGGGGAAAGTGCATATGTTTTTTTCTGTTCCATTGAACAGACAGCAGCAGATGGGTATTTCTTTTAGCCTAAGAAAGCATAGGAAGATCATACTCAAGGGAAATACAGCTACAGGACCAGATGCCACTGCACCAAATAAACACCAGCAGACATGACACATACTATAAATCCTGTAGGTATGATCAGTGAGGAAGGAATGATATCTGCCAGTGTGCCTTACTTCCTTAACTGTATGACCCAGTCCATACCCATATACACTTTGCAGCTGACTGTTAGCTTCAAGTAGGTTGACGTTTTCCTTTCAAAGTTGTTTTGGTGGCTGCAGACAATCATAGGTGGCTAACCCTGCTGTTGTCTCTATAGGCTCTTCATTAAGCAGACCTCTCAGTTTACTTCTCTCTTGACAAGTGATGTGCTTGCAATAGAGTGTATTTGGCTTGCCAGGCTTCATGTTGGGAAAGGCACGCTGTGTACAAACTCTGCAGCAACAGAGGATAAAACACAGCATGAGTCTACTGCTGGTGTGTGTGCCCCTTTTTATAGTTTCTAAGAAAGATGTGTCCATCATCATCACAGACTTTCCTACACAAAATCCCAGATGCCAGCTGAGATAAGCTGACTAGCTGTAGCCACAATTTGTGACCAGATGTGGAAAGATGCAAAGGTATGAAAGCAAAACAAAGCAGAAGGAGAATCAATGCAGAGAGAGCATAAGATGCAAGTTCAGACCTGTCACAGGAGAATCAATAGCTTGTTTTTCCCACCAAAAAGAGGTCAGCTCAGTCATGCATTGAACTATATTCCTTCACTTTATAGATTGTTTTGCTTGTTTGGTTTGGGTTTTTTTTAGACAGAGTATATCAGGGAATTTGCCCTTTATTCATAATGGGTTATTCATGATAGCAGGAAAGGATATAAGGACTCAGTTCACATTTTTGGTCTGGTCAGCATTTTACATACTCTTATCACACCAACTATTTCTGCCAAGACTCGTGTCCTCACCTCAGAAGTTTACATTTGAATGTTGATTCACGTGAAGGTTACATTTGGCAGATCATATCTGTCCTGTGGGAATATTTAGGATGCGTCTCAGAAAACTTTTCCATTGATACACATTTTCATCGGCTGAAACCCATTTCATAGCCCTACAGTCTTTCAGACATGCTGATTGCCTTTGTAATTATGTAAGTTCCCCACTAGATTGTACCTCATTTCTTTCAGCACCTGTGGTCTATCAGGTGATAATTTAAATAATAAGAGTTCCAGATATCCTACTTCATTAATGTCTCATAATATTCCACCAAGAAACAAGTACCTGTATCAGCCCATCAAAGTCTTCTTTAGTAAATAAGTCTCTTTGGAAGATTATGACATGACCACTGTTCAAACAGAGTTCTGGTGTGGGTTTTACTAGGTCTTTTCCTACAAAAACTTCACAGACAAACCTAAATAATTCTAAGCTCAAACTTTTATACTCAGAAATATTGATTATAGAAAACTAAAACATAGAGTATTTATCATTGTTCATGGAGAATACTCCAAGACGTGAGAGCAGGCAGAGCAGGGAAAAAACAAAAGGGCCCATACACAACCTTCCGTCTGCCCATGTGTCATTAGGCGCAGGCACTTTCTACACTATGACACACTTCCCATTCCCATTCAGTCCTCCAAAAATAGCTTCCTCCTTTAACCCATCCTGGGAGGCCAGACCAGCTGCACCTGCTCCTTGCTGCTGTATCTCAATCCATCCATAGTTTCTCAGCTCTGAGAAGTTACTGTCTTTCTCTCGTTCTCTCTTTTTGCCCTCTACATCCTTCTCTTCCTCCTCTCAGCATGGATTGCTTTCCCCAATCAGCAATCTCCCTTCTTCTCTCCCCTTCCTCCCCCCTAGAAGACAGCCATCCTCCTCTTCTTATGGAAACACAGCACAAACCAAGAATACAATAACTCACAGTGGTCTTCTTCCACGTCTTCATAAGATCTAAGCTGGGGCAAACTATTTATTATTCAAATGATATATGATGTGACAACTGTATTCAAACCGTTTTTTTTTTTTTCTCGTTTAGAAATCAGGTATATTATACTCAAGGTTTTAATTTTATCCACAAAGTTTCCCATCTGATCTAAAAATAGCAAGTTTATTTCTTTCTTTAGCAATTGGTGCTGTTAATTTTCTGGTACTTACTTTTCAGTCAATACCTAACTTAGGAGCACTTAAAAAAGCATAGTGACAAGGAGAAAACTCTGGACGAATTTCCAAAGTCATTCTTAAACTGGCACGAGAAGTGATCCTGGACAAATCACTGTACCACTCTGTGCCCCCGCAGCAGCGGATCTGCTACTTTCCTATTGTCAGATCTCCTCCTCTTTCTGCTCTGCTGAGCAGGCCTGTCGACAAGGTCTTTAAGAGTTTTAGTGGGAATATCTCAGTGGAAGGAGATGGCAAGCCCTCAGCATCTGAAGCTACCTGCTACGGAGAGACATTTTGCCTCCTTTCACCGTACCTCAGCTGTTTAACCACAGCCACACAGAGGGAGATTTTGTGGATCTATTGGAAATGCCACACTCCCTGGAGAAGCAGAGCTAAGGCTGCATCGCAGCAAACAAAGAGGATAACAAATATGCCAGAGGATAACAAATATGCCAGCTATTCTGCTTTTGGAAGAATAAAGGGACAGATTTGCTGTGAGAAGCACCATGATATTATGAGACATGGTTCATAAGCTCAGGTATATATCATGGGAAATAGGTACATCCAAGTACATTTTGGTAAAAATTCAAAATTCTTTCTCTCCATGTAGCATCTTACAAGATAACTAAAGTTTAGAAGTTATAATTCTTATTTATTTATTTATTTATTTATTTATTTATTTATTTATTTTTTATAAAAAAGCCAACACCACAACCAAAACAGCCTTTCTTTACCCAGCCAGAATTCTACCTTCAAACCTGTCTGTAGAGAGAGAATTGCTTTCAAACATGAGTTCTATTACCACATCACAATGACTTTGAGGTTAAATTTTATTAGATTATGGGAGAGAAAAGTCCAAAACACATTTAATTTAATTTTTAAGGAACAAAGTTCATTTTTGAATTTACAGTACATTGTGACATATTTTGGTCCTTAATTTATTTAGAATAGAAATGTTGGATGAGAAATCAAACTTTACACACAATTAAAATAAAATTCCTTTTTTGAGTTATATATTCTCCCACCCCCCATAACTACTAAAAAGAAAAGGAAAATAGAAGAAGAGACCGAGTTCCCTGCTGCTCCATTTTTATCTTTCCTGTTTTCAGTACCTTGAAGAATTGAAGTTCTTTGCTACTGCATATTTTAAGATGCATATTTATTCAAACAGTGCCATAAAGTATAAATCAATACAGGGTCAGACTCAGCTCAGCACTTTTGTTAAGATCAAAGGAGTATAGCTGATACTTTATTTTTAATGTTTGCCTTGAATTATATATTTTACTTATGTTCAACTACATAAATAGCAGGCTTAACTGAATTTTCAAGCCCTTTGGTTATGAATTGAACTTCTAAATGCTAAATCAACCATTACTATAAGTATTGCTATAAATATGTCTATAAAAACCAAACACTGTTCTTGATTAATAGATTAAACTGAGGCTAAATTGACTTTTTTCTTAATTTGTTTTCTCCATATTAATCTTATTAAAAATACTCTGAATTTAATTAACATTTAACACAGAAATTGTGGTTGGTAATTGACTTAATTTTTTTACTAATTGGTTACATATTAAATACTCATTTTCCAAGAACACTGCTCATTAACAAAGAATAATAATTCTAGTGAAGAAAATACTCATATTTTTGTTGGGGACATTTTTCTTTTTAAGTTAATATGGCAAACATTTTTGTTGAAGTTAACCTCTAAGTTAGGGTTATTATGACCAATCACTCTGTTTCTCTTACTTCTTATATATAACTACCAGTACATTATACTTCATTGAAAAGCACTGGAGAAGCCAATAGCAAAAGTCTGTTCTTAGGAAAGTAATTTGTCTTTATTTAAACAACAATAATTACCAGACACAGATGCCTGTATGGTTAATTGCTTAAGAACAGTATTTACTTGTACAAATTAAAACAATGCCTTTCTTTTCAGATAAGTTGTGGCTTATGATCAACACCTATACACACTTTTTTTTTTTTACTTGTGATTATTTACAGACTTGTGATTTCATTAGGGAATCCTGTTCATGAATAAACATCTTGTGGAACAATATTTACAAAGAAAACTATCAAGGAAAAACCCACAACAAAAGGTGTCAGAGGCACTGAAAATCATTTTTTGTATAATGTGTTACTTTCTAAAACGCAAGATAAAATAGAATTTTTTTTTCTTCTCAGCTGATGAAAGCAGGACAAATTTCTTTTCCAGGTTTAATATCTGGAATCCCAGTCTTACAAAGTTCATATCTACCTTACCGTATATAGCATAAAGACACTGAACTCTAAATTGGGTTAAAAGCATGGATACACCCATGTAGAACAAAGCATGGCATACAGTTCTACAGACTGAACAGAAATATCAAGACCATTTTATTTGCTTTCTTTACACTTAAGGAGCACAAGATAAATGGGCCAAAGAGATTACAACCAATGTGTAGGAATAGAAGTCATGTACCTTAAATGTCAGAGATCTATAGGTGTTCATTATTCTGATAATATGCAAGCTACTTATGTACTACTTTCTGTGGCCTTCCTCCTGTTACTAGAAAAGAGATTACTGAAAGATGAGTCTTGCATTTAGCCTATCCTGGTCATCTATTTTTGCATGGCATTTATAAGTAGGATACTCTGAACTTCTGTGCATGATCAAATTCTGACTCTCCCATGCTACCTTTACCCCTCTACTTATTATATAATTGGAGTCTAACACTGCATGAGTGATCACTGAAGTGTATCCTCCTCCTTGGACTAAAAGATCTCAGCAAGTGTGGATCCATTAGACATGGGTGAAACTTGATACACGTCATTTAGTATTTTAGCTAATTTTAGCTAATGTTGGGGGCGGGGGAAGACTTTCTTTGTGCATGTGTACAGGCAGGTAAACACTAATATATAAAAGTTACAAAAAAAATATTTTATAACAAGCTAAAATGTGTTCAGTCTTTTTCCTCCCTCTTTCTTAACATGAACTTCTGAATTTTGTTTTTCTTCTCCTGAAAGAAATTGCATAAGCCAGACATTTGGAGGAAGACTTACATATAAGTACCTTTCACAAATCCTAAGAAATCACTCTATCAGAAATTACTGAGGTTATGCACTATATACTGCAAACTGACTCACACTCATATTCCAATATAGTAATTCTGATTTATTAGAACATTTTGATCCATTTGAGCAATCTTATTGATTGAGCCTAGAATGTTGCTGCCTCTTCTCTGACACTGTCTTGAAAACCATGTTCCTGACCAACCACATTGCCTTGGCGTGGAGCACATTTGGAAACATCATCTGAGAGCTACATTTGGGATGCTGGTAAAAACCCTCAGTCCAAGTAACCTTCACAGTATCCTACTATTAGAAGCATCTTGAAACTGCCGAGATAGACTCTGCAAGGCAGCCTGGTTTGCACCAAACTACCCATTCATCATTTTGCTTCATATGTCCTTGCTTTTACACTCCCTGTTTTTATGTATGGCTCCTCAGTGCAAAATCAGAGCACAGGAAGAGCACAAGCACTAGCACTGTTTAGCTCCATTCATGTCCCAGCCACAAGATGCTGTTAGGTGAAAGAATGAGTCATTTATGCCTAAAAAGCACCAATCTTTCATTGTACAACAACCACTCATAGAGCCCCATAGCCACAGCTCCGAAAGGACAACTACCAAAACAAAACGGAGCTATAAAATCTACACTTCCAAACACACCATTAGCAATATTTTCTCCTTGAAGAAACCACACATACTAAATCTTCTTGCCAAATAGACACACCAAGCATTAGGAGAATATAGGGAGATGACAGCAGAACCAGACATGTATACTCATGTATGTGCCAAAGTCAATTTTTTTCTTGGAAGCTACTACTTATAAGCACTTCTCATGCCTATTCAGCATACTCTACAATCCACAGTTGTGGATTCTTTTGCATAATAGATATTTTCTGTTAAATCTGAATTTGCAGTGCATCTTGCTGACTGAGTAGTTTTACTTTTTGTGTCTGCACTGTCCTATTGCATCTTCAAACACAGATTTTTTGACCATAAGCTTGCTTTTGCTTCAGGGTGTACTTCACAGTCTACTGTCCCTCATTGTCCCAGCTACTTATCTTCTGTCCTCCTTTTTGGTCCTCAGTTCAAGAGCACCTGTAAATGGAAAACATTGCGTGACTCATGCAGACCTCACCCACTTCTCAGAGCACATGCCTAACCTGGCTCATCACTACCCTTCCACCTCAAGTTCATTGGGAAAATAATAGTTCTTAAATTTGACATCACTGGGTGCACATGATTTATTCTCTCTCCTGTAGTTACTCTTTTAAGATCCATCTAAGCAGATGAAAAATTTGTCTTTGCTTCTTTTTCATTTGCCATCCCTAAACGTAGCTTTTTTTCATAAATCATGATTTCATACATATTATGACAATGTGTCATTATAAAATATTTCATACCTGATGACCTTTGAGTGTTTCTTATTCAAAGATTCATGAACGCTTAGCATGAGGTATTTCTAATGATCCCTGTATAAACACTCTGAAAGCTCTTTCCTACAAAGGCTCAGGCAGGTGTGTAAGAGTCATTTTCAAAACTCACCCTTCAGTCTAAGGTCCTTGCACAGAGCTTGACAGTTCTCATTTGCTAAATAAAGCACAACGTGTCAATCTGAAACAAGTGTAAATTATCACCTTTCTTCCATGTTAATTAAGGTCTGATTAATGAGTTCCAGCAGTTGTTGCTGGTACAGTAGGAGAATGTCTTTTGTTGCAAAAACAAAACTAGTACATAAATCATGGTTCTGCTTCATCTATTGAACTTTGGGTTAAGCTGTGATGATTGCCTTGCCTGAAAGTATTGTCAACCTAGTCTCTTGAACAAAAGAAGCTTGAGGAGTACACGCTGGATTTGCAGTTGTACACCCTATATAAATTCTACTATTGTAAGGAAAACAAAGTTGCAAAATTAAATTGATTCCAAACTCCCTTCCCCAAAGATCGTCAAGGAAAAGCAGGACAAGTTCTATGGAGCCATTTGGGCCAGGCAGCTATCTGTCACATATGTTGATTACCAATGATAAAAACTATTCTGAATTTGTGCCATAAACTAGATACTGAAAATTGAGACCAACTGTGTAATTATGAGAGCTATTTAATAGATGATCAAGAGGAAATGCATCTTTTTAATTTGTATCTTAATTAACATTTTCAATTATTTTTAATAGATATTTTTGTAGAGCCCTACACGTGAAATCTTCCTATGTAGATCAAAAAACATAGATACACTACTCAAGAGTAGAAGACAAGTGCTATAAATAAACAGGACTGCCACATGAGTGTCTTGGCTCTGGCTAGGATAGAGTTAATTTTCACAAGAAGCCAGGCCAGGTGAGCCAGGCTGGCCAGGGGCTATTCCATACCATGTGATGCCATGCTCACCACAAAAGGGGGCTAGTTGGGGAGGGGCGGGTTCAGTGTGGCTCCGGTGGTGGTCAGTCATGGGATTGGAAATTCTGTTATCACCCCTTGTGTATATCTGTTATCAGTACTGTTGTTGCTGCCCTCTCCCTTGCTGTCCCAGTAACCTGTCCTTATCCCAACACATGAGGCTTTGCCTTTGTTTTTCTGTTCTCCTCCCCATCTCGCCGGGGGAGGGCTGAGCCAGAGGTGCACAGTGCTCAGCTGCCAGCTGGGGCTAAACCATGTCAATAAGAAAGACAAACTTCTAATAATTTTGTCCTATAAAATGACTAAATATTGAAAGGCAAATAAGATGTGAGTAGCCAGAGAGGTAGCCTGGTTAAAAGTGAAAAATTGCTGAAAAAAATAAAAAAAAGTCTGCTAGCATAGAAGACAGGCCTGGGAACCAGAAACATCCTTGAAAAGTGCAGTTGAACTCTTTGAATTTCAGTTGGGATACCTAGAAATCAGAGACATCCTGAGATACCATCAATAAGTGCAAAAAAAACCCCAAAATTGTAGCAACAACTTTCAGATGTGGAAAGAGTCTGGAAAAATAAAATTGGTCTGAAAGAACACAAAACATCATCATCTATAGGTTGTTACTGGTGAAAAAAGAAATTAATAGCATCTATTGGCTTCTTAATGTGGTAGTGTCCCACACCCTCTTACATCTACAGGATTTTAAAAGGATATGATCTTTATCCAAAATGGAGCCTCTCTGTCCAAGAACTTCCTAGTCTACACATTCTTTTCCTTTCCTATGCAGGTTAAAACCCACACAAGCTTTCCACAGTATCTTGGTCTCTTTCCAGGTGTGCCTGCCTGACTCTAGGCTCTGGCATGGATCATCTTTGAATGGAGACACTGTCTGTTATCACATTGTCCCCTCTTGGGTCCACTTTTGGGGTTGGTTTGCTTTGTCCTTCCCTCTTTTGGGGTGGTTGGGTCCCCCTCGGGGATTGGTTTGTCTTTCCCTCTGAGGTGGTTTGGCTTATTCTGAAATCTGTCTATTTGCTTCATCCCAATATTATATATCCATACAATTAGTCTATCATAAGTGTATCTGCTGCTATATTGTTGATAATTTTCCTTCACTAATTATAAGTTTGTAATAACCTGTAATAATATATACCTACCTGGTTGTTGCTGTTATTGGTTGATGTTATATTATTGATTGTTGCTATATGATTGATTGCTGTTATTATTGGTTACTGACAGTAACTTGTAATAAATTGACATATAAGTATTTATATTCACTTTGTCAATCATAGGTATACTTGCTAGCACTGATTTTGTGGTAGCATACCTGCTTGTAGTGATTTTTTGGTATTTGTGGTAATCTGTAATAAAGTAGAAAAATTAAAAGGATAAAAGCTTCTGTGTTCTTGCATAATACGGTACCCTACAAACCCACAGTCTTGACCTCTACGCACCCATGGGCTGTGTAACCTTTTAGGTCATGTCAAAATAATGGAAGAAACTCACTCCAGATGAGTGGGAACCCCATGACCTGAGTAAGAACTAAGTGACCTACTGTCACATCACTCAGAGGGCTCTTGTTTCAAGCTAGTTGGCCCTTCACATTTGAAGTAAAGATGCATGCTTGTGCCAAGAGAGCAGGAATGGTATCTACTATGAGTTAAATGATAGTAAACAAACCACTGATCTGACCCAAAATGTAGTTTAGCTGTCTGAAAAGCAAGAAGAAAAAAAATCAGTCTCATGCAGTATCTACTCTTACCAAAGTACCATCAAAATAGATTGATATCAGCATAAATACAATTCTATTTTTTTTCTGTTTGTATTTGTTGGTGGACAGGAAACTATAGAACATTGCATGGAAACAGCTTCATGCTATCATATCTTGTTGCTAATTAATGCTTTTTAGAAAAAAGCTTTAAATCATTTTTCATGTGTAAACTTAAACTTGGCTGTTCTTCTAGCCACATTGATACACTTACTTGTTTTATTGGAGCCCTCTTTTTTAATTTGAATGCTTTGAATTTATCGAAGTTAGTTACAATGCATGTTGGTTTTGGTCTCCTTTGAACATATTGTAACAAGAGTGAAAAAAACAGGTAAGTTGCTTGAGTCAGGGAGAATCGTATTAACCATCTACTGTTGTGGGAATTTTCCCAACAAAGAAAGAAAGAAACAATGCATTTATTTGGGGATATTTTTCATGTTTGGTCTCAGCCAAAAATAGACCAAAACACTACCTAAACCTAAACATTACAGAATAATTGGAAAATGCCATAGTTGGGCTTTTAATCCCCTCTTCTGGACCTTGGCAAAGGTATAAATTAATGAAGTTTTAAATAAGTCGTAACCTTATACTCTGCTGGCCCTTGACTTGGCACATTCCTGTAAATTCCTATAAAATTTTGTCCTTTTTTTTTTTTTTGGTATTAATTTTCACCCCAATTGACATGCAAACTAACTTACATTAATATTTTGAAAAAATATTTAATGTGTCACAATATCATGTCACTTATTGAAAAGTGAAAGTATATAACTGCACTTTCTTTCTACCCTTAATTTAAGAATAAACCTAAAAAGCAATCAAGTTTGACTTGCAATACTTCTGTTTTGCCACAAATAATGTCCATACATGGCAAGAGCATGCTCGTCTGAGTGTATCTGAGTGTATCCACAGCAACAAGCTAAAAAACATGCTATCTTTTTTGTGAAATTGGATACACCAAAACAAAATGAAAGTTTTGATAAAGCTGTATATAACTATTTTTTATACAACACATTCCACCACTGCAAGCCAAAATATTTTATAGAAGGTTCTGTATCTTTAACGAAAATTATATCCTTAAGATATATATCACATAAGTAACCAAACCAGAAGTAGAATGAAGGTTGTTAACACTCAGTCAAATGGTCCCCACATTATTCTGTATTCTTAGAAATAAATTTAGGAAACTCCATTCATTTTCTAAACTCCTGAAAATTTACCTTGCTCTTTATTAAATCAAAAAATATATACTTTATATATCTTGCTCTTTACTAAATTGAAAAAAAAAAATGAGGTGTTAAAACTTAGATTTACTATAATTAGTTATTAAGTAGCAAGTTTTATGGATTTTACATAAACACAGAGAAAAACAGTGTATATGAGACATACATAAAACAGCTACATTGAGCAGACACTGAGTTAACAGGTGAAAATTAGTACAATTTTAAGGTCAAAAAATCCTTTCATGTTTAATGGCTATTTAACAATATACACAGCACAGAAGAGATTTTCCTCATATTTTGCTTTTGGCTTTGTTTCCTTGTGTGAATATGACACAAGATATGTAATAATTGCCCCATGATTCACTGAACTTTGAGTTAGAAGTAGCATTGAAAGGCATAAACAGAGAAATGTTCTTGTTTCAAATCAACTCAGCAATGATGATTACAGCAAAACCTCAAATACTGTACTTTCGACCTTCTATCAACAATTAAGCCATGCTATCAAAGATCTGCGTTTCCTCAAGTTTCAAGCCAGACCCTTGAGAATAGCTTCAGGTGAAAGTGTTCCTAGTTATAAAAGAAATATGAAAATGAGTGAAATTAAAGTAGGAATTTGCTGTTGATTCACTTTAACTCGGCAGAGCTTTGAATCATGGAAAAATACTCTTTAGCCTTTCATATCCCCCCAAAATCTATCTCCTATTGAAACTGCTTCCCTAAAAAAAAAAAGAAAAAAAAGAATATTTAATTTATTGATGTGTGAACTGACATTCTATCATGAATTAAGACACTAGTGGTTCCTTTCTAACTAAAAGATAAAATAAAATAAAATAAAATAAAATAAA
>VXBL01002452.1:61295-83590 GCA_013400195.1 Aramus guarauna | reverse complement strand
CCCCAGGCTGGAGCAGGGGCAGAGTGTGAGGAGTCCTCCCCCTGAGGAGGAAGGAGCGGCAGAGACACCGTGTGAGGAACTGACCACAACCCCCATTCCCCGTCCCCCTGTGCCGCTGTGGGGAGGAGGGAGAGAAATGGGGAGTGAAGGTGGGCCTGGGAAGCAGGGAGGGGTGGGGGAGGTGTTTTAAGGTTTGGTTTTATTTCTCATTGCTGTACTCTGGTTTTACTTAGTAATAAATTAGATGAATTTTTCCGAGTTGCATCTGTTTTGCCCATGACGGTACCCAGTGAGTGATCTCTCCCTGTCCTTATCTTGACCCAGGAGCCTTTCGTTACGTTTTCTCTCCCCTGTTCAGCTGAGGAGGGCACTGACAGAGCAGGTTTGGGGGACGGCATACATTTAAGGGAAAATTATGTACTTGTAGATACTATTCCAAATTTACTATCGTGAATTCTGATGCTATTTACTTATGTTAATCTGCTTTATTCATTATGCTATTGATTTCAGTGCTAATTATGCACTCAGAAAGCTATTTGCTGTAGTCACAACTCAGCCCAAACCTCCACTGATCTCAGTTCAAAATTACATGTATGCAAGAACACATATGATCTGAACAAAATTTACCTATGAGCGTGCTGATGTGATCCGTCCATTGAAATACTGACTCATCAATTTTAGTGTTATTTTCCGTAACATTTTTGTCAGTTAGAGTACAGAACAAGGCTTCATAGAATAAGTTGTCCAAATCCTCACAGAATTTCCAATGGGACGACAAAGGTCACATTTGTCTTCTTGTTACAGATCATATACTATGTATGAAAAGTATCCAGTCATCAGTCAGATCTATGGTGACCTATGTCTTTATGGAATATGTTGAGATAATAACACATTTGCAATAATGTGTTTTCCTCCATGGCAATGCTATGCTGCTGCTCCTGGTAAGAAATAATTGGTACATAGCACATAAAGTGAACATCTGAACTTAATGGAGTGTAAAGAAGGTGGTATTTCTCATAAAGGAAGTATATTATCCATTTAAACAGCTTGCAGTCTTGCACGTATACTAGGACTTAGACAAGCCTTGGAAAAGGGAAAACAGATGGCAATGGATTAACTTGCCTGCATAATTCTAATAACAGAATGCATTAAGTTTTTAAATGAGAGTGGAAGGAAGAACAACACCCTCTAATCACTCCTTTAAAAACTACAGAGCTAAGTGGAACAAATAACTGTTTTGTTATTGCTATATCCTACTATTTGTAGATATTCACTGTATTTATTATATGGTGTAATTGTTTTACAGAGTAGCTAACCCATAATGAACTCCCTATCTTAAAAATAAGCTAATGTGAATCGCATTTATTGCATTAATTTATCAATCTTTTAGTTTTGTTTTGCATTAGCATATGTATAACAACATGCAGATTGTAAATAATGGAACTTTTTGTGCATAAAGTGACTTTTCAAATAATTCAAGTGTTTTAGTAAGTGCATCAAGCTGACTTCCAATATTAAAGGCAAATAAGACTCAAATTTACTAGATGAGTATTGATTATTTTTACCTCAGTTGATATTTCATTTTTTGTGGTTTTATTATTATTATTTTTATTATTTTGATGAAACACTGTTGTAAAGAACATTAATAAAAACTCCTATATCAGCCTGTGTTGAGAGGATAGGAAAATGGAAAGTTTGATCATAACATCATCTGTATTGCTTCATGCTGTTAGGCCAAGATGGGGGATGAATCTCTTGGCCCAGACCTATTAGTCAAACTAAGTGCTAAGACTC
This sequence comes from Aramus guarauna, assembly GCA_013400195.1. Classification (NCBI taxonomy): domain Eukaryota; kingdom Metazoa; phylum Chordata; class Aves; order Gruiformes; family Aramidae; genus Aramus; species Aramus guarauna. The sequence continues at coordinate 81,796 of VXBL01002452.1, read as the reverse complement.
ATACAGACTAAAAGTAGGCTCTTGGTGCTTTCTTTGCAACACTCACAGATGTGGTTGTGGAAAGTACACTTGTGGAGAGTAAACCTTCTCCAAGAGGTATTTTTTCTGAGAATATTTAAAGAGAAAATAATGGCCACTATGGTTTGAATCAATTATGACAGTATCCTTGAGATGCCCATTTAAAGTTCAGTATTTTCTACAGGTCTGAGTGAAATTATAGTATGTATTATTTTAAAATTTAGTTCAACTTCTCCTCATTTCTCTACTTCAAGACTTTAGAAGATAAAAATAGCTATATATTAAACCAGTTTATTTCATTTTGGTGTCACATTATTATCTGTTCTGAATTCTGAATTCATCTCAGGCAGTGTGGTGAGACAGCTTATGCCTTATATTGTTTTTCACAAGTCCTTCCACCTTTATGAACTGCTTCTCTCCTGGGGAATTTCTAACAAGAGAAACCAGGGATGGAGATTCTTGGAGTAAGTTGGAATTTCTAGGCTCATTTATAACATATTTTACAGCAAAAATTACTTTAATCAAGTGCACAGATTGTGTGCTAATATTTGCTAATTTAGCTACTTTGTCTAAATGTAGCAATTCTGCTAAGGTTGCTAATCAGTTTAACTGAAATTCTACATATAGAATTTATTCAAATGCATTTTGAGTGAGCATGCTTATTATAGAAGTTATTAATTTATTGGACATGTATCACTAGTTTTTGAAATTAGTAATCTAGCAATGAACATAAAAGAACAGGAGAACTAAGAATTAAATAGCAAAACCAGCCCCCTTTGAAAAGTTACTTCTCTGAGAAAGTGTTTTAAGGAAAGCATGTATTCTGCAAGATAGCAGTATTTCAACACTTAAAACCTACTACAAACAAAAAAAAAATTGTTACCTAAATTTGAATAATAATAATCAGATTAAAATTTGAATATGCATTCTTAGCATCAATGCTTTTCTAACTGATCAGTTGTTTACAGTTCAGGATTGCCTTTGTTGCATGGACTCATTAATCTTTATTGGCCTGGCTACGAAGCTCTTTTTTCAAAAGAAAGCCTTGCTTAACACTCTTTCTAAAGGAATTTCAATTCCAGTTTCAAATATGCAGACCTTCTGACCTCAACATAGCTTCAAAGGTGTAAAAGTAAACAATAAAGGTGTTCCATGGGGTAAAAGAGGGACTTCAAATCCTCATTTGCTATATGGGAAGTCTGAAGGAGACCAGAATTCAGTCAATTTCATGCAACTGTGCCACAGATGGTGAAAATGGCGGTTAGAGATATCCAGGACATCTGCTGAAATTATCAGCATAAGACTTTGCTGGGGACTCAGAGAAAAAGAACTAAAAAAAAATTGCATGTTTTTGTTAGAAAGACTGCTGCTGAGCAATTATGTCCTTGGATCTGGTCTGTGCATCCAAAAGCTGAAACATTACACATAAGGCTCTGTCATGGTTTAACCCCAGCCAGCACCTAAGCATCCCTCAGCCACTTGCTCACTCCCTCCACAGTGGGATGGGAAGAGAATCAGAAGATTGAAAGAGAGAAAACTCATGGGTTGAGATAAAGGCAGTTTAATAGGTCAAGTGAAAACCATGCGTGCAAGCAACAACAAACAAGGAATTCATTCAGCACTTCCCATTAGCAGGTAGGTGTTCAGCCATCTCCAGGAAGGCAGGGCTTCATCACTCATAACAGTTACTCCAGAAGACAAATACCATCATTCTGAACATCCTCTCAGTCCCTTTTCTTCCCCAAGCCCTTTATAAGCTGTGCATGACATCATATGGTATGGGATATCCCTCTGGTCAGTTGGGGTCAGCTGTCCTGCCTGTGTCCCCTCCCAACTCCTTGTGCACCCCCAACCTACTCACTGGTGGGGTGGTGTAAGAAGCGGAAAAGGCCTTGGCTCTGTGTGAGCACTTCACAGCAATAACAAAAATGTCTCTATATAGCAAAAACATCTCTATATTCTCAACACTGTTTCCAGCACAAAACCAAAACACAGCCCCATACTAGCTACCACGAAGAAAATTAACTCTATCTCAGCTGAAAACATGACATTGTCCACCCATTATTCCATACCATTTACATCATTCTCAGGTCCCACACAGTCCAATACATCCTCATTAACCACCACCACCCTTCCCATCCTTTGATATAATACACAGATATCATTCCCTTAGTCTATGGACCACCCCTGTAAAATGTCCGTAGAATGTTCATTGAGTTCATTTACTCCATGACTTTGGGCTCCATCTGTTATGGTGGTCACTCTGAACAGGAGAGGTGGTGTGATGCATGGAGTTACTGGACACCAAAGCCAGCTCAGGTCAGGTCACTCAGATCAGGTACCTTCTCCATCATGGACTTACCCTTGGCTCACAATGCCTCCCGAGGTATACCTGCTGCAGCACAGATATAATTACGGCCACAGATGCCTCAAGATATTCCTGCTCTGGGATGGACTTATTTACAGCCACAGATGCTTCGGTGTGTCCTGCTCACATGTGGACTCATCGAAAGGTCACAGTCCCTTTGACTCAAGTTCACGCTGGAGTTCCAGGCTGTCCAGTACAGCGGCACAGAAACAGCAGCAATGCCCCGGCCATCTGCCGACCCAGGAGCATCGCCATCGCTGTTGTCAACTATTCCCGGGCACAGCACAGTAAGACGGTAAGCAGTACAGCACTACAGCGAGCAGTGAAAGCAAAAAACAGTCACTGATGAGCACGAGAGTCTACTATACAGTAAGGCAAGCAAACTCCATGGCAAGCCGGGAGCCTGACAATTAATTGCTAAACAGCAATAACAGCTATAAATCTAGCACATTCCAATCAAATCTATTGTTAACATGAACCCTTCAGGCCCCTTGTTGGGTGCCAAAAAGGATGAACAGGCTGACAGTGAGATAACAAACTGTAGCAGGTAAAAATGGACACAAACATCTATACAATAGCTTTTAAAAATTCAGAACTTCACCTTTATAGAACTTACAATAAAAAAGGTGATCAGTCCTTGAATTACCTTTAAGGAAAATTGGTATTTTTTAATACAACCATTTCAGTTATTCTATTATCAAATAAAATTGAAATTTTTGATGAAATGTCTACCTGTTGAAATTTATGCTTCCTACCTTAAAGGCTTATTTTAGCAACCTTTTAAAGTGGTTCTAAGGTTATAAATTATTTCATTTTCCCAACTTGACCTGGGTACATAAAATGAAATTTTTAAATTATATATATAAAATTTACATTTAAAATATCAAGAATACCAAAATGAAAAATTATGATCTATCATGTAAAATTGGTATTTGTCTTAACTGTACAAAGTTTGCTAAAGTTTTAAATTTTCCTTTTATTTTAGGACTTGCATTTCAGGTATTTCATAACACACTAATTTCCTCCTTTATTTTGTCAATTGAAATTCAGTTACAGTTATTTTATAATATACTGTAAAATATAATATAGCACGTATTTTCCAAGAATAATGACACTTGCTTTCACTAAACATGTATTTTCCATCCTGACTGAATGCAACAGAAATATTAACTACATTGTCTGAAGATTAATAAATGCAACAATTAGGGAAATGAATGGTCGAAGTTTTTTCTCTGTGAAAGAAGACACAGTATATTAGAATTAGAGGAAATTAATATGTAACAGCATTATATGAGTGTATTTTGTTTTCCACCAAATACTTAAGTTAATTTAACCTCATTTAAACTTTTTCAAAGTTCTAATTATGTAATTTAATACAATTTAGAAGACACTACTTGTTGTCAGCACAGAGGGACTTGAGGAAAGAGAAAGAATGCTAGAAGGGGGAAAACTTGTCAAGAGGTATTTTTTAATGGAATGTAAAGGCAAACACTTAAAAAATCTACTTGGTGGATTAACTTAAAGCAGCAGAAAACCATCCTGCCTTATCTGTGTACTGACAATATTGCTGGAGACTGTCAGCAGGTAGATTTAACTACTTTATCCTTCCCCATTTTAAGAACATGACATTTTAATGATCAGTTACATGTGAACTATTTCCAATATGAAGAAAATAATAAATATAATGACAAATAATTTATGTGCTAAAATTACAATGGAATACAATATCAAAGCCAACAGATGGATACATATTAATTATCCATACGGGTTCTGTTTGAAGAATGCATGATGTGGACCCACTTGCTCTGTTTCAGGGTTGTGGACAGCACTTTCCTGTAGGCAATAACAATACAGGACACACTGTTCAGAAAGCCAGGCATGGATCTCTTCTGAAACTGCCCTCACTCTCTATTTAGCACTATGGTAATGACAAATTTTTTGCTTGTGTTTAAGACCCTAATTTGGAAAAGAGAGTATGTGTTCAAGGGTTGCAACAGAAGTGTGGTGAATTTTATTTTGTTTACAAGGTAATGGAGACTACATACTACATTTTTATATGGTGTGTTAAAAAAGTAGTTGGAGGAACATGGTTCTTTTAATCAACACAGCACACAATAAGAGTTTTCTACATCTTTGTGTGTGTGCATGTGGAAGCATGCGTGTTTGTGCACACTGCAGCCAACAACTTCCATTTTAGCATTTCAAAGCATTTGATAGTGTCACAATTATCTTCATAATGACAGAAAAGCAATTCAGTTTTTCCCTTTACTTATGTAAACTTACTTTTAATCCCCTCTCTTGATTATTCATGAGAAACTGAAGTTTTGAATTTTGCCTAGTCATTTACACACAGAGTAATGGAGTTCTGGCCAAGTTCAGAAGAAAGTGAATTTAGAGGAAGCATAAATCACAATCATATGCCATCTTCCAGAGCAGAAAAAATTCTTTTCCATGAAAAAGTCCAAAATCTTGCTTCCATTATTTTATTATAACCCAGGGTGAAAAGTAGAAATCATGATTTTCATTGCATTTGAATGTGTCCTAAGTTTAAGCAATTGCAAGAGATTTTAGCAAGTCATTGCACAGCATAAAAACTAATGAAAGAGTGTATAGATATGCACAATTTATGGTACTGGAGTCTTACTTCAATTCATGCCTGCTCTACTTTGCCATAGAAGCTCTCTTTTGCCTTTGTTTAATTTGTTTACATTAGATAAACTAATACCAAGGGAATCCCTGCTGTTGATAGGATCTTAGTCTAGTTTAGAGATCCTGATTTACACTATCACAGTATCATACTGAGTACAAACAGGTTTAAAATATTCTGAACAGAAGCCCCTAATGAATCATATTTATTCAGTAGAAATGAATGCAGTCATCAGGTCACCTAAAGCAAAGAATAATCTATATGTACTTGGCTGCAGTTGTAAAATTGATGGGGCAATGCTGACTGTGCAAAGCAAAAAATTTTGTGTGTGTGAAAAAGGTTTTATTCAATGAGATTACAGATGAGAAACATCCATATTGTGGTGAATTTCGTCTTGCTCCTCTTGTGCAACAAAATAAAAACCTAGATCTTTTAACCAGCTTAAACTAATCAGTATTCATGGCTAAAAGTGAATGAAATTTACCATCATTTGAAAGGACCTAACCTGTTTATTGGATTTACCAGAAAGATTCTTATTATGCCTGTCGAGTCAGTGCCTTACCTTACTCTTACAATCAAGCTAATTTCAAATGTTTTCCACATGCGTATTGCCATACAAAGACTATATGGGAATGTTGTATCTTTCAAAAGACTACTGTGCCAGTGCACCACAACTGCCTTAGTCTCATGCATAATGCAAATGTCACTAATGCATTTGTGAAAAAGCAAAGAATATTTTAACTCTTTTTGGCTAAAGGCCTAATTTAAACATCCCTTACACTGAGCTGTAATGTCCTAGACTATATATCCTGAATTACTGAAGTAGGTAACGTTAATATTTCTGACTAAAATGTTTTAATCCAATTTAGTCCATTATCCAAGCAGTTCACATTGAATATTTTGCAAAATTATATGTTAAAACCTAAAGTACTAACTGACAAGAATTGATCTAAGCTGTTTATTTTTGTCCTGACTATATTGGTTTCTGTGCCTGGAGTAGCTAACAGCATCATTCCTCTTCCCTGCACTTTTTGTTTTGTACTAGTCACAAGTTAATTAATTCCTTGGAAAAAAAGCACATATTTTTTAAAACAGAAAACAAATATATAATTTCTACTGTAAGGAATTATGTTGTCTCTCAAAATTACATTATGAGTTTTGGCATAAGTATTTCAAATCTTCAAATGAAAAAAACCCATATATCAACTAGAGGTTTTCTTCAGGAAGTGTAGAAAATGTATTAAACTTTGTTTATACTGCAGATACAGTATTTCAGTATTTTGTGAATAGTATTCATGATATAACACTGTATGTGCCACATTGATTCCTTTAGATCAAAGAACTTACAATAAAAATTGTTGCTTTGTCTAACAGGTTTTGCAGCAGCATCTTTCTGTGTGCATGTATGGGAGACTATCACCTTTCATTATCATTCTTATTTCTTTAATATATTTTGCTGCTTGTGTACAAGCTATTCTATACAAGAAAAAAAAATGAAAAGAAAAAAAAAATGTAGGCCACAAGAGGAAGCTTTTATTGCTGATATACGTGTAGCTATGTTGCTTTAATACTCTTAAGTCAAACTTGCATTTAGTTTCTTCTGTGCACATTTCATCCTAATTTACTACTTCTCACAAATAGGATATGCTCTCTAAAGCAGTACATTTGTTTTCATCTATTCCAACCTTTTTCATCTGGTGGAATATGTAAATAAATAAATATATACCTGCAGACTCATACAAATTGCTTTTTACAAATTTTGACTAAAGTTAGAGGGATTAAAAGTATTAGAAAACAAATAGAAAGAGCTACACTTCCCATGTAGATTATTGTAATGCAAACATGATGCTGCATCTCTTCTAACTGCAGATGGATCAACTTAAAAATAGCCAGGTGAAACCACTCAAATGGTTTATGTATCAGATAACATCCGTTTTATTTCTTTAAATCTGTCAGCAAAATAGCAACAGCAGATGCAGTAGCTCTACACCAGTAGCCGAATATCCCTGATCACATTTTACACTGATCACATTTCATCCCTGATCACATCACGCCGANCTACAGGAAACATGGGGAGGGACTGTTTATCAGGGGGTGTAGTGACAGAACAAGGCATGATGGGTTTAAGCTGAAGGAGGTTCAATTTAAACTAGATGTTAGAAAGAAATTCTTTACTGTGAGGGCAGTGAGGCACTGGAACAGGTTGCCCAGTGAGGTTGTGGATGCCCCATCCCTGGAAGTGTTCAAGGCCAGGTTGGATGGGGCTTTGGGCAGCCTGGTCTAGTGGAGGGTGTCCCTGCCTGTGGCAGGGGGGTTGGAACTAGATCATCTTTGAGGTCCCTTCCAAACCAAACCATTCTGTGATTCTATGATTCTAAGATGAACCTGATCCTTGAAATTATATAACTTTCACATAATTACTCATCAATGAAATGTAGTGTTGATTTGTGTCTTCCAAGTTCCCTTTTAAAATGGAATGAAATATTGCTGTGACATCATTTTAAAGTGAAAAATGTTAATTTCTGTACAATACTGTGTTTTATTCAAATGTGTGTAAGTTCTTCTTCCCACATCCTTTTCCTGTTCTTTTTTGGGGAGACAAGGGCATTCAACAAAAGTTTCAGATCTTAATCTCCATGATTAAATACAGACACTTATCTTACAACCCACTTCAGTAAGACACTTAATGTGATGCATAGTTGTTTAAAAAGTGACTATCAGGAAGCTGTTATGATGTCATCCATAGGTGTCCTTCTTTGCCTATACAATATTTTCTGTATGCTTAGAGCAGTATTTCAAGCTAACAGCCATAATTTATTATTTAATGGACTGTGTGATTAATGGAATGTATCATATTTTAATCATCACTAAATTTTTTCTCTTCTGTCATGCTCAGAAATTTTCATTGTGTTTGCTCTAAGCTTCCTTATAGTTCTCAACAGAGTGTTTTCTTTCTGTTAAACAGGTTCAGTACTAAACATTTAAAATCTTTATCTATGTATATGTATATATAAATAAACCATATCCAAAATATGAACTCTAATGGAGCCCATACCAGTGGTCCCTGATGAATGCTAGATGCAGAATTTCTTCCAGCAAGGTACCCACTTTTACAAATACCTAATATATTTCATAATATCTAGATCTTTGTACCTGGTATGCTTTCCCATTTCAAGTCATAAATCAGGATATAAATTTTTGCATATTCAATTTTTATTGGACAGCTAAAAAATTAGCATCTCTCAAGCATTTTATTCTTCTTTGAATGTATATTCCTCACATGATAGAGCCGAGTCACATTACAAAGAAATGCAATGTCGACCCTCACAGAGGGAATGTGGCCAAACCAGGCATCTAGCTCTATCCTATGTGCTTTCCAGCAGTTTGTATTTCTAATTTGTTTCACTGCTCTACATGTTTTGGCTAACTCGTGCTTTTTGTGTGGACATAAAATAGCATATAAACCAATACAAACCAGGCAAACTTAGTGATTTGAATGAGACTCAATTAAGATTTTATTGACAGCTGAGGCAAAATATGAAATGAAATTTCTGAGGTGGTGAAAATTCAAAGAAAGCAAAACAGGAAAGCAACATTCTGAAATGTACAGGACTGCAGAGAGACCCAGTGAATATTTACTTGGTCATTAACAGGAAAACCCCTCTGACTCCTGTCATATTAAACTTTCACACTGATCTCTTTTTATCTCTGTGTATAAAACAGCATCTTTCACACTACTTCTTTATGTTTTCTAGTTAAGTTAAATGGGGTTTAGATTGGGATGTTTATGTACAAAACACCACTTTACCAAATCCTATCTTCATGGCATTCCTGGGCTTAGAGTTTATTCGTTTTCAGTTATCTTACAACAAAATTCTTTATGGAAGTCTTTTTCTACAGTTTATCCATAAAAATATTTTTCCACTTCAGATATGACAGAATATTAATTATTATCAAGTGTATCTTTGATTGAACAAATTCAGGTATTTTATAAGTAAAATATATCCAGCTCTGTATAGACTAGTAGCACCTTATCTGCTACTGCTATAGTATATAGCACTAATGATCTTCTCAGGACTGCTCCATGATATTACTGCAGCAGTTTTGATTCTGATTATCTGAATTAGTCTATACTCATGGGAGTCAGTGAAGTCGTGATAGTTTATATCAGCTGAGAATTTGGCAGGATCACCATGCATCAGTCTCATGCAACTCTCTATTATGATGTCTGTGTTTACAGAAATTAGTACACCCTGCAATATCTTTGGAAGATTTTCAATTACTGTGTCACAGGAAGAAAAAACAAAGCAATTTTTAGAGGTTCATTTAAGACCCATCTGTATGATGAATGGCCCCACAAGTCTGGCTAAGAGGCTATTCAACACATGTTTCTGAGCTTAATTTATTGGTATCCTCCAAACTTAAGACCCTCCCAAGGTATAATGGGCAAATGATAGTGAATGCAAAAGCATTTCCAGCTGAGTGTATAGGGGTTTTCTTTGGTCAAAGTTTGGATCTCTGTTAAGCAATGCAGCCCTTACAGATCAAAATGTCCACGTCCGTATCGTAATCTGTAGAGAATTACTAGCAGTGATTCATATTTCTGACTGCATTATTTGCAACTGTTAACAACTAATTCAGGAAAGAAAAAAAAATCATTGTACTTCCTGAGTTTTGGAATAAATCTGGTGCCGAAAGTGACTTCCAATTGGCTGGAGACCACGGGCCAAGCTTTTGAATTAATACCAAGAGCACATCCTCATTCTTCATTTAATGTAAATGGTCCTGGTTTGATTTCACCACTAAGCCTTCTTCAAGCTCTAATTGCTTCCTGCACTTCTAAGAGTTCTGTCTCCTTTTTTTCTTCTCTTCTTTAATCTCTATTATCAATTTCCTGTGACCACCTCAACATTTTTTTCTTATTTGTTCAGTCATTATCAGACATTTTTAAAAGTTTCCTTCACTTTGAATTCTCTGGGTATTACACTATTGCCTTACTAACCCTAGCCCCTCACTGTGGGATCCTTAATATATTTGAAGTCTGCTAGAAAGAAGGAAGGACATACTCTGTCTCTCTCACTCTGCTATTATGTGGTATTGTATGTGATAATATATCTAAGATAAGATGGTATTATAACAGAATATGAAACAGAAAATCAGATTTCAAGTTAATAGCTTCGGTTTAGATAAATGTGAGTAAAACAGAAATGGAGAAGGGGAAAAACAATCTGAATTCAAAGGTATTGAGCAGTTCAAACAGCTAATAAAGCAATTGCAAAGAAATACAATTTGCAGAAATTTTGAAGAAACTAGAAAAAAAATCATTACAAATAGTTCTGGGTTTATGTCTAGTCGAGCAAGTAGGAAGGCAGAGGCAGATAATAATGTGATTACTTTGGTAATGATATGCATTAGATACATTATGGGAAACAATAATACTCCCTACTGAATGCAGTCAATCCAGTTATTGATTTTTCTTAATGGTAAAAGCGCTGCTACAAAACCAAAAAGATATATCCTTTATTTATTCTCTTTCCCTCATGAGCCTCATCTCCACAGTCCCCTTGATGCAGACTAGTAGACAGAGATAATGGACTAATGTATATCTAATCTGACACCTACTGGGCCAGGCTAATGTTTCAGATAAAAGTTGCCTGAGCCACTGTTGCTATTGAAAACAAAATAAAAAAGCAAAGCAAAAATAAAAAAAAAAAAAAATCAAACTTCATTTTTGCTTGAAATGTTGGTTAATTTTGTTTCATTTATTTCATTTCACTCCAGTACTTAAGGACCATCAGGATATATTTCTTGCAATGATTTCATCTGACTGCAAAGCTAGCTAAATCTCGCTGATGGGTTGCTCTAAAGTCCTTGCACTCTTTATCTGCATTCTTTCAATTTATGTTTAGTATGGCTAGATTTTTAACAAGCTTGCAAAATACAGATTCACCAAAGCTTCATCCTCTATGTTGCCCCACCCTGTTTTCAGCAATGAAAAAGATGTCTGACACAGAATCAAATCAAGCTCTACAGCAAACTAAAGTTTTGGTCTTGAGTCTTTTTTTCCCATGACAAGAACACAGCTCCTGAATAGGTAAAGAAAAATAATAGAATTGAGTTAAAAGTCACTTGTATGATTGATCTGATACATCAGTAAAATCAAAGTATTTGTACCAACCATTTTTATTATGGCTGATTTTCATTCTTACTCACTTGAAGTTCCATTTTTTAAGTGCAAAGAGAACAAAAGAGCTCTATGTCATGCTGTTATCCCTTGAGTAGATTAATTTAAACCTTTCACAGATGTCTGGAAATGTCCAAGATGACAAAGCTCTGATCAACTAGAGACCGTAGGCTAGCCATTCAGTATCCTCTACTATCACCAGTACAGATACCTTTATGATAGGTGCATAAGTAATGTATTTTCACATAAAGCAATAAAATAGGACACAAGATACAACTAAAAATTCAACAGTAAATATCAAGCCTTAGTGTTATTAATTGAGGAACGGCTCAACACATTTTTGGATACAAATATGTAGCTTAGTGTTCAGAATCATGGATTTGGGACAGAAAGAATTATTATTTCTGTATCAAAAATTACAGTTATATTTAGCATAACCTGTTTAAAATGTCTAGTTTTGATATTAGTCTCTCAAGAACTGAGCACAAATAACTGAACAAAGAAATAAGTTCAGAGTCAATCTATACAGCATGTGATTCATGGGTTCCAATCTTATTATGTAAATGTAGGCATCTACATCCATATTTAGAAACCTAATTTCTCAGAAATACTGGGTCTTCACTGTTTCTATTGACCTGTGTTGAAAATCTTCCAACGAAATGCCTTCTTACGGTGATAGGACCCTAAAGAGGCAGTCAAATTTGACTGTTCCTACTTAGGTCTTTTGAACGCACTCTCAAAAATTTCTTTTTGTGAACTCCTAACTCAAAGGTAGGGCAATGATTTTAGAGATCATTTACACCGTTCTTAAATCAAATAAAGGAATTTCCTCCAGGCTATATAACTGAGCCAAAATGCAGGACCTTGACAAAGAACCTCAAGGAAATGCCAGTCATCATACAAAATGACACCAGCCCTACACATGATTTGCTCCGTTTGTGCTTCTGAGGACTGCTGTGGCTCTCACTACAAAGAGAAAAGTGAGTGCATATGGAAGCAGCAGAAAACACAGTGATGTCAATCCAGCTGCCTGAATTGGTGAATAGGGTTATGTAGAAGAGACCAGCAGTAGGAGCTGTCCTTGAAATGAAGAAAAACCATTCAGTGAGGAGGACTGTCAGAACCAATCAAAGTGACAACTGTGAGTGGAGTTGGAAAGTTCTAGCAATGCAGGAAACAGGGAGCAAGGAAAAAAGGTTGAAAACCTGAATACCAATTGTAGAGGTGAAAAGTGAAAAGAAGAGCAGAAGAGAAATAAGAGGGAAGAGAAAGGATAACCAAATAGAAAACAAACAACAAAAATTAACAACAAAAATTCAGTCCTGTAAACTGCAGTTAGAAGTAGTTGTAGTTTTGTTGGAAAAAAAAAAAACAAAACACACTAGTAGAATGTCAGGGAAGGTGGTCATTAAACATTATATTTTACATGTTTTCCCCTAGGACTGTAGCTCATACCCTCATTTTTAGAAATATTATAATTATTAGTCTGCAGTTGAAGCAGATTTAAAATTCAGAAATTATGCTGCTTGCATGACCAGACAAAAATGAGGCACTGCAGGAATGTGGAGATCTCTCTTTTTGGTAGATTTTAACTCCTTGAATTTTTAGACTAATTTAGGAAACTAGATTATTTAAAAAATGTAATTTATGTCCCCTTCAACAATTACTTACATAAGAGGTATGAAACAAAACAAACCCAAAACAAAATACCACCACCAAACAGCAGCAAAATGGACTTGACAATCTCCACCATTTCAGGTTTGTAATATAGCCAGTCTCTCAGCTTTAGCCTTTGAAGAAGTCATAGAGGAAGGAAACCAGTGTTTCACTAAGGCCAACAAGATGACTTGCTTCTGCTATCTCCATCCTAAAATCAATGGAAAGACTGGTATAGATTTCAAGCTTTTTCAGATATGCACATCATTCACTTATACACTGACTTCAACCACTAAGTTTAGCATTTAACACCTCTGCAAATCGAATCAGCTCCAGCATACAGCTGTAACGCCTGAAGAATTAAACACTTTAGACTTGAAAATATTAAAAGTGGGGGTTGAGTCTTTTCTTTTCCTGATCACTAGTTCTGATCAAATTTCTCTGATCCTATATTAATAACAAAAATCAAGTAAGCTAAATACTGACACTTGCACGCTTCAGCTGAATAACAACTCATTCCCTGCTTACTCCCAATGTGTAATATGGATACACTAAAAGTAATAATATTTTTTTAGAATTCAGTCTATAATTGCCAAAATCAATTTAGGTCACTCCTCAGAAAGGCACACACTCTAAAATAAACCTAATTTTGTGTGTTCTTTATACAATTATTGTATAAAGAAATCTAGACGCCTTTTCAAATCAGAGGCTGTAGTTTCACCAGTATGCTTCCAACTATTGTTTTACATGTTCCTGCACTATGACTCACACTTTTTTCCTGAATGATTAATGACTGAGAATATATTATTGAACACATAAGAAAATCTTTCTCTCTCTTATAATCTAATTCATTCTCACTGTCATCAAAATGAAAAGATAGCGCATCTCCATTTGCCATATGATAATTTTGCTGGGAAACAGCAGGAAAATATTGCAGGAGGGAAAAAAAAAAAAGAGAGAGAGAGAAATATTTAACAATTTGGGGTTTTATGATCCACCTACAAATTTAAACATTTCTGAGAGGTTAAGCTAATAAAGCAAGGAAATATAAAGGAAGAAATAAAGTGCTAGCTTTTAAGGATTGTACTGGGAGAGTGATGAGACCTACAATTAAATCATTACTGAAGAATCTAAAGTTTTTCTTGCATCTTCATTATTAAAAGGAGTTACCATTATTAAAAGGTTTCATATTAAGTTCTCTTTTTCATTCATCTTTATTTAGAATGTTCCCAGCTTTAAAATGTACCTAGTTAGTTCTCCAATTTAGGCAGAAATCATTCTTCAAAGATGAAATGCACTTCCTATATCCACAGCCAAATGTGAATGGAGAGCTTTAGCGAAAACTTTTTCTGTTAATTTTGAATAGAATACTACAGGAACATTTTCATCATTTGCATATTTTCCACACCTGGAAATACCCAGAAATCTTTAATTCTGCATTTTTCTCCATCCATCCTTCAACTTTAGGTGTTCAAAGCAGAGCTGGTACTTGCATTTTGAAATGTACACTGGAAATGCAGGTGTTGATGTCTGTTGTCCTGCAAAAGCATATTTGTCAAATGAAAGACAATCCTTAGATGGGCTTTGAAATTTCTTTATGTATTCATAATAAGCTATAAGGATGTGATCATCCTCCCTGCCCCACTTCCTTAAATTGATATACTGGCTATCTTAAGTGAGACAGTTTCAACAGGCAATGCAGCAATGTAGAATAAATAGTTTCTGAATTATTAGATATCAGACAAAATATAAAAACATTAAGCATTCATAGCCATATGCTTCATTCATATATGAAGTCATATTGCTATATAAACATTGACAAAAACAGTGAAAACACGTACAGTTATGTATTCTCACATATAGAAAAACACAGGTTATAACTGGGCTTCCCAGGTTAACATGTTTTTTTTAAAAAAACCTGCCTTTGATTAAACTAAACTAAACCAAACCAAATCCACCTTACTTCTTTTTTAATATAAGTTTGATTTTCTCAGGATATAACTTTTCTGCAAAAAAAGATACAAATCAAATGAGAGAGATGAAAAATCCAGGCATCCACAATAACAATAAAGCCATCACGCTCATACTTATGATACCTATAAAAGTAAAATAGTCTTCTAGATAAACTTATTAACATATGCCATATGTATTTTGTTAAGTAATTATGCCTTGATACAAAGGTGAAAAATTTGGGAAAAAATGTTTAAGGGATTTGTAGCTGCCACTATACATAAATAAAAAATATGGTAAGTCACAGTTAGAATATCAGCTTTTTCTTGGATTTTCCCAGCCTTTTTTCCCCCTATCTTAACATCACAAGCTACTTAAAAGAGAAATAATCTTAATTTGGAAAATACAAATTTTAATATCTTTCATAGCACTTTGCTTTCTTGCCACTGTTTTATATATTATTATACATTATCAGATGTATTTGCCCTTGCAGAGTGCTTGGCATTTGCATCAACTCTACAAGCTTGCATTGTGGCACTGTTTATATAAGGAGAAATATAAAACGAATATTTTTATTTCCACAACAGAAATAATCATCTTTGTTAGTGTTCTGCCTCCATTTCATGAAACCTGCTACCACAGATAAAAACTAAAATGTCATATTTCTGTCATATTCCACGTGGGTTTTTTGGCTTTGGATAGTTTGGCTGATGGTGCTGGAATCCTCCTCCTGCTGCAGGATAACCAGTCCAGGGAAAGGAAAAAGAGAAATTTATCTAAAGAGACTGGTATGTCAGCTTCCTCCTGAAGCTTTACGTGGAAACCCAGGGATTATTTAGCATCCACTCTGACAGTGACTGTTGCTGTGTCTGGTCTCTCACATCTCTTTAGTGTGGCTGCGAAACCTTACGGAGATGAGTTTATAGTACTTCGGAGGACATCTAGCACTAACGCTAACTAAAACTAACGTTTTGCACACGAAGTATGCCAGTGAGCGGAGAAGCAGAGGGGGAGCAGGGACCGGTCCCAGCGCAGGCTGCAGCAATGCTCCTGCCGTCGCTCCGTCCCTGTCCCCGACACTGGTAAGGGGACCCGAAGCACATTTTTATGTCTGGGGAAAACAGCTCCCTCTCCTTCTCCTTGTGCTGTGAATTAGGCACACCGGCCTCATCCAGAAAGACACTGTTCAAATGACACGCAGAGACCCGCTGTGAATTTGCAGCTTCGTGCAGCACCATGCAGTGGCAGAAGGGAAGTGCTGCAGTCTGATGAAACGCTTTTAAAATCCGCTTCACTGGGAAAAATCTTTCCTTGGCAAAGAAAAAAACCAAACATGAGTACATTTCAGAATCCAAAAGCTGAATTATTTTACTAATACAAAATACACAGTTTCCTATCTGATAAAAATAGAAATTCATTTGTGATTTCAGTAGTGAAAAGTGGGTGTGAGAATATGGTCTAAAAATGCTGAAAATAAAAACATTTTCTACCATGTTAAATGCTTTCAGAGGAATCCATTCAGGTCTATGTGAAGGCCTATGTATATACAAGGTATGATTTAATTAAATTTTGGGAGGCAGAAGCTCATTAATTTTGTATTCCATGACCCTTCAGATAAAAGATCTATACTAGGGTAGTTATTACTATAATAAAAATAATACTTTAAAACAGAAAACCAAAACATTTTAAAATTCCATCTCCAGCACTAAGAAAGAGAGTAAAATGTACTTTCCTCTTACTGGTAATCAACAGAGATTAACAGAGGGAAAATTGTGTCCATGTGAACTAACGGTTTATTATGGCTGTTAAGTTATCAAAATCCTATAGAACTACCTGAAAATTTTCACATATATCCCACATTTTGTCTTTAGCCACAAAACACTGAAGCAGATATTTAGAGAAGCTCATTGAATAAATCTTCCGCAGGAGTTCAGATCTGGCAATGAAATATTTTTCTCATTCTCCTGTATGCATATATGTGTGTGTGCATAACATGCAAAAAACCCAAAATATTCATTTTGCATTCTGCACATTGGTCAAATGCCAAAAAAAGCTAATATGCAGAAATATCACAGTGCTTCTGGTAAACACCATAAAAAATTTGCACACATATCCACCAAGTCATATAATCAGGAAGAATCAGTTAATGGCAAAAGAGATCATTTCCCAATAAGAAGGCAAGGTAAGCTTTAAAGGAACCAAAATTATATCTGCAGGACAGATCTGCTGGCAGCACTTAAGTAAATTTGATTGAAAGCAGCTAATAATTCCCAAGTGTAGAAATATTAGACTGCATGTACTGACAGAAATTATATACCACTTTGATGATCTAATTCTTGAAATGTATAGCGGAAATGCAGAACAAACACAAAGGGCCAAAGCCAGCTCCAGGCAGGCACTCAGCTGACAAGTCACTGGCTTCCAACAATTTTTGGCACATTCCCTACATTTCAAAAGGCCAGCAAATACGTGCAATTCTGAAACTTCTGTACACTGCAAATCTAAATCTAAGTTGAACTCCAATGTGTGAATATATAGCATTGCTGTAAATGAATGTTCTGTATGCTTTCAAGCACAGAACCAGCATGGCAAACAATTTGACTCATCCCGTGATATTCAAAGTGCTATAATGAGCAGGATTTTACAGATCTGTTACCGTGTTTTCTCCTCCTCCTCACTGGATCTATTCTGCTCCTGCTTTGTGACTCTAAGGAATGATCCCGAAAAGCTTTCATGATCAGCTAGATAAGCTTATGTGTTGGTCTTCGTCTTAAGTAAAGAAAAGATACATCACAGAGGACTACCTCTGTGTGTACCTCATACTCCTTAA
Source organism: Aramus guarauna (assembly GCA_013400195.1). NCBI lineage: Eukaryota > Metazoa > Chordata > Aves > Gruiformes > Aramidae > Aramus > Aramus guarauna. The sequence goes on along the minus strand of VXBL01002452.1, from coordinate 64,143 downwards.
AAAAGTGTCATGGTCTCAGGAAATTTCACAGTGTATCATGATCACAGTGACATCCTGGAGATGGCATTTGCATTGTCAACATACGTAGGCCACGGCAAAATGCTGGCCAATGTCCAATTGACGGGCATTGTACAGCCACCGTTAGCATCAGAAACTTGTGGGCCATGGTGGCCTGATAAAATAAGATAAAAAATACTTCTTCAGAACAACATATAAAAACTTGCAATGTTAAATGACTTACAGTAATAATTTATTAATGAAAGGCATCGTCATGTGGCAGTAGCAGCTGTTGACTGAAAGACTCTGTCTGTACTAGTACTGATGTCAGCTGTACTTATTCCACAAAAGCCTTTGGACTAATATTGATATCAGATTTGAATCTTTTCTGAAAACAAAAACAAAAGCAAGCAAACAAACAAACAAAAACCCACCAGAAATCCCCAAACATCTTTGTGTCCTTAGTTTTTAAGGAGTTTTTTTAGTTTGTATTTTCACAACTAGAATTTCAAAATCAGTCACTCCTCTTTCTGCATTGCTTTAGCATATCTATCTACAGCATCATATAAACCACCTACAAAAGAACGCACTATGAAATGGATATTTCTGAAGTTGATTTACAAATCTGAAAAATGTTGATATCCTTAATTTCAGTAAAGGAAAACAGGCATGATATCTTGTTCAAAATCATCCAGAAAGCAACACAAGCACACCAAGAACAGACTCCAATCTCAGTGATCCATGAAACTCAAGCCAGTAACATAGTCATTAGTTTACCAAAAAAAATTCACTTTACTCCTAAATCTTTTCTATAACATCTGATTCTACTAACACTTTCATAGAATCATAGAATGGTTTGGGTTGGAAGGGACCTTTAAAGATCATCTAATCCAAACCCTCTGCTATGACAAACAGGCATCTTCAACTAGACCATTTTATCACAATGTTCTTCCTTGCCATGTCTCCAAAAGACACATATTTGTGAAACTACTGTTTTTATTTGCCTGACCTCTTAAATACCTTCTATCATTGACTTTTCTATATTTAAGTGCTTGGTTTGATAATTAAGGTTCCTGAATAAATACTCAAGCTAAGGACTGCACACTATGTCTAGAACATTGCAAACACAGCATCTCTATTTAAGAAAACAGAAAAAAAAAGGAACAAAGACAAATCCACTAATCTGATCTTAACATTATAAAAAAGATTAGGTCAAATTTTGAAAGAATGGAAGATGATTCAGATGGAGCTATAGGGAATATTTGAAACAGTTTACCAGAGTAAATTGGTTAATATCTTTCGTAATAACTAGAAAACAGGGTGGCTCCTATCTGGCTGGATGTTTTAATATGGTGTATCATAAAAACAGTTGCTCCTGTTGGTAGAAGAACAGACAGTAGCAACAGAAAATGATGAAAGGAAACACGGCAATGGCTTGTACTGTAAATGGATCAGCTGGGCTTGAGCCAGGTCACAAGTAAATTTCCTTAGTGGCTGGCTGTGGGAGTAATCTTATTTTCATTAATAATAATTTCATTAATGATTTTTGCACAAAATGCAGGGTAACACAAACCTGAATTGCAAATCTGGGAGGCATTGTAAATATAGGGAAGGGTCAGGGTGTGGTAAGGAAAGAAAGGTGGTCTGGAGGACTGGAGATACTGAAATGCCAAAACTTGGTATGGATACAAAGATTTATTTTCTTTCATTCTTTCTGACTGGGGAAAAAAGCAGTGAACAGGGTACTCAAGCAACTCTAGAAATGAAAGAAAATGTTTTCATCAGGCTGAATGTGTGCTGCTAGTGACGAACAGCTACAAGAAAGCAAACTTATTTCTGTATTGTATCAGTTATCTTCAAGAAGGTTTAAGAAGAAGGGCTACTGTACAAAACATAAATTAAACTTCTTTTCGGCTACCCATCTCCAAANAAACTTTTTTCCTCCCAACAAAGAAAAAAAAAAAAAAAAAAAAAAAAAAAAAAAAAAAAAAAAAAGAGGAACGCAGAGTAGAAGAAGGACTAGAAAGACAACTAAGAGAAACACCTGTCTAGGCAAAGAATATTAGAGACTGTCGTTCATTTAGCCTAGAAATAACAAAGAAGAGAAAGGATCGCTGTCAATGAACACTTGAAATTGAGAGCAACAGAATGCACTAAACAGTGTTGGTTTACTTACAAATATAGAGTGAGTGGTTATAGCAAACTGGTGACAGAATTAAAAAACTTTCTCACTTTCAGGTATTATAAGGGTCTGCAAAATCTGTCCCAGCATGTGACTGTGTTTGAGGAGTGGGTGTGAAGCTGTGCAGGAGAAGGAGTGGTGGGAAGGGGGAAAACATTTAACAGTGTACAAAAAGAGGTCATACAGCAATAGTGTACTGTTGGACTTTCTATTCCAAAGTCTTTCTTATTCCTCCTCTCCCCTTTTTATCAGTTTTTACTTAGTCCTCACAACTTGTCTGTGACATAGATACTCAATTTTCTTCCTTTTCAGCTGAAACAGGAATATAAACAGATATTTGCATTATTCTTCACTGAAATATTCTATAATGCTCTTCACTAAATAGGCACAGTTTCACCTTGTGTCAAGATAAAATCACTGATGTCTGCAATATGTACATGTGCTACTCACTCATGTGATTTGACTTTTGCAGACAGAGTATAAAACAGAGAGAAGGGAAAAGGAAATCAAGCAATAGCTTGTTATGTTCATCATTCATCAGCTAATTAGTAGACATAAAAAAAATCTAATCCAATTATTGTCCTACTTGCATACAACTTGGTTTTGTCTTGTAAGAAATAGAACAAAACCTGACTAAAAGCTGATTTAAAAAAAAAAAAAAAAAAAAAA
>VXBL01002452.1:38279-61255 GCA_013400195.1 Aramus guarauna | reverse complement strand
AAAACCACCAAAAAAACCCCCACAAAAAAAACCACAAAAAAAACCCTTTGGTTCCTTTCATTGGCTTGTAAAATTGTCCAAAGAATTCTTAGGTATAAGATAAAAATGTATAAATGTATAAATGTATAAATATTTTTTGTAGATACGTGAATACTTTAGGACATAGGATTGGAATGTCACACCTCTGAGTTTCTGTACCACCACCTTCCTGTTGCCCACTGACGATGCTGAATAGGTTACTTGGTGCACTGCTCCCACCCGTATGCTTTAGGCATAATGCACATAACTCTGGGCGGTGCTACCAAAGTTAACCTGACTACTCGTCTTCACACAAAGTTAGAGAAATAAAAAAGTGTTTACAGATCCGTGACATTCTGAATAAACCCAAATATTAAAAAAAAAAATAAAATAAAATTTAGAGATTGAGTTAAAGATCTTAGATTGAAACTCAAATTTTTATCTTGGTTTTTTATATGTCCAGTGCTGTTTGAGCCCTTCCAGATGCAGATGGGTTGTTTTTTGCACATTTGTCTTTGTAGGAGTAAATAAACGAATAAAGATCCCTGTATATGGATATAAAACCCAGAGGCAGGATTCTAAGAATAAAATCTAATTTTGCACAAAATCCTTTTCTGAAAATTTCTCAGCTCTAGAGCTCTCACACCTTCCAGAAAGAAATTGCATTGGATTGAGATCAAAATATCTAAACAAATTTTAGTGATGAACTCTGAATGTCACTAACTTTTTTTCAGTCAAAATGGTGAGAGCTCTTAAGCACAAGAATGAATGAAAATAGTAGTCAGGGACAGAGCATAAAGGGTTGATTGCCTTTTAGAAACCTTCAAAATTGCTTGATTTGGCACTTGAGTATTTTCTCATGACTGTCTTTTGTGATCAGTGTCATCCTTGGAGCTACAAAAAATGCGTTGTCTTTCTGCCAGCTGTTTCTTTGATTCATTTCTGAACTCAGTGGAGCTGCCTTGACTCCCTCATTGCAAAGAGTAATGATTTGGAGTCTGTGGTCTGGTCTCCCACCAACGCTTTGAGGACTAGCATGCATCACCGCTGTTGGCACTACGGGTGCCTCCTGCCTGTGCAAGTCCTTGTGTCACTGCGCAGAGATCCCATAGCATCAGGCTGTTGAACAGGTAAGAGGATTGTAGCTACATAGTTCCTGACTGGTGTAAGTGATGCTCTTTCTTTTTGTTGTTTTATTTTTTCTTGGCATGGGCTGATTATGGAAAGCAAGATCACAGTATTCTGACAGACACAGAATGGTCTGAGCTATAGCTATCTGGCAGCTTTCTATAGTTTTCTAAGGGTGAACAGGAAACACTGTTTATTCCATCAGGAAACATCATACTTTCTGTCTGCGTGATCTGGTGAGCTGGTGGGGCTTTTCAGTTTACATTAGAGAGATCTTGCAGACACTACATTTGAATTTTCAAACATAAAATATTCTAAATGGGTGACTGCATATATCTTAACCACTAATTTTTAAGCATAAATGCCAAAAAGTACTCATGCCCATAAGACGCAGCATGGAAATACATAGACCACTCCCTCCCTGACCAGAGAATCTGGCCTTCTTTTTGCAAAGCACTCTATTGAAACAAAACAGAACGTGCACAAGATATATACATATATATTTCTCCACCAGAAGCTATTCCCACTGCAATAAGCCACTATGCACAAAAAGAAAGTGTCTGCAGTTTCAATCCTGTAAATGTTCAGACTCATGGCTGATACTCAAAAGCATCAGAGCCTCACCATCTGATGAACAGTAAGAAATAGAAATAAATTAAGTTTATTAGGTTTATACATATGACACATAGTTTTTCATTACCCATTTTGGTCTACGTGCACCTTTAAAATACTAAATTTAAAATCTGTTGCTACTTTGATGTGTAAAACTTAGATGTCTTTAATATAAAAGCAATTCAAAAATATATGCAACCCAAGAGAAAGAAGCTACATTTCCTTAAAAGATAAACCAGCCATGACATTTTTTGTTCTTATTATTTTTATTGTCACATTTCCTCTCCCCTTTAATTCATCCCACAAGACACCACAACAGCTGCCTTAGAGGCAAGCTGCTGGGAAAGGCAGAGTCTAAACCAACCTACTATTTAATTCCTATTCCTAGTTATGAATCAGTGAACAGGCACTACACGGTGCTCGGCCTTAGAGTTTTTACCTTTTCCTGATTGAATTTCGCCCTTTGTAATTGCTTTTAGCATCAAGAACACCAAGTTCCAGAAAACAGTCTCACCAAGAGACCAAGTCCCCAGCTGGGACCGTGAACCTGTGGCACCGAAGTGCAGGGGAAGAAGTGCATTGAAGCAGAGACAGAGCTTTGTCCCGTTAAAATAAGAGCCAAAGTTCTTCTGTAATTAGCTCAGTGCTGGGTGACTCCCTGTGTTTGCTCTCAACAGAAGGGGATGTTGTACACTGGTTTGAAAAATGAAAGGCCTCTCATTTACACACAACCCCCCCCGTCCTGCTCTGAAGTTCAGCGGGGCAGACTGCGGTGCTGTGTACATATGTGCACCCAGGGGCATGGGCAGCTGCCTGCATGCTGCCTGCACCCTGCACTGCCGCGGGTCCCCAGCAGCCTGCCTGCTGCTGTGCAGCAACAGGCTTCACATCCAGCTCTGGGGTCCCCAGTCCAAGAGAGACATGGAGCTGTTGGAGAGAGTCCAGNTAGTGGAGGGTGTCCCTGCCCATGGCAGGGGGGTTGGAACTAGATCATCTTTGAGGTCCCTTCCAAACCAAACAATTCCATGATTCTATGATTCTATGATCTGATTCTCTTCTGATTTGGGGATTTTTTTTCATTATTATTATTGCCTGAAACAAGGCATTTATTGGGTGTCCAGTCTGAGAGCTGCCAGGGGAGCTGAGATTCAGAAGGTGCAGGCTAGTTCAGGGACTGCAGGGCTCATCATAGGAGAAAGTGAGGTTTATTTTCTCTAAGGCCTCTTTTAGGAGATGAAGTCTTCTATGCATTGCTGTGTAAAGAGATTCCTGTTAACGTAACAGGCTGTCTTGCTGAGCTAATAAAAAAAATCCAAACCCACAACAATTTCTCCCCAGCTAATGAGTTAAATTAGGCCAATAAGGTGAAATGCAGAAGGAACTTGCTTTGAAATGTTTTCCTCACTTTCACCACAGGCACCTGCATTATCTAAGAAAAACTGAAGACAGGTATAATTCTAGTTGCAAAAGCAGGGTTTTTTCATATATCTAGACTATCAGCATTGCTGAATTGCACCCATCGAATAGAAGTAATGTTCTTTTCCCTCCAGGAAGGCCAGTAGATTCAAAGAAAACAGCTGATGTACCAACACCTTTCAGAGGAGGGGGAACAGACACATCAAAACAATACTCACTTTTCCTTTCTAAGGTTGAATCATTCGAACCATGAGACTAATTCCATATAAAGATACCTCATTTCCTTCCCAGAACACAGATACAAAGCTGTCTTCAAAATCACAATATTGAAAAAACAGAAAATAGCATTTTTTTTCTGAAATTATTTGTAGAGGTCTCTAACTGAGCTCATTTTCCAGTAACTTTATTTTCACCCATTCTGGTGCTCTTTTCTCACAATTTCTTCCAAGAAAATATATTTTTCCCTATTTCTTACCTTGGTATTTTTAAAACAATTTATTAAACATTTGTCTTTTATTTATTTTTCCCAAAATAGTGGAAGGATACCAACTGAAAAGATAAATCAATGCAAAATAAAACCAGACAGAAATATTTGTCAAAAAAGGCAACATTTGCCCACACAGTTATCACTGTGTGAAAACTGAGACCTTGCAATTATTCCATATTTTAATTTAAAAATATCCATGCATAGAGTACAGGCAGGGGCAGTAATAGGTAATATCTTTGGTCATATTTTCCTTTTCAGAGAAAACATTTTCCTTTACAAGCATTTTATGACCTTTGAAAAGTGCTCTAGAATTACTTTGATTTGCTGTATGACTTTGACATTTGTCCAAGCAGCAGTCCTAGAGTTTGCGGCATTTCAATTTGGGAATGAATCTTTTCAAAGCAAAAGAGCTGCACTTCAGTTCACATTTTCCCACTGTCACATGGTCGGTTAAGGCCAGATACATAAAGTTATTTAAAGATCTAAGGACTCAGATGAGTGACTCAGATGCCTAGCTCTCAGTACTTAATTCCTTCTTTTCTGTACAATTACCTGAATGTTTCCATTCTATTTACAATGCTTCTTTGCATCAGTACGGGAAGTCTTGTAATATCACATGTCCAAGATCAGTTTGGATATCAGACAACAGAAATCGGCATCTTAAGCTACTTAAGATAAAAATATGTCAATATTAAATTGAGTTGTTGAAGGTGAAAGCAGAAATTTGTGCTCAGACAAAGAGCATGTTTCACATTGGTCCTCGGTGCCTGCCAGATAAGCCTTGTGCTCATTGTTCAGAAAAAGTTTTTTGAATTTGGAAGAAGCTTTCTGCTAGAGTCTGAAGGTGCATTTACAGTCTTGCATTTATGGGAATCAAAACAGATTGTCATATCAGCAGAAACAAACCAGCAAAGAAAAATCTTAAAAATTGTGCAGAGAAGCAATCCTTTAAGATCGAAAGTTGTGTCATGTCCTATGAGTCCTTCAAGTCCAAACATTGGCCAGAGGCACAAGCATGTCCAGAAAACAGCCTTCCATGTACATTAGCCTCCATATGGTCTTAATTTAAAAAATATTTTTAATTCCATCAATCTCTATACAAAATAGATTCTGCATGCTGGATACAGTGTTTAGTTTAATTTTATGGCAAATATGTATTTTTCTCCTCTTTCAACTTCAAATGTTTTCATTAGTAGAACACATTTTAGAAAGTAAAAAGCAATTTGCCATCCAGAACTACCCATATTAACCAAAAATATATTCTATATGTATTCATAAAGTTGTGTTAGTTTTCTGCTTGAAGCTAGCAGCTGTCTATTTCCTGACTATTAGTGCTAAAAGCATCTTTCTGTAAAATAAATGGTAATATGTAGGCCATAAGGCAAACATTTCCTGAAAGAGATTGTCCCCAAATTATAGCATTTTTGAAGTCTTCTGACTACTTAAAAATAATTTAGCATTGGTAGACTGTGTGATGACTAACAAGAGTTTGGGAGAGAAGGTGGCTTGGAAAAAGAAGCCTAAGTATTATTCAATATAACACGTTGAAAACCAGAAATGAACCACTAGGTTTGTGTTCAGGCAATCTTTCTTGTGACATAAAATCTACAAAATGGTATAAGAGCCTGTATTTCAATATTTCATACCAACAAAATTGTTTTCTAGAACTGTAGTCGTATGCTGCAATTATTTTTAAGATCTTTTCCGATTGCATAATACTTTATTTCTAACAGTCCACTATAATTTTAAACTTATTCTGGATGAACTACAGTAATACATATGGTGATTATTTTTTTTCATTACTGATGGCTGCAAAATATTTTCTCGATTTGTCTCTTCATAACAGGTGGAACTTGGATAAGTGATAAATAGTAAGATCACAATCATGACAGTTGCCACACCTCACATATGGATCTAATTCTACTAAATTAATTAAAATAAATAAATAATAAACAAATAATATTCCTGTTGAGACTTTGGTTATTAGCACCTTATCTGATCTGCCTTCACTGTGTGAGTGAACAAACTGCAGAAATATTTTACAAATATTACACTATAATAAACTGTTAACCCATATTAAATAGACGAAGTAAAAATCATATGTTGCTTAAAGAAATTCTGAGTATCATGTGTTTATACTTCATTCAGTGAGATTAAAGACACTTCAGAAGAACCTTTTCAGATTTCAGTGGTGGCTGTAGTAACTTCTTTTATGAAATACATGAAGAAGTTTAATTTTAGCAATGGCTACTTAAATGTAAACCATCATTTCACTTCAAAATACACAAGACAAGCAGACAGAACTGTCCTAAGATGAACTACCAAATCTGGAAGCTCACAGTGAGCTGTGTTCTCCAAAGCAGACCTGCTGATTTTTTCCCCTTGCTCCAGTGAATCAACCAAAATCCCACATAAGGTGGAACTCACAGTCCTGCCGCCACCACTGAGCCCTGCATTTATAATGAAGTGTATCCTGCCTCACCACAGCAGGAAAGGCAAGACTTTCTGGTCACATAGGAGCACATCATGCTCCAACACCTAGAATAAAAGTTCTGAACTTCTCGTATACAGGGTAAGTGGATCCCGTATTTTGTACACTCCTGAAGTCCACCATGCCCAAGCGCTGCCTCTCCAGCTCCACACACTGCTGCTTTCCACAGTTGAGAAATACCTTGAAAGTCTTAGGTAGAAAACTAAAGAAGTCTACAGGCAAGTACACTCAAAACCTATTTTTTCTTTTCTCGCTTTTCTCTTTCTGTAACTGTACTTACAATTTTCTGATTTAATATCTAGCTATTTGCATTGCTAGAAATACACATTGGTTTTTTCTCTCAGTGTTTGCATAGCACTTAATTTCATCCATGGAACACAAATAATTCCTTTATCTGGGAGTGAGGATCCAAATATAAAAAAGTGGTTGCAAACAAATCCCAATAATTTTTGCGCATTTATCAAAAAGCCACAAAGGTTTGTTTGAATATCAGTATCAAAGAGTAAACTGCATGTGAAAGGAAGGAGGTCTGCTTGCAGGCATAATGAGGATCCTACTGGCAGGAACATGCAATGGAGAAACAGGCAAAACCTTCCAGCATTGCCCAGATTGTGGTATCAGGGAAGTGCCACAGACACCTCCTGTGTCTTCAGTGACACTGAGTAACATTGCACATAACCGATCAAAAGCATATTCATGTGTTTACACACAGAGTAATGCCTGTTGAACGGGACTTTAGAATGGGAATTTTCCTCACATCATACTGCAGTATTTCACCTGTAAATTCTCCCAGATGCTCTGCTAACCTCTGTGAGCTCCTTGGCAATTCTACCTCTGCCCCAGCTCCTTTCCCTTTCTCTCCTCTCTGTGAATTAACACCAAGGCCTTCAGCAGTCCACAGTAAATTTGCAACTCATTTAGCATAATCTTTGGACAACTTCTCAAATGTTAACATGTCTAAAAAAAAAATAAATCCCTAATTTCTTAATACAGTGCAGATCGTGCTGCAGTTCAGTGTTCCTGAGTTTGATCCAATGATCTTCCCTTAAAATCAAAGGCAAGATCTGAATTCTTTCAGTTAATTCTGGTCTCCAGATGGGATGTTCTTGTCTTGTTCTCATGTCTCTTCTGGGTGTTTAACCTACTTGAATAACTGCAGATTGTTGCAAAAAAATCACTGTCTTAGAGAATGTATGGTTCTCACATTCCCTTCCAAGAATTTCAGTTGTTGCTTTAAAGGCAGGCAAGTTACTTTTTGTCAAAATATTAATTTGGGTCATGAGTTTGGAAAACTTGAAACTTTATGCAACTTTATGAACCACAAATAAATCCACACTTCTGTTTGCAGTGCAATAAACTTGCACATGTAAATCTTTACATGATATAAATGCAGTAGTATTAAGTTTATGAAAACCTTTTAGACTATCATATGTAAGGATATATGAATCTTCCAGGACTTAAGGAATCAGAAATATATTGATAATAATTTACACATAGATTTTTTCACATCATAATTTTAAAAAGTTTCATAGACAGTTTTGTGATTGTTTACCCTGCAGATTTTGCTTTTAATTAGCTCATCCTTGGCAACACAATTTAATTGCTAATGAGTTTCTTGAATGAATAATGACAAATGTTTTGTTCTTTTACTGAAAATCATTTTGCACAGAAGTGATTGACTTAGTTCTACACAGGATTTGTACACAACTGTTGGCTAGTATTAGTCTCGCCTGTCTTCAAGCTTGCAATGAAATCTGAAATAAATTATCAGAATGTTTAATGAATAGTAAAGTATATCCTACTTATTCCTGTGCACCCACAAATACTACTGGTTGACTCCTGAAGATTTGGCTATACTCTAAACACAAGCTACAACCGAGAAATACATCACATCTTTCTCTATACTTCACGTAATGGTAAGCAGCTGAATTACTAGCCAAGATTATTAATTCTACAGTCTTTTCTATAATAGTATCTATTTAATATCCATTGCAGTTGTTGGCTGGAGAGTTTCTTCAATAGTTGAACTAAAGATCTTTCCAAGTGGATTATTAATTAAATGTACCAATTTTGCTGGAATTAAAAAAAAAAAAAAACCCACCCCAAAACTGAAAATAATGAAAATTCTAGATAGCTATTGTCACTTATCTAATATTATCACTTGTCACAAAAACATAAACATGTCCTCAAATACCAGTAACTTGTCCTCATAACTGAAGTTATGGCTTCCCCACTACACCATATGTAAAATAAGAACAGGGCAAGCATATAGGAAAAAAATTTGGTGCTGCTACTTGTTCAGCTTCCAGTTGTTCATATTTCACTGTCTTCCTGGGAAGGGTATAGTTTCTTTGCATTTAATAGCCACCAATGGAATTTTTGCCTTAGCTTACCTGGAACCATGGAAAACACAAACTCCTAGAGTCTACTGCTTCCTGAGCAAAAACTTCCACAAATCAGTAACTCACTCCATGAGGAATCACTGCTTTTCATTTTTTCTGAACCTGGTTTCATTTGTTTCCCTCTGCTCCCATACTAGAAGACAGTTGCCCAAGTTGCCCAAAGTCTTTGTAGACTTCTGTGTTGTTCCCCTCAACTGTTTCTCCTCCAGACCAGATTCTTAGCTTACCCACTCATCTCTCTTTTGGAAAGTATTTCACGCCTTTGATCATTCTTATTGCCTTTCTCTGAACTTCTTTGAGTTCAACAGATATTAGAATTTGGAAAGGCTAAATAATAATTTACAAAGCAAAATAAAATGGAGCTTCACATCAGAAAACTTAATAAATTATAGTAAGGAAGAGGGAGATAATAATCTAGAATTAAGGTGTAATCAAAACAGACAATAAAGTCAAGCAAAGTCCCCTTACAATATGTAGCTAAAGTAAAAATTATACTCAAATGTCCACATCAAGCAATCTACTCCACAAATTACTGATAACATGATCCAATGATGACTGAATTTCTTGAAAAAAAATCCTGTCAATAAAATTCTGGCTTGTGGCACTGGTGCTATCACATCTAAGAAGCAAAATCTTCTTAGCTGTTGTTCGACTATTGGAGAAGTTTCATAAAGGATAGAGAAACTGGGAAGGTTTGACTTGCTTCTAGCTGACAGAGGGAAAGGATTGGTGAGTTTTTTCAGAGGCTAAGGAGTGGAGGGACAGGGGTCTTCCCTGTCTCCTCCTCCTGTGCCCAGTTCCTTCATACACTAACCCTGTCCACTATTCTTTTTCCTTCTTTTGCAAGAGTGAAGGGGAGAAGAAGGAGCCAAAGACAGTCTTACAGCAAGAGAAAGGGTTGTGGAAGAGGAATGGAAGTGAGACAGAGATTGGTGCTCAGGACTTCTGCTGGGGATAAGCAAGAGGGCTTTACAGGCAGAAAGAAGAATCAGTGCTTGGGAAAGCAGGCACTCCTCCAGCAGCCTTCCTCCACCTCTGCTGGCATGAGCGCAGCAGGCAGTTTGCATCTTGCCTGCTTTGCCAGAGCTTAAAGCCAGACCTCCCTGGACCATAGCCTGGCACCCAGATACAAACCTCAAATTACATGCAGAAAGTCTGCCATGCTTGGAAATGTGATGCTTCTACTGCATAAATTGAAGCAATTTAGTTTTGCACTTGTCTCTGCATTTACCGTAGTTATCATGGTTATACTGCTATCTATCCCCAGATTTCTAAATAAATTCATTCACATGGCAGCAAATGGTTACTCTAATCAGTAAAAAGAAAAGAATAGGAATCACTGTGGTGCGCAAAACAGAAACAAACTCTGTACCATTCTAATTAGCAGCTAAATATTTTTAAATACATAGTAATTAAATATAACTGTATTGTTAAAGTTGAGGTTCAGACCATTTAAAGCAAAGGGTCACTGATTCTCACATGACACAGCAATCTTACGAACAGTGCATGTTGAGTCAGCATGTTGCCCATGGGTATCTCTTAGAAAAAAGTGAGGTTTCTGAGCCAGACTTTGAAAAATGTTTCACCTACACAATACCCAAAGAATGACATCAATGACAAATGATACCAAATGGCAAATGGTTTTGTAAAAGCTTTGAGAATACAACATAAAAAGGCAAACCAGAATCCTAGAACTGAAATAGTGTGTTTCCTAATCTTAATGTAAGAACAGCACTCATGGCGCTGTTGTCAAGTAATGGACCAACAATTATGAAACAGTCTCAGTAGCACACAAATTCCTCATCCCACCTTTTGTCAGGATTATTAATTTTTCACCATAACTTATTTGTAAAGAATTATTCTAAACCAGATTAAAAATTTTCCAGTGTAAATCACAAAATATTATAGAGAGATTACCATATTAAGGGACATACAGAATTTTATAACCTGAGTCAAAAAGGAGAACAGATTAGAGAATGAATTTAGAAACATTAATTGAAAAAAGAAGCAGTACCAAGGTTTTTCAAACATCATTATTTCTGATTGAAAAAAACAGTAATAGTTATATTTTTTCTTATTTCATTCAAGTATTGAACATACACATGTGTGTTTTTAAAAAATATCAACTTAAAGACTAACAAAAAAAATTTGTTAATTCTGTGTGTCACATTTCTCTTTATGATAATGCAACATTTATTTCATTAGCAAAGTTTTTTCACATCCTGTGTTTTTTCAGTTCTTGAGCATAAGTGGAGGTATAACCTTTTGTACCTAATTGTTCTTTTCTCCTTTGTTTCTCTTTTATATTGTATATGCATTGTTTTCCTCTAGACAGGAACAAATGGTTCTGCCAAAAGAAGAAGCTCTACAACTTTAATGAAGTTTCTGGATGGTGCCCATGATTGATTTTAAAGTAATCCAATTTCTTGTAAAGACCGTGTATCTCTTCTAACATCACAGCATTTGACATCACAACCAGTCAAAAGCATCTTACATATGAGGGATGAACAGCCTCAGAAGTACCACTGACAGGAGGCAGAACCTCAGTGCTTTCTCAAGCTGTCCAAAATAAAGAAAAAAAACCAAAAACACACAAACACACACACACACACACACACAAAGCCAACCCACACTTGAGGCCTTACTAATGGAAAATATATATTTTTTTAAAAAGAATAATTATTTAGCATTTCTTACAAGCTCTGTTTATGTTACACCCTAGGTACATCCTAGCATTTTCTCTTACAACCTTGATGGTTCATGGCTAGCTTCTTGCTCACCATAATCTGAAAAATCTTTTTTTCAAGTTTGGTTTCTAAACATTTAGTCCTATCCTGAATCTCTGCAGCCTATTATTACCACACAAATAGAGTTCTTCATATTTATCATAATGAATTTCATTCTTATTTCCCATACCATATCTCTAACTTGTCAAGATGATTTTGAATTTTAAACTCTTTCTCCAATGCAATTGTAATCCAATTATTTATTTTTCTTTTCCTATAGCACATTTATTAAGTAAACTCTTCATTCTGTCATCCAAGTGCCTCGAACTACCAGGCAATGCCTCTGCGGACCATCACATTCTTCCATTTATTAGACTACTGATTCCCACACCATGGTACAGTTGTCTTTTGCATGCAAACAACAGTTTCATCTAGACCATTTTTTTGCGAGCAGTCTGATGAAAATGTCCTGTAAGGGAATTGTAAATGATTTTTCAGATTGGATATCCTGTGTTAAAAACCTAGTTTAAAATATATGAAAGTAGAACAATTTTTCTTTCTATTTTTTACCCAATTTTTTTTAGTTTCATGTGTTCTGAAATTTATCAAAAGTTTGATTTCTCAAGCTAGACGCAAATAAAAAGTTCTAGTGCAGAAATCTAAGATTCCAATCCTTTATTACATGAACTATTAAATAATAATAATAACAACCTGTAAAGATTATATCAGATTAACAGATTAGAATAGAATAATTACATATTAAATGAGATCTAAACTTCCCATCTAAATGTCAGCAATGTGGTATGCTTGCTGTGCCATAGAGCAGATCAGAGGCAGATCTCCTCCCAGAGTGATTTTCAGTTCTCTGGTTTTCATCTGAATACAGACAGGTATTTGAGGAGGTAAGGTTTTTTTCTTAAAAATTCTTCTTTGAGAGTCTCCCTGAATATTCTGGTGAAGATATATCCTTATTAATGTATTATAAAATTTCTGAAATTTCCATTAATAATCATGGCATTTCTACTTCAACAACAGGATGTTTCATAAATACAGGGCACAACTTAATATAGAATTCAATATTTTTAAAATAAATATGAACTATTGAAGTGAACTAAGGATGCAATAGACAATGTTACCTCTTGCTTGCTCTTTATTAATAGATAATTAGATGGACTGGAAAGTATTGTCAAATGTCAAGAAAAGGAATTTGGCTTACAAGAAGAAAAGAAAATTCAGAAAATGTGTAGGAAGTCTAAATAACTGTTTCTAAGAATAGATGCTGTGTTCCTGCCTGATTGCAGTGAAAAGCCAAGAACCTTTAACCTATAGTAATCTTAAGTATAGGATTTAAAATAGTTATTTTCTAAAATACTCTTTAGAATAGTATAGGATAATAAATCATCTGTCTGTCTCACAATAACATTGACAGATCTGAATCTACTGATTTTTTTTTTGTTTGGTTGGGGTTTTTTTGTTTTGTTTTGCTAGGTCTTTCTGTACTCAAGGTACTAACATTCTCTCCTTTCTGTTAGTAGCAATTAGGTCTACTTGAAAATCAAAATCTTTTGTGAAAGAAAAACATTTCTTTTATAGCAGTTGGAGGAAAAACTGGTTTTTTGTTGGTATTGAAATAGATTAACATTTAGATTTTTGACATTTAGTTTTACCAATTCTCTTTATTTCTATTTTTTCCCCCAGTAAAAATTGATAAATGTCAGAACAGAATTCACATTTTGAAAAAAAATGTAAACAATTATATCAAAATTATCAAAAATATCAAAATGCGTATCTTAGAGAAAAAGAGCTATTTGGGGACAAAAAGTTGTAATATCTAACAATTTTCATTTGAAACATTTGACTTTATCCTAGCAGCAATAGAATGAAAGAATATTATGTACTTTGCCTTCCACCATAAACAGTTATATGATCTTTCATTGTATGGGGTTGCTAACAAGGCTACACTTGCATCTGTATGCAGTCACATTAATTACAGAGCTATAGTTGTAAAGCTGTTTTAGAATGAGCATTGTAAAAGACAGATTTTGGCCTCTGGTTTGCTATCTGTCTAGCATGCCGCTACACATGAATCAACACATATTTCAAATGCAAAATACTGATGGATATGATTTGCTGCCACTCTTGATCTAATAATTCAGAAAGGTCACTTATGGGTGGCCTGCATGCTGTGTATGGAGATCTCAGGTAACAAGAAGGAGGAGGTTGCCCTCACCTGTGCCCTGAAGAAACCTGACAAGTTCAAAATTTTTTCCTTGGCAAGTCAAACCACAACACTTTTTTCCAAAATATTTCCTCCTCCCTTCATCCTTTGTTTTAAGAAACAAATTAATAAAGGATTTTGTACTTCTTTTACGTTAAAGAGGGATGCAAGAAACAGGTTGGTGTCAGCACTTCCCTAAAACTGTAACACGCTAGACTGGTTCATGTGAAGTATCATCTACCAATTTCTGTGAGACTGCTCTCAAAATATGATATTATTCAGTGTAAGAATAGCAGAATCTGTCCCTGAGGGAACACAACCTTGTATGTGTTCAAGAAAAAGAGAAAGACATGCACACATACAATGAAAATAAAAGAAGGACAGAGACACTAATGTCCTTGAATAAATGTATTCATTTTTATTTCTCTGTACTGTTTCAATCTAAACCAATTTCTTTAGTGTCACAGGCAAAATTTAGCTTGCAGAGAAAAACTACTATGAGGACTGAAAAGAAAGGCTGCTGTATTCTAAGCTGCATCCTAGTCCTCTGCATTAGATGACTGAAAAGTTAAGTATACAGCAGTCACCAAATTAAGTGGTAATGAATGCAGATTTCCATGAAGATTCCATGAGTTAGTAATTACAGTTTTATTGCAATTACAAATGGTGAAATAAACTCAGTCTCCACTGTCCCATACGTGTAATTGATGAGCTAATTTGTCTTCAGAACTCTCACAGTTTTAATATTTCTCCATCAATGCCATGAAAATGAATAGGATGCAAAATGTGTAAAATCATATTCCCCAGGAAACCACTGTTGACTACCAGTGAGGCACATTTATTTCATTTGTGTTTCGTGTGGGGTCACTGTCTTTTTTTCTCCTTTCTCTTTCACTTTCCCTTTCCCTTTCCCTTCCCTTTCCCTCTCCCTTTCCCTTTTTATTTCTTTCCTCAGTGACATTTTCAGACTTGGCATTTTGTGACATTTTCAGTTTCATATTACTAACACTCTGGCTGCAGAATTAAATGTACACCCAGAGGAAGAGTTGCAGTCAGGCACATCAGCAGAGGTTTACATGGGCTCCTTTCCTTACAAATATTTATAAGTAGACAGCTTTCATATGAAAAGGCTAGGTTGATTTTTCATTTTGTTTTTGGCTCTGTTGTGGTTTCTGTCATGATTCATTTCATTTTGTAAAACCTGTGCCTCAGTTGCATTCCTCTGGGATTCAGTCAAGCAATAATAAACTGGAATAAAAAGAAACTACTGCTCTGCAGCAGACTGTAGTTCTATCAGGTGAAGGAAGGCTCTCATAGAATGGGGAAGAAATAATCCTCATGGAATAATTACTCTTAGCCTCTGTTCTGCACACATCTGGAGGAGCAACCTGTATCATCTACATTTCTGCAAAGGATCACTAAGGTCTCACTAGCTGCTCTGCAGGCTATGGTGCTAATTTTATTTGATGTGTAGTGTAAAATGTTACCTCAAGAACAGTCCAGAGCAGTCCAAGAAATGCATCCTCATTTAACATCCAGGAAGGCGAGGAAATAAGGTGCTCTTTATTGGAAGGGATGAGTCAGGACTGTTTGCACCTGTCACAGCTAATTTTCTTCAAAGTTGAGGCTGTTTACCTCAATAATTTCTCTAATATCAGTGGGAAAAGGATGAGATATTAATTTGTCTGACCTATAGGACTATTTGCTTTAAGGTCTGAAACTTTGGCTCTATCTCTTTCTGCAGGCCATGTTCAATTTAAATCTAAGCAAAGATCTTCTTCAAGTAACATTTAGGGTTGGTGATTTTCTTTCCTAACCTCATATTGGAAACTTGATCCATGGAAGTGTTAAGCATTAAAAGTGCCAGATTGAAGCTTAAGTAACAATGGGACTGTCATGCTACATAGATTTATTAAAAGCATCCCAGCTATGCTCCTGAGACTATTATAGATATTAAAAATACGAATCAAATGGCTGTGACACTTGGTGCTGCCACTGGTGGGTTGTGAACCTGCCATATAAAGAAACGGCCTATAACTAGCCATCCTGGTCACCTCAGCCTATGCCTAGCTAGGTAAAATGACCAGCCTTGCAGGTCAACAGCTGGAGGCTGTGCTTTTCTTGCCAGTGAGAAGTATATCAGATTTATGACCACTGCATAGACCACAGAAAATCCCCTTCCTACAGGCTTATCTACAAAGCCATGGTGCCTCCTCTTTTTGTAGGTGAAGACTGGGAACATATTGGCATCAGCAAGATTAAACTTAGCATTACTAATGCATCTATATAAATAATATCAGGCATGAAGCTTGTTGTTATTTTCTTTTACAGAAAGTTGTTTTAATGATCATGCTGTGTATTTTGTGGAGGAGAAGTCTAAAAATTCCCATTTTCTTGTGATTTTAGTGAGCATTCAAGTGTAAATAGTAGTTGTTTTCCCCACAGCATCTGTCTCCTGTCCTTATCATATTTTTTCTCTAGCAAATGCAATATTCTGTCAGCATACATAGTTCCATCTATTTTCATTACGCTTCTACTTTTCTTCTAGAACTAATTACTTTATATATAACAAAGACCATACCAGTTACGGATAAGAACTTCATAAGCACAGAACAGACTTCATGCCTGTTTCTTCACAGTTTCGAGCATGAAAGTCTATAACTTTAAAAGGCAGAAAACCAATTGATTTATTCCTTACTTATACCTGCAAGATTCTGACCTGCAGCCATTACCTAGCATGCTGATCAACTAAAAGGTCTTCTTCGCTATTATATCGCTTGCATAATCTCATCAGCACTAAAGCAGAGGTATCATCATTGAGATTTTGTCTAAAAAGTATCAGCTATATGGACAACAACAAAACAAAAAACCTCTATTTTTTTATATTTTCTAATATATTTGTACTTGCACCCCACAATTTCTTGAAGCGTAAGGCAGAAAATCTACCCAGTGTCAAGTCACAGTGCGTCACATATGTTACTTACACAACTATGGTGGACTTGTCCACTAAGAGTGCTTCGAATTAATACTGTGAAACCATCCTGCGATCCACTGTTTTCACTTGTTGACCACTATCTACAGTTCTAGTCTCTGCAGTTCCAGAATACAGGTAGTGTAGTCTGAAAAGATATAAGAAGAGCTAACAAAACCATTACGAAGCAGGACTAGTTGTCTTACTAGGACATAATAGAAATGCTAGAGTACTTTCTCCATTTGAAGAGGAAAAGGCTGCAGAGGAATGGAATTAAAGTTTGCAAAATGAATGCAGAACTGCTACTCAGAAAATTCTGCAATACTGGAATCATGGGGTGCATGCTGAAACTATTATGAGATCATTTGAAAAAGAAAGGAAAATGCTTTTTTTACACAGCAGATAATGAACTTCTGGGTGTGGCATCACAAAAAATTTACAAAGGCAAACACCATTAGCAAATTCAAAAAAAGGATTAACCTGATTTGTGGATAACAGGTCTTTGAATAGACCTGCGTCCTGTCCCACTTGGTGGGGTAGGGTGAGGTTAACCTTTTATTCTCTGTGCAGTAATCAGGAGTAACGACAATTACTCTAGAGGTTCAAAGAAATCACACATTTACTTAAAACTCAGCAGAACTACAAAAGATAGTGGGTTGGCAAAAGTTATAACACTACTTAAAACTTAGCAGAACTACAAAAGATAATGGCTTAGCAAAACTTGTGACTATATTATCTTAATGTGCCAAAAATTGTTAGAGATAAAAAGAGTGATAGAGAGGAAAAGAAGGAGAAAGAAAGAGAGAGAGAAAAGATATCACCATCCTTGGATCCAGCGATGTTATCTGCTTGTGGTTGAAGTCCTCAGGTAGTGGCTGTGCANTCTATGATTCTATGTTCCAGAAATGAGTCAGTGGGCTTTGGGGGTCCTGTCCCCCTCCACTTCGGGGTCGACTGAGTGATGGCCTTGCATGGGCACGCACGCACAGGACACAGATGGTCTGTTGTCTGCACCTTTCAGGAACTGGGGAAGGGGCTCACAAGACAGTACCCTGCCTCTGCAGGTTTGGTCCTTGGCCGAGACAGATGTCTGTGCTATTGCCTCAACATTCACTTTTTATCAGTTTGTTCCTGCTTAAGTCAAGATGGATGGTTGCGATATTCACTTGTTATCAGAGCCTTACAACATGTAGACAGGTACCAGGTAACCTACATAATGCAGGGATGAGTGTGGGAGCTGGAGGGATATGAGGGGAAAGGACCACCAAAACCACTGCCACTGCTGGAGGGAGACTACCACGTCAGACCGACCATCCATGTGACCTGCTGCGGAATTTCTGGTATCTCTTTGTTTGAACCATAGCCCTTTTCATTTGCTTGCAAAATCTGATCTGTAGATAACCTTTCATAATTAAGTTTCC
The DNA here is from genome assembly GCA_013400195.1 of Aramus guarauna. Lineage (NCBI taxonomy): Eukaryota > Metazoa > Chordata > Aves > Gruiformes > Aramidae > Aramus > Aramus guarauna. The sequence goes on along the minus strand of VXBL01002452.1, from coordinate 43,365 downwards.
AGGCCAAGTCATGTTTTCTTCTTTAGAGGTGTATTTACCAAGTGTACACAGTCTTTAAATTGAAGAAACAGCTGAAACTTAAACAGTAACCTTTTGCAGCTACTCTTCCAAGTGAAGACAAATCTTCCCTTGGAGGTGAGTCCACAACAGCTTTCCTAAACAATATTTAACTTTTTTTCTTAATCTCACAGTGCTGATAATTGTGGATTCAACTTCCAACAATTTCACATAATATTTTTAATAGTGAACTCATTTTTGTCTCGGGTCTGGAAAAATTTTCATGTCACAGAAAAAAAGGCAGTAAAATTTGACACCAGAATCCACCTGTCCTAATCAAGCCAGCACAAGGCAGGTAAGGGACTGACCTGTCACCTGTAGGATGACCTATGTGTCAAATCACAAAAGCAGATCTTCGCTGTATGATAGCTTTCCTCACAGAGGTCTGGTCTATGCATCAATGGGGAGACATATAACCACACACTGTTTCCAGTCTTTTAATCATCATAAACCACTATAAAGAGAAACAGAAAAAGAGCAGCAGCAAACAGCAATAAATACTAAAATGGGAGAAAACAATTCTTAAAAAGCGGTAAAATGAAGACAGACAAATCATCCTTCAACATAAAAGTTACATAAAGTACGCAATTTAAGTCAGATGAATGATGTGTAATATTTTTTTGAAGTTGCGGTTTGTTCTAGGTATTCAGCAACAAGAAAGGAAAAGGGTCAATTTAAGAATACCTCCATCTTTTGAAAAATAAAAAAAACCTTCTTCTATTCATCAGGGATGACCCAACAAGAGTTAAGTTTGATCTGCAGTTTTAAGCAGTCTCACACAAAGCAGAGATATATTGTATTGTAGGAAAGCAATATCTCTTTTAAAAGGTTCTATTTGGTTCTCCCTATTCCCTCCTGCTTGTGTATAAACTCTTACAGAAATGGTGCACTGCACCAAAATTCACCTAAAACAGGCAGTTCAAATAAAAAAAATAAAAAAAATAAAAAAACCCTGAAAAAAGAGAGTGAAATGAACACTTTGATAAATGAGTTTCCTCAGTTTCTTAGGCAATGACGCATGCAGGGTTTCTAATTTTAACATAAAGGCAACAAATACAGAGTACAAAACATATTTTTAAAATCCTTTTGTCAAAATAACCCTTTACCTTTAAACATAAATGAGATATTTATTATGGCTTTGGGTTATTTCCAAAATAGAATACTTCTGTTTGCACAAGGGTGTGAAGGATCAAATCACTGTCTACAACAACTTGGAAAGAATACAGACTTGACAAGCATAATGATATTTATAAGTTTAGCCAGAGTGCAAAAGAAACTAACCCCTCAGGTACCTGTCAGAAGCAGGTGTGATCTGCCCAGGACAGATTCACACTGTGTTTTGGGCTTTATCCCCTGTGTCCACTTGTCATTAGTGCCCATTTCTGATCTGGCGAAAGGTTGTTACATAGCAGCATGTGGTCTGTGCTATTACTGTCCTTTCTCGCAGGGTTATTCACATTTTCCCCGTCATAGATTTTGATGAAAAGCTTTTGATCATTTCTGATAATCTGGCAAAATAACTTCCTTTCATACTTTTGTGCAACTGGCCTAGTTCTTGGTCTTGCAAAACCATTCCTGCAAAGGGAAAGTGATAGTGGTTCAGCTTGGCTGAGAGAGATGTCCCTTGCGCAGAGGTAGCCCCTTGTGTCCAATATTCATTACAGTTCCTGACCATCAGCGGTGTGCTAATGAAGCATCCTAATATTAGCTAACAGATGGTAAGGAAAACAGCCAAAGCCCCTCATACCATTTATTTTGAGCTGTGTCAATCACATCCATAGCCATTTGCAATTTTTATAAAGGAAGATGTGCAGGTGAAGCAAAACTGAATCTGCTCCAGACTTTACAGGTGCCTGAAGAGGGACATTTTCACATAGCAGTCATGGAGCTATTGAATGCTGTGATAACAAAGGTATTACCTGGAAGGAATTTATAGCTAGAGAAATTTATAATTCAGTTCACAAGAGCTATACAAGGTCAGCACAGCAAAATGGGGACATGGTTTTGTTAATTAAAAAGCTGTGAGATAAAAGATAGGGCTGGCAGATTGTCTGGCAAAAGCCTCAGCATCAGTTCGTCTTACAAGTTGGAATACATTTTGTAGTATAAGTTATTTCATTCAGGGGAATGTGGAATATACTCTACTGGCAAAATCTCAATTTCTGCAAGTTATATTCAAGTGCTTTTTTAGTGCACTAAACCAGTTTAACAACACTGGCAAAGCACTTTGGATGTAGTCAGCCCAAATCTCCCTAAGCTAACACCTAAGTCTTTGCAGTAAAGATCCTACTTGCATACATTTTGATCACAAAGGTTATCTTTTTCCATATTTCAGACTGTATGTATTTCAGACCATGGGACATTGATTCCTCCATATAAAAAGAATGAGGTTCAATGTGTGGACTAGACCTCCTGTGAGATAAGGAATACACAATCATTTTTAATTGATTTCAACAAAACACAACTGGAAAACAAGCAGAAGTAAAACATATTCCTCTAGATTTATGTTTCACTTTAGTAAAATCAGAAATATTTTTTTGTTGAAAATCTACTTAAATCTGCTGTCAGAAAAGCAAGTAAAGCTAAGAAAGTAATGTGGAAGAGTGTTCCAAGACAGGTATTGTCTTGGTCATTAGGCATATGTTAAGCTTAGCATTGTCATTTTGGTTTTATGGCAGGCTTTTTTGTGTGATTTATTTGCATTTTACACAAATGTCTGTTTTCATGTTTAAATCTGAACTAAAATCCAGGCATTTGCTATTTATTTGCTATTTATTATAGGCTTGCATTAATATTTTAACAGACAAAATACTAGACAGATGTTATTAAAGGAGGTACACTGGTTTTCTTTTTAAATGTCTGACTGGTAGAATCTAGTGAACTAAGTAGGAGTAATGTAAATTTCTAAGTAGGAAATTGTAATTTTTTGTAAGTATTAATTTAAGGACTTCCATCATGCTTTCAACATACCAAATTGTACTAAGATTGTGGCTCCACAATAGTTCCTTTTTCCTTATAACTTTTTTCTTATAACTGAATGCTTGCCAGTGGAAGAGTGCATACCTGCAAAAAGTAATAAACATTATGAACCTAGTCAGACCCACATTACTGGCAAAAAGAGGCAGAGATTTTATGTTTCCACTTGCTTCCAAGTTTACCAAAGCTATCAGCAGACCTTACCTAGCCTTTCCACCATGAGATCTGATGGAAGGCAGGGAAAGGGGTTTGCATTTTTTACAAAATGCTGTCTATCCAGAATGAAAACCTGGTAGAAGCAACAGAATTTACCATCTAAGTTTATTGCATATTAATGATTATTAAATTTTCCTGAATTGGCAAGGGAGCATATCATATATGAACATATATCCTCGTCTTCTGATTTATCAATCATTAATAGCCAACAATAAAGATATTTTTTTCTTCCCCAGCTTTCTTGGCTAACCCAAAATCACCTACCTATCTCTAGTAATAAAAGTAATCTATCCAATAAATGTTGCCAGCCTCTAAACCTCTTGAGTTCATTCCAGCTACTAACATTTTCTGGGAAGAAGGATGTGTTCACTCATACTTGGCAAACTACAGAAATGCAGGGATATCTGTCTGGCTCTAACATCAGAATAAATTAGTAACTAGAAAGTGGTTTCTCATGAAGTCCAAACAAACCAATAAGCTGAAATGAAGTATTTTGGAGGTAGAAAACAATACTCCAGATAATTAACCAGATATGGTACCTGTCAATACATACATCACAGTAAGCATAGGAAAGGCCACAATCCTGAAAAGAGATCAAAAGTAAAGACAGGTTTGTAAGTGAGACTGGATCTGCAGCACATTGATAATCTTGCTGAATCATTGAGATGACTTGACTTCTCTGTGTACACTATATCACAGACATCATTTATTTAAGAAAAAAAAGCACTTGGTCAGTGTCTTTTCTGAATGGCATGATCTTATGCTGTTTATAGAACCCTAATAAGTAGAACATTTTGAAGATTAGGAGAATAAAGTCACCCTGTGGAAAATAGTATTTATGCAGATATTATAGGAAAAGAGCAGGAAAAGAGAACATTCTGTTATATAATATTTTTTCTCTCAAATTAATCATGAAAATTATATTAAATGATTATTTAACACTCCCCTTTAGGTTCCAATATACTGAACATTGTCATGGTTTAACCCCAGCTGGTAAGTGACCATCAGGGAGCCACTCACTCACTCTTCCACTCTTCCCCAAGGCGACTGGGAGGAAAATGGGAAAAAAAAAAAAAAAAAAAAAAAAAAAAAAAAAAAAAAAAAAAAACAAAANAACATTTTCTGGGAAGAAGGATGTGTTCACTCATACTTGGCAAACTACAGAAATGCAGGGATATCTGTCTGGCTCTAACATCAGAATAAATTAGTAACTAGAAAGTGGTTTCTCATGAAGTCCAAACAAACCAATAAGCTGAAATGAAGTATTTTGGAGGTAGAAAACAATACTCCAGATAATTAACCAGATATGGTACCTGTCAATACATACATCACAGTAAGCATAGGAAAGGCCACAATCCTGAAAAGAGATCAAAAGTAAAGACAGGTTTGTAAGTGAGACTGGATCTGCAGCACATTGATAATCTTGCTGAATCATTGAGATGACTTGACTTCTCTGTGTACACTATATCACAGACATCATTTATTTAAGAAAAAAAAGCACTTGGTCAGTGTCTTTTCTGAATGGCATGATCTTATGCTGTTTATAGAACCCTAATAAGTAGAACATTTTGAAGATTAGGAGAATAAAGTCACCCTGTGGAAAATAGTATTTATGCAGATATTATAGGAAAAGAGCAGGAAAAGAGAACATTCTGTTATATAATATTTTTTCTCTCAAATTAATCATGAAAATTATATTAAATGATTATTTAACACTCCCCTTTAGGTTCCAATATACTGAACATTGTCATGGTTTAACCCCAGCTGGTAAGTGACCATCAGGGAGCCACTCACTCACTCTTCCACTCTTCCCCAAGGCGACTGGGAGGAAAATGGG
>VXBL01002452.1:0-33330 GCA_013400195.1 Aramus guarauna | reverse complement strand
TCAAGGAAAATAAAAAAAAAAAAAAAAAAAAAAAAAAACAAAAACAAAAAACCCATGTCATCCTAGCAGATGGTTGTCACAGACTGCATTCCACAACTAAGAGTTAGTATACAAGTTTATGCAGCTTGATACACTACAAACAATTCCTCCACATAAATGCTGAATGAAATAAGCCTTGGATAACACTTCAGCAAAATAACTCATTTTTATTATTTCCCTGTTTCTCAAAGTCTTTTTTAACATTTCTAGATATATAACAAATAGACTACCCATGCCTACTGGCAGATGCAGAGTCTCTGCAATCTGTGGGTCCTCAAGTGAGTTCCCAGTGTTTCTACCTTTTCACTAAGTGTGAAAAACAAGCAGCCCCTGCCCCACAGCAGGGCTATTGCAGGCATCCTTCAACCTTGATGACAGGAATTATAGCATTGAAAATAAAATTATAAAGAAATGCAAGAAGCACCAAATGGCTTTCTGAAATGTAACCTAAATATAAGCCCTTGTCACTTTGCTTCCCCATTCACCTTCCACATACCAGTAATTATTGCAGAAACACTGCCGTTAAGGTAGCAGAGGTCACATACATGGGTACACATGGAAGCAGTCTGTCTCCCAAACAGATGCATCATTTAGTAACTTTGAGAGGATTTAAGTAATCTTTTCACTCATAGGGTGGCAAGTGAACTTTGATGAAAAGCAGTGTAGTATCCACACATTGTTTACAAGTCTTTGTCCAAATATTTAAATAACTATGTAAAACATTGTTTTTCCTGTATAATATTCCTTCATTTTGGCTTTCTTCAATTACCACCTTCTCCATGTTTTACCTCTGAGCTCCTCAAATGAGTCATTTACTGTCACTGTCTATTTTCTGCCAAGAGAGTCCTAGAACAAGCTGAAATCTGCTGTCCTGAAGTCCACAACTGTGACTCTGCAATCTGTCTAATAGGCTTTTCTCAGGATCTTAGCTCCACAGTTTTATGGTGACTGCAGTCAGGACCGCCTTTGGCCATCGCATACCCAACCACTTCTTCCTGGCTTGTGACACACAAGGCCAGCAGAGAATCTCCCCTGGTCAGCTCATCAATTGTCAGTATTGAGAAATTGCCATCAATGTGCTCCAGATGACTTACACCCAAGCCTATTTCCTGCTTAGCAGATATCAGAGGTATATGTGCAACAGATAATTTTTCTTATTGATGGAGCCATCAAGTTTTTTCATCTTATTCAAAACTATGTTTCTGAAAATCAAAAATTTTCTTTTTTTTATAATGTTTAAAATCATTAAAATTAATAAAATGTAAGAAAGACCTGCTTCAGAATAAAATATATCTATTGCTTATATTCTGATTTAGTAGTAATCTCATAATTCAATAGCTTTATTATCACTACATCTCTCATTCCCTCTGAAGTCTAAGATGACGTAGTCCACGCCATGTACTGCCTCATGGATAGTTCTTAAGTCTGGCAGTTGGTTAAGGATGTATTGCATCTTGAGCTATCTATGAGCTCTTCTGCATAGCTCAAACCTTTTCTGCAGTACATACAGCTCACTGGAAGATGATGAGAATGATTCAGGTTAGTCTGCTGAACAAACCCTTGCAAGATTTTCTTGGCAGTTCAGAGGTAAAATTTCTCATGGGGATGAATGTATCAATTTTAACTCAGCTCTAATTCAAACCTGCAAGTGCAAAGGGTGCTGTCATTTTCAGTGTCATTGCACCAGTCAGACCAATCCATCCTGAGTGCCTCTAAATAAGGCATGTGCTTAAAAGCAAACACATGCATTTATACATGCAATACCAGCATAAAGTGTACTTAGTGACTCCAATTGCTAGAGTGATTGCTCAAATGGAACATTTCTGCCAAATGCATTACACCGTGTTTCTGTCAGGTATGTGGAATTCAGATACTCTGATGCATTAGGAGTACAATTAATAAATAATAATTAAATACAAATAAGTAGTGATCAAAAGAACAAATAAGAACTGCTTTAATGATAGAAAGACTTCCTATTATTCATCCATGTAATTAAATTAATTTCTACAAAGCTAACAGTACTATTATTTAAGCCCGAAATTCCTTGTCTTCATGTAGCAGCGGAAAGTGATTCGGTTTGGCAGTTATACAAGTGTTGCCCATATACCAAAAGTTGAGTCATTTGTGACTTTACTTTCAAATAAGAGTTTAGTTTGAGTTTCTGTTGTGATGACTAAACTGGCAAACACTGAGAGAGGTGTAAGTTGTGTAACGTTCAGGTTCAAGTGCGGCCTTGTCAAATACCTCACAATAACCTCAAATGGATGAAGACAGAATTAATACAATTGATCGAATCATCTCCATCTCAGATTACTCTATACTCGACTTCTCCAGCTTGCCTTAGATACTTCAGTGGGTTCATTTTCTCAGAACACATCTCACTGCTTCTCGTGAATCTCCTGGCCTGATTAAATGTTTGTATCACACAAATGTCTCATCCGAGGTCAGTTTTCCATTGCACTAGGCTTTGGGCAGACAGATGAGAATGAGTTGCCACTGAGGTTTTAGATACCACAGCACAATTCTCTTTAGAGGAAAGAATCATGCACATTTTAGGCTGACAGCCCTTTTGAAACAAGCAAAGAATGGGTACAAAATATCTCATCTACTTGATAACCTTAACCTTGATAAAGTCACTTTTTTGACTTACATTCAGTGGCTGAAGTAGAAATAGCTTCACAATTACTGCTTACTACAGAAACCCATATTGTGTTATCAGAGATCAGGATTGTTTCCATAGTAAAATGCAGGAAGGGAAAAAAAATGTTATAAAATCTGTGAAGAGTGATAACATATGTTTCTTAATGGAAGAGGGAAAGGGAAAGAAAGAGGATTGCACTGATTACATGGCCTGCAGCGCTCTGTGTATGATACAGTCTTTACAGAAAGACACAGTCTGTCTGCATTGGCTGGTACAATGTTTTTACTCATACATTTCCACCAGTGCTGTTCACAGTGCACATGATTTGATATAGCTCCTGCCAACAGTTTTAATTGGACTTATGCTGACTGTGCAGCAATAAAACATTGCTGCTGCATTGACTGTGCATTTCTGTGATACCAGCTCTGGGAGGCAAAAGGACCTAAGTGAGCTTAGCACCTTGCTACCTGTTGCAGAGCCCACTGAGGTCAAGAAGATTTTTTTCCAGTGGTTTCTGCAGGGCTTCCTGGCAGGAAGTCTTTACTCCATCCTCCNAAAATAAAAAAAAAAAATTTTTTTCTCCTCATTTCCACCCCCCCCCACAAAAAAAAAAAAAAAAAAAAAAAAAAAAAAAAAAAAAAAAAAACTCAACCAAAACAAAACAAAAAATGCCAAACAAACAACAACAGCAACAAAAAAACCCCACACAAAACAAACAAACAAAAAAACCCCCAGGATTTGGCTTCCCCTTTGAACATATTAGGCATAAAATAGCAAACTACATGGCAAATCCACGCTTTTTGCTGAGGTACTTTAGACCAGTTCTGTCCGTGGCTCCACTAAGGTTGTTCTGGGGGGTGCAAGATCAGAGTTTGGCTTGATAGATTAGATTTTCTCCTCTGTGCTTTTAAGAGTGATACTTCAGTCACATTAACTTCTGTTAAATGACCAATTCTGCGAGCAATATGTACTTTACCTGGCCAGCCACAGCAAAGCCACCCTAGTAAAGGTGGGGGTTTTAGCTTTTGTTCAACAAACATAAAGCTACACTGTCTGGTTCTGAGGTAATGGTCAGAAAAACTGATTGGATTCTTTCAAGGTTGTTCTGAGAGAAAATCACTATCTTTTCAAAGTCTCAGAAGTGGTTTTTTTCCTGCTATTCTAATCTGATTATTTCTTTCAGTGTTACATTTCAGCTGATGGGCACTTGTGTTCTGTTATTTAGTCCTCTCATATTCTCTTTTCCCTCTGTCGCAATTCTTCTGTGTTTTCCTGTAACTTTGATAAATTTCTTACATTAGATCTGCAACCATTTAAAAATTGTGTTCACCATAAATATGGGGGATAGGAGTTTTATGCTTGTACTGCAGAAATAATTCTCATGTCTTGTACTAAATTAATGTAAAATTTCAGATAATAAATATGATTAGTGCATGACAAATACACTGATAGGTGCTTAGGAAAGGATTACTTTATATTCTCTACCATTGTATTTATATCACTACACAGCTAGAGGGACTGGCAAATATCTAGAAATTCTTAATAAAACCAAGATTTTTTTATATATATATATATATTTCTTTATTTCTCACCCTTGGTTTCTGAAATACAGCTGATATATGCTGGTTGAAGTTTTTTTTCTTTCTATCCAAAGCCATAGTCACAACACTTACCAGCTTTACATAGTAAGACCATGGGAAATGTCTGCCAAGATGTCAAAAAATCAAGCACAGAAAAATAACAAATAATGTGCATAAGAGTGAGACACAATCTTGCAGAAGATTCTTGAATATTTTATTGTATAAAGGAGAAAAAAGTGAAATCCACAACACATTTTTATAGCTAAGAAAATATTTCTTATTAAATTCTCCAACTGAAAATTCTATTCAATTTAAAACAAAATGTTTAAAATTAAAAAATAATTGTAATTATTTTTAAGTTGGAATGTTTCTGCAAGAGATTGAGAAAGAGGCTAGAGCTATCAACAGCTGATTTTTAAGACTACACCTGAAACACAAGCAACTTATGATTAAGCACCTTCTCTGCTGCATTCAAACTTTGCTTTGCACCAATCTCATGTGAGTTTCTTAACCACCTTTCTGTGTGAGCGTATCTAGTGTTTTCTGGTTTATTCCCTTTCTCTTCACATCCTTTTCCAAAGGAAGATGTTGTGGCATTATTTTAGATCCCCTAATGAAAGCTAGTTTTGAAATCTCAAAATTCATCATAAAATATTGTTCCTTTCAGCAGCTTTACATGCTTTAACAGATGTAGCAAACAAACATCTTGGATAAATCTGATAAAAAACTAAGTAGGACATTGTGAGGGGATGGTGCAACTTACTAATCCTAATAAAGTAACTAAAAGAAATTGTGTGCTATGTATGCTAAAAGTTCCTAATCCTTAGCTAATGCAATAAGAGCTCCCCCTTGTTTCAATTTGTTGTTTGTTTGGGGTTTTTTAATTGGAAGGTGTTTCATATAGCTCAACAGACTAATTTGGTCCATTTGTATGTCATGGTTTAACCTCACTGAGGTGGGGAGGAGAATGAAAAAAAAACAAAACAAAAACAACCAAATTTGGATTGAGATAAAGATAGTTTGGAAGAGAATAATAATAACAATGATATATTAATAACAGGAAAACAAGTGATGCAGAAATGTAATTGCTCACCACCTGTGGAAGGTAAATAAAACAATCCAACACCCAGTCTCTTTACAAGCAGCGATCCCACCTCCCAACTCACATCCCAGTTATATTTGGAGCATGATGTCCTATGGCAGGGAACATCCCTCCGGCCAGCCTGGGTCAGCTGCCCTGGCTGTGCTCTCCCAGTTTCTTGTGCACCTGGCAGGTGTGGGAAGCTGAAAAGTCCTGGAATTAGTGTAGACACTGCAACTCCACAACAACAACTGAAAACATCCATGTGTTATCAACATTATGGTCATACTAAATCCAAAACACAGCACTGTACTGACTACTAGAAGGAAAAAATAACTTTATTTCAGCTGAGACCAGGACACTGTAACACCAAAGTAGTTCAAGACTTCAGTTAGGATCCATTTTTTCACATTAGCATCTGAAAAGAGTGTTCCAACAAATTTCTCTTCCAATGGAATTGCTATTATAAAGTGGCATTAAATGGAGTTAAATGGTTTATAATCACAATGCTCCAGAACTGAGGACTTGAAGTTGTATAAATAGAACTATCAGACTCCTGCAAGTATCATTGGAGTTAGTCAAGAAAGAGAGAGAGATAGAAAAGGCCTGGAGATAAGAGGCTGTGATTCAGAATACTAATTAAACCATATAAGCATGTGTTTGCATGCCTTTGTACACATAAACAAAATATCCAAAAGCTCTATTCGTCCTCTAAACAGGCAAGCACATGGGTCAAGCATGAAGCAAAGAAGTGAAACGCAGTGTTTCTCTTAAAGCTTTCTTCATCCTTCTCTACCTTCTAGTTTGTTTCTTAAACTCACACATGGCGTGAGCAGGGGATGAATCTCTGCAGTGTTGTATGATACGAGGCAGCGTTTCTCTAAGCCCTTAGAGTGCTGGACTGATTGAATAAACACAGACCTAATGCAACTGCCAGAGCCAGCAGTGGTTTAGTTGAGAAAAGTTTGGAAACATAGCTACTATTTTCTGCTTTGCGCACTTACATTCTCTTCACCTAATGCAATCCTTCTCTTCCAGTACTTGTGCTCACCTTGTGCATACGCACAACAAACTCAAGCAGCACAAGTAAACAATTTAATAATAAATATGGGACAAAACATGGTGGAACATTTACTGCACAAGGAAAAAAGTGTTAGGAAATTCAGAACAGATCCTTCTTATTTTGGTACCTTTAGTTTGGTTTTAAAATAATTTGAACCTGGTAACAGCAGTAATCTAAACATGTAGGATCTCTCTATTTGCATTATGGAATATTTCCAAAAAGTAATTGTATTTGGTTGTTTTTATATGGCACAGTTTCTGTGATTACCTTGAACCGTGTTAATATCTAGGTAATCTTGTGAATATCAGCTGCTGTGAGTATTAGATTTTTTATTTGCATTTGTTCTGACCTGTTTCACTGAAGACATCAAGTTTATAACAAAGATGATAAAAGTAATGCTTGGTCATATGTTAGCATTACAAAACCCACCAATTCTTTTTACAGTATCTGGAATAAATGTGTACTCCATAAATTCTTGGTTTATTAAAGGAAACTAAGGACACTGAGCACCTTGCAGAACAGGACCTCAGCATGTGCAGTGGTTCAGAAATGGTCTTTAAAATTCTGCTGTCTTCCATTTCATAAGGGGTCTAACATATAAGAAAAACATCCCAATTCTGATTCTCAGACAGACTTTACACAGCTAAAGTGCAAGTACAGTTTTCAGTACTATTTCCTCACAAGTTGTGTCATAAATCATAAATAATAATAGATTGATGCTCATCAGTCTCTGTTTCCTCTGAAAATAGGAGTGTTCAAGTCACAACAGCTGTGTGCAGCTGTGTGCAGAAGGTAAAGAAAAGAGTAAGGAATGGAACAGGTAATAACAAAGAATTAGCAAACTATGCATGTGTAGGACATAGATTTGCAAAATCTAAACCATTCTCTCAGTGTGTGCTGCACAGTCTGTAAACTGATTTACTCAAGTTGTTGATATGGCTACAGTACTTAGTGTACAACCCTGTTCAAAATCCTGCCATTTAAATACCTACAAGTAGGCAAGCTGCTAGAAAATAAGACTATCAGAGTTGGAACTAGTTATCTGAGCTGACTGGAGTGCATACAGAATAAGATTTGAGTAAGGTTTCCCATATGGACACAGAAAATGAATGTTATATTTCCTGGATAATTATTTTTCATCCATTTAAAGTACTCATGTGGCTGAAGAAGAGCATAATTTATTTAGGCTTTTAAAAGGGTATGTCATAAAGTTCTTTTCTCCAGAGAATGCCTGTGTATAAGTGGTGTGCAAAGCCTTTCATTTTTTCTGAAGTTCTCTAGGTCTTCAAAATAACAGTCTTTGCCATATGTACCCACATATTTGTTGAGAGAACTTGATATGAACCTCTGTAATGCCATAAATAGAAATATATAGCCTAGGCATAGCAAGATAAAGAGATTAATGCTTTGGTTCCTCTTAGATGAGAAGCTCTAAATTATATTCTTAGAAACTGGAAGATGAAATGAATAATGGTCAGTAGGTCCAGATAAATACAAATGATCTAAAGTTCAAATGCTTTTTTAGACCTTTTTCATGCCTTTACAAATTTTTGCATTTTCATAGATGAGAGAATATCTTCTAGGTGGCATTTTATCATTTTTTCCTACCCTTCTCAATCAATAAATAATTTGAATATAAAAGTAGAGAAGACTGCAAAAGGCTGCACCCAAGCAAAGAGACATTTCTGAACAATAAATCTCACTAGATTCATCAACAAAACACTCTCAGCTTAGGAAATTCCTGGAGCTGAAAAAAGGGAGGGAAAGTAGTCACAATATCTCATTTTCCTTCATTTCCCTATTTCCGTCCCACTTAGTAGTAGAGATCTGTCTAACCCTTTTACCTTCACAGACGGACAGTTCATTCCTGCATTATCTATGCTGATAATGTCCTTTCTCATGCACACTTCTGCCCTCTTTCAAGGTTCCAGTCATACTGTTTCATTTTTCTCCTTTGTCATCTGTGTACCCTAATTGTAGCATCCGTCAGAAATGCTTGCAAAGTTTTTAAAAACAATATATATGTTCTAGCACAAATGTTGATATTTGTTACTTTTTTTATCCCCTTGCCTTCTGTACCCATTGTAGCTCCAGACTATCTGAGGGAAAGGCAAATGGCCTTTGGAAGAGTCACCAACGGAAGTTTATATATTAATATGCATGTATGCTAATTGTACATACATGTTACATATGTAGAGAAATATATGTGAAGATTCACCAAGGTCAGTACTGTGTTTTCTGCCTTTGCCATTTTCTTCTGCAATCTATACTCTTTCTAGATAACTTCCTTGGATGTTCTTTAAAGCAGCAAAACAAGGGCAGTGTTACATTTAGATATCTTTCAGAACACAATACTGAGTCTGACATGGGTATTTCAATGCTATTGGCATAATTAGTGCATTGCAAACATCAAATAATCCCCTAAATATAAGTGTTTTGTAGCCATGCTGAATGATGTACATGTAAAGACCTGTATAAACATCCACAGGTCTGAGCATAGTTCAGTACTAAAACTTATTTTTCAGAGTCCTGAAAACTAGCATAAATATTTTGGATTTTCTTTTTTTTGTTTGTTTGGGTTCTTTTGTTTTTTGTTATTGTTCAATTTAGTACTACCAACAGAAAACTTTCAATTTCTTAGAATGCTCACTAGCTCCTCAGGGCCCTGGAGAACTCAAGAGGCTATGAGGGGTTTAGGCATAGTCAACCTGTAGATGAGGTCTGCAAAGAACCAGAAGTAGTACTTCAAAGATGCTTTAGAAAAACTTTCTTCTATGGTCTTAGCAAGTGGTAGCTCTGGCAGATCAAAGACACTGCTTAGGTGATGATTTTATCAGCAACCTGATTAGGAGATTTTTCAGGCAGATACCACTGCAGGCTGCAAGAAGTCTCTGAGTCCTCAACTCCTCCAAACTGAGGGCTGCTGAGTTACTTTCTCTCCTTGTACTTCCATACAACCAGAGAAAAATCCTTCACAGAGGCAGCAGGCATTTTTTTATTACTTTCAATTTGGTCTGAAGGCTTGCTAGTCTTATTTCTCTGGAAAACACCCTTCTTTTACCTGATTCAATTGTTCCAAACAAAACTACTTTCTACATTAAGCTTTCTCAGAAAGCGCATGAAACCATTTTCTTCTGCCTTAATAAAGAGAACTCTGAATGGACTTCAATAGAGTCTGATTTACAGTTAGTGAAAGTAACACCGTCAAAATGTAGTCGTAGGCTTTTTGCATTATTGAATCATTTAGATCATTTCAACATGCCATAATACTTACAATTACATAGTCAAGAATCTGTTATCCTTGGAGAATTGCTCTAAACATATATGAAGAAAAATTCTAGAAATTAAGAACATATAGAGAGATAATTAGTGTCCACATAACACCAATGAAATTGGTGTTTTATAGATGGATAGATGCTAATCTTTGTCCTCCATTTAACATTAACTTAACTTAATCTAACTTAATTAATAGCTATTTACTTCATATACTTAATTACTGAAGACCTGTTTTATGAATAGTGAAACACATATAATACAGTCATACAAATTAATTTTACACCAAATCCTGCATGTTGTCCTGGCTCTTCCAAATACAAGACAAACAGGAAAAGCAGAATATTGGCAATATTGATAACGTTTTTTATTCTATTTTTATTTTTGGATGGGTGGATAATACTAATGACTTGAGCATAATGGTTCATATCCTGAAAGAGCACATGTTGATGACCCCACTGTAGACCTGGAGAATAATTCCTTCCAGTCACTGACCAGTTACCTTCTTGGTAGTGCAGTGAATGTGATGCAGAAGAGAATAACGTCTGCTGTTCTGAGCATAAAGATTTATACTAACAATCTCCAATACAGATGAATACATATATCAAAAATTACCTAAGCATATAATATTCAAGCTTTTTGCCTCTTATGTTATAAAATCTAAGGCAGATAGTGAAAGATCAAAAGAAATAGCTTGCTTGTTCTTTCTCTTGCAGAATAATGTTTCAATTTTTTATTGGCCAATGAGACATCAAGTAAAAAAAAAAATCAGAAGTAATTTTTAATATATATTTTCATTGAAAGTATCTGTTATATAAGATTTTTTTTTCATTGAAGGACTTATTTGGCTTTTATTCTTAGATGGAAGATATGTAAGTGTTTAAATTTAGTCACTTCCCAGATTAAATCAGGTGTCAGATCACACCATGATCTACAATCCATGTAATGACACTGCATGAACTAGGGCTGTTTGATACAGAGAAAAGCTAGCATTTGATCCTGTAAATTGCTTTATGTAATGTTCAACTAGAAGGTGGTGCTAAAAGGAATTCTGTTGCTACACCTTGTTCTAAAAAGGTTGAAAATTACAAAGAACTATTGAATATAAGACAGTACAACCAAATATAAACAGGACTTCTATGTACGTTTAAAACCAAACAACAAAATCCTTTTCCACTATGGACAAAAGTCCTTCCTGATTTTCAATCTGCTCAACTTTCCTTGTGTAGTCATAATAATTCCATCAGTGATTGAGGTGTGTAAACAGTGACTAACAGGGCCCTTTAAATCTAACCTCCCCAGCTGAAGTGATGACAGAAGGGGCGATGGGATGCACACACTACAGATGGACCAGGACCCAGCTTTCTGTAATAGATTTACAGTAGGAATAAATAACTGGTCTGCTGTAATTAAAAAAAACATGAAGATCAAAATGTGCAAATGACAGTGTAAAAATTTAGTGTAGACACATACACAGGATGAAAATTATTCTTTATGTGGTTATTAAATTAATCACAAACACTCATAGTCTGTGTGAATTCATCTCTGAACTACCAAGTGCTATTTATCAGAGAAGTAGAAATGCAAACATCCACAAAGAAGAGAACAGAGAGAGTAAAAAAGATGGTTTAAAAATCAGCCCTCTGGAATATCAATATCCAATGATTCTACAAACAGATGCATCTTTAAACTTTCCTTCTTCAAGTGTAAAATTCTCAATAGCATTCCTGCAGAGCAAATGTAGCTCTTGAATCAACAAAGGTGGTGTTTCACAACAAAATCTGGAAACCAAAGATCTCCTCATAGCAATGCACATTTAAAAGGTAATTTGTATCTCTATATCTTTTAAAAAGCTGTCTAAATACTTCAGAATCAAAAGGAAAACAAAAAAAAAAAATTGCTTTTATATTTGTCAGGAAACGAGGAGATCCTGATTCATAATTGTAATGGAATTTACAATTTCCTTTCATGAAATGTTTCCTCCCTACATAAGGTACCACAAATTTTGACTCACCAAACAGAGGAAAAGTCTCTTTCTCTGTAATTAAAAAATAATCCTGAAATTGATTCCATATTCTTAAATGAATTAGAAGAACATAGGACCTAGGACATTTTAGACCATCAGGGACCATGGGATGTCTCCAGTCTGATGCCCTGCTCAGAACAGGTTGCTCAGAGTTTTATCCTGTGGGGACTGGAAACCCTCCAAGGAGGGAGATGGTATCACCTCCCTGGGCACTGGCCTCACTGACCTGCCATTCTTAGGGTGGAAAACCTTTCCCTTATCTTCAGCTTCTCTGGCCCTGCTCAGTGGCTGCCAGACAGGACCTAGGACCTTCTCCCCAGCCCCACCAGCATCACTGCCAAGGCTTCACCTGCCTGGGTGAGGGCTGCACAGTGACACTGCCCAAATGCATGGGCGTCCTGGTGGACCCTGCCTCTTGCCAGCCCTCATCCCAGTGAATGGCAAGCCTTGTCCTCATACCTATTGGGTAAGTCCAAGGGTAGATGGAAAGCAACTGTTTATCAAGGACTGTAGAGATAGGACAAGGGGTAATGCGTTTAAGCTGAAGGAGGGTAGATTTAGATGAGAAGTTAGAAAGAAATTCTTTGCTACTAGAGTGGTGAGGGACTGGAACAGGTTGCCCAGAGAGGTTGTGGAGGTTCCATCCCTGGAAGTGTTTAAGACCAAGTTGGATGGGCCTTTGAGCAGCCTGGTCTAGTGGAGGGTGTCCCTGCCCATGGCAGGGGGGTTGGAACTAGATGTTCTTTGAGGTCCTTTCCAACACAAACCATTCTATGATTCTATGATTCTATGATTCTATGATTTAATATTTTTTCTGATTGGTTTAATGAGTTGTGAATGTTGCCCCAAATATTTAACAATTTTTCATGGTCTGTAAAACACAAAATAAACTCAGATGAATTATGTGCATATGAACTTCAGAAGAACTTAATTCTCATAAATAAAGGGTATTTGGCAACCTGCCTTGTCGGCTAGCCACCATGACTGTTTTCCCCAGAAGTACAACCTCTGATACACAAGATGTTGGCAATGCCACCAGCCTGGCAGCATGATGATATTTCTAGGAGAGACACACCTGCAAGATGGCATTGTGCTGACACAGGTGTACATGAAGTTATATATCTAGTTATTCTATTTATTTAAGTAGTTGGCTGTTCTGGTGGGGACTGCAAACATTCAGGTAAATTTCCAGACCCTCTCTGTGAACTCCTTTATCTTCTGAAAATTCCCCCAGAGCACACAGTATCACTCTTGTTCTCAGGAGATGTGCAGAAAATCCAGAGAGAAAATGGATGTAAAGATAGAAAGGAAGAAGGAGGTTGGAGGTAGGGAAGTGGGGGAAAGAAGACACTCCTCTTTTGCCTTTTTTTTTTTTAATTATTGCTAATAAATGAACAAAATGCCAATATTTACAAATGCAGATGGCAGTTATTTCTCTTGTGCATAAGAGTCAATATCAGTAGTACTAGATCTCAGCCATAGTAACTGCTTTGGTGTAACTCCAAACAGAAAGCAAGCCTTGAAATCTCCTGATTGTCTCGTTAAGCAGGGTCTATTAAGGAATTGTAAAACCATTTACATTACTTAATCTTCTGAATCCAGATGAGGCTTTAATCAATTACAGCCATTAACTGTATATAACAAGAAGACTAATGCATTCAACTAAGAGTCAGGTGGGTCTCTATATCTTTTCTATCACAGACAAAAAATTACAAAAACATCTAAACAACTTACATACCACGTGAGGAAAACAGATTATGGTTCAGGAAAACAAATAATTTTCTTATGTGATAGCCTGAGACACAAAAGGTCCTCAGTAAATCCATTCTCAGGATTAAGGCAGGGAGAATTTGACTGCAGCTTATGCTGCAAGTTTACGAGGAAAGTTAAGGGAAATTCAGTGCAAATTTTCCAGCCTATATCCAAATATCATGGAATGTAGTTGCACTGATAAATTGCAAAACCCTTTTCCTCTTCCTACTCTTTCAATTAGGGATGCATTTTATCAGCTCCATTTCCATTGAAAACAGGATATTGAGAGGTTTTGGAAGACCAAATATGTAATACAATATAATTACATACAGTATTTCTGAGTGGTGAGTGACATCAAACTGTAAGTTTTCCAAGTAGCAACTACCTCGCACGTTTTGAAAAAATGTGTCCATTTAATAATGTCTCAGGCTGGAAACACAAAGTTTTATTAAAACAGCTTACAGCATCAGGTAAATGGAGACATATAAATTGAGGAAAATATAATTTTTGAAATAAATACTTCTGAAAACCAGCATACTACAGAAATAAAATAAATACATAATTTGAACATCAATAGGATGTAGCATAAAAATACATTATAGTAAAAAAATGCAAGACAATATTCCAAAGAATTCCAATTTGCAAATCCAGAAAAATTTCAGCTGAGATCCACAAAAAATAACCAGCATAGGTATAAACAATATTTGTCTTTTTGTCCTTTAACACTTGCTTTTAGAGCAAATGAGGGCTCTATAATACACTGAAGCATTACATGTAGGAAAATAAGTTTTGTTCATTAAAGGAAAATTGATATTAAGTTTGAAACAGTTGAAATAATTTCATGACAGCTGAGTGAGAAATTGAACAGTAACCAGCTAGTAAACCAGTAAATTGTGATTTTATGAGCTGTAAATTTGATCCACAGACTATTTTAATAAATAATCTCTGAAATCAAATTCATGTTTCTTAAATCAAAATCATGTAGAAGCTTTCTTACTTATTTATGCTATTCAACAGACAATGATATCACACATTAGTGAGATGTTAATTCTTGGTTCAGTGACCAACATTTAACAATAAACAACAGCAGCATTTTAAGAACTAGAGGTTAAAGAAGAGGAAATTATAATTGTACAGAGGAGCAGGTGGCACATGGCTGAAGGAGTACCATGTTCCAGACTGTATAGATATCATCTTTAGTTCTGTAACTATCATATTAGTAAGGTGCACATGCAAATTAAAGTAATTAAAATATGTTTAGAAATTATGAAAGATGTAAAGAGTCAAAAAAGAGTTTTGAATAAACCTGGCATTGTTTGCCACTTTAGATTTGAGATGGGGATAGAGTATTTCAAAATCCTGCTATGCCAAGTCTCTGTTCCACGTTGTATAAATTTATTACTCTACTAAGTGTCATAAATTTATTAATACTACTTGTTAATTAATATTTGGGTAGTATAGATACCTTCGAGAAAAAACAAGCCATGCTTTTGAGACTAACATCTACTGTGCACTGCAGATCCGTATTTGATGATAGTCAGCAAGTCTATAGGGAAACACATCAGATGGTAGTTGAGCTTAAATGTGATTTCTGATGTTGTCAAAGGTACAGGGCTACAGTTGTAGCAATGGACTTCCCTCTCTCCTCTGCTTGTATCTGCCTATCCATTCCTTTCTATGCCACAATTTCCGAGACTCATCTTCTTAGTCCACCATTCATGAAAGTGTATTTATTTGCTTTTTACAGGTTCAGCTTTGAAGAACATTAGGAAAAAATAAATGAGATAGAGGAGAAAAACTCATTGCCGCTAATCTAGAATGTACATGTGCTATGAATAGTGCTTGATCTACCTGAGTCTTGAACTGGTCTCCTTCATGAATACTGCATGCAATTATTTTCAGTGCAAAAGTTGCCAAAGTGCACCTGCAACTCTTGTTCATAAATGCAACTGATTATCCACTAGCTCATATGATGTCTTAAAAACAAGCAATTTTTTTCCATGTTTAGTATTTCAGCTGAATTTTAAAACCATAATCAACATAGACTTCAAAATTTCAAACAAATGAATGAGTATTTTCAGAAATTATTAAAAAAAAACAGTTTTCACACAATGAACATTTCTGCTTTGAAGTTTTCTGCAACAATGTCACTGAGATAAGCAAACAAACAAACAAACAAACCCAAAACACAAAATCAGACTAAAGATTGAAGATTTATGTAGCCAACAAGATCAGCAACCAGAATTGAAGGTAATGAAGAAAAATGTCTCTGTGCTTTCCACTAACAGATCTGGAAGTGACCGCTGTCAGAGACAAGATACTAGACAAGTAAATCCTAAATTATATGATAATGGCTTATGACTTAAATCTTGTGATACTCTTTCTATTCTCTTGACTGCCATAAAGAGACAAGTTCTCTGTCACCAGGTTGTCAACTGTATTATCACTGGACCATGTGTGCTAGTTGCAAAACTAGCAATATCTGGAATGCCACAACACTTGTAGGCTGGAGTCTTTCTTAATGACAAAAACATGCAGAAACTCGTAATCACATTAAGAGCGTTAGAACAGAAAAGATCTTCATGATGCCTTGTAGAGGCCAGAAAATATCTTGCCTGAGATTACAAAACCGACTTGCAGCCATCAAGCAGTTCCACCTGCCCTATTTGGCTCCTGTTAGAAGTGGTGATAACTCGAGTAGCAAGCCTGGAAGCACATGAAACTGATGTTTGTTTTATCAGCCCTTATTTCCATCTCAGTGCACAGAATTTGTCACACACTAAGGCATTCATCTGAGACATGGGAAACCTATCACCCCTTTCTGCCATCCAGAGCAGGTATTGAACCAAGTTTTCCCAATTCTCTACAGAATTGCACAACCACAGACGTTGAAAGTTATACCCATTTTTCTGTTGTCTGGTTCACAGAATAATTAATCTTATTTTCCAGTTGGAAAAGGTTCAACAGGCGGTATTATGGTAAGATAGCCAAAAGAGTATTCTAGAAACCTAGGAGACTTCCGAATTCAGAGAGCAGAATCCGAACCCCAAATTTCTATGCTTCATTAGGCCCTAAAGTATAACCAAGGGAGGAGGATTTTTCCCCATTTTTTAATTTTATATAATGCAGAAAATTCTTTTCACATGACATCTTTCCATCTATTCCAGCATATACTTCTTTTCATTTACATAAACCCATGGACTCTATTACCAAGGTATCTTGTTTTTTTACCTCGCTGCTCATTATTCAATCTTTTGGGGGGAGGAGGGTGCTACCTTGTTTCTCTTTCCTTCACCTTTCTTAAATATTTATATTTTTTTGGTCTCCAGATGAGAAGACAACTTCAGCATGAATTTTAAAGATGTTAGAAATAATCCTGTTTATTCCTTTCTTTATTTACTTAATACAAAATCTGACTTTGCATCATGGAATAACTGTGTTACTTTCTGCCTTCCCTAACAGTCCAATGAAAGAGTAATGCATACAAATCATTTTATTGTTTAAAACTTTTGAATAAAACATGCTAACCTTGTCATACTAAGTGACAGACAGAAATGTCACCATTGTTTGCCTGGAACAAATAATCCATATACTTCATGTATAATTCATCTGATCTTTAAGAATGTTTAACAATATTGAATTTAGATAAATTTCAATAGTATGGTGCATCAAACTCCCTTTATCAATTTACACGTGTGCCTCATCAATTTAAGTCTGCATCTATATCAGTCTACTTCCATGTTAACCCTGACAGTTTGGAGGTAGTTCTTTTTTTATAGCACAGAGACGCACTGGCCAAGTTGTATCATTCAGTATCCTCCTTGTGACCTTCTCTCTACCGTTCTGAACTCGAGAACCTACAATGAACTGAGGTTGTACATCCATCACAGTGGCATTAGCTGCGAGGTCACGTATCTAGTAGTAGCTTGTCTCAGGGCCATTGGATTCTGAAAAGGGATTGAAACACTAGTCTAGATAAGATTTAAATCCCTTCCAAAATAAGATTCCAATCCCTTCTTAAAACTTCTTGTCCATCAAACTTGAAAGAGAACAGATCTGAAAACAAAGGCTCTTGAGTGGCCAGGAGAAAACGTTTTACAGTAAAATGCGTACACACACACACACACACACTCTCACACATGCAGAGTCCTGCTGGCACTCCTCAGCATCAGAAGGGAAAAGATGTAGGCTTGGTAGCTACTAAAGTATCACTTTTGTGACAGGTACCAGCCCTGTATTGTCCATTCTACATCAGCTCAGTACAAACACTTAGAGGGCTCTAATATGGCCAGATCAGTTACATAAGAGTTGTGGGTAGACATTTCTAAAATGCAGTGATTTCCACACCCCCCTTTAAGACATGCAGTATGCTTTTGAGTGAAAAGGCTTGAACAATGCAAATACAAAAAGAAAATTAAATCTATCTGAAGGTTTTATGTGACAATAGCAGACAATCACAAATAGGTTCTCTTTCTTCTATTGTTTAACAAGTGTGCATGATAAGACAGAGACTCTCGACCTAAAATTTGTGCACAGGCACAGAGAGATGCTGGAAAGTGGGGTGGAATCTCTGTTGCAGTAAACAAATTTTTTCCTAAAATTATTTTTCTCTAAATAGCTTTTGGACTTGCCAAAAGGTTGCTACTTCATCATGTTTCTATTTTCCTGATGAGGAAAGCAAAGCAACAAAATATTGCAAACAAAGAAAATAAAGCAACAAAATGCAAATCTGCAAAGAGGCACTGCCTGGTGTCTTCACATGTTTTTATTGCTGTTTCCTGGATGGAAAAAATATAGTCCAAATGAACAAATCCAAAGGATTGTCGCTCCATGTGCAGTCCTTTACACAACAGGGATCTGGGATATGAATGAAGTTCCTAGCTGTTACCACAAAACTCTTCAAAATAGCATAAAGTATTTCATATTTTGCTAAAGTACATTCTGCTTCTAAGAATGTTTAAAAGAACTAAAAGAACAAAAAGATGACAAAAATATAAAGCTTTAATACTGTTCTCCCCCAATCAAAAACAAAACCAAACAAACCACAAACAAACAAACAAACCCCAAACAAACAAACAAACAAACAAACAAACAAAAAAAACCCTAACCTGGATTTTTCTAGGCAGATTGACTTAGTATTTGGCACTATTTTCATTCAGAAGTAGACTTGTACAGGAAAATCTCAATATGTCTTTTGGCATGATGCTAGCTTTTCAGTTCTCCCAGAGTCAACAGCTCACTTATTGAAACACTTTTCCAAAATATTCTCTACACCAGCACCAGCAGATGAGCAGTAACTGGAAGGTTACAAGAAGAACTCAGATGAAGAAGCAATAACAATATTGGAAATGATTGCCATAGAAAAAAGACCCAGTTCTTTATGAATTTGTACCTTAAACTAGTTAAGCAAGTCATGCAATCTGCTTAATAGAGTGAAAAGGAGGGAGAAAGAATAAAAAAGGTTATTCTGATGTGTCTGTTCCCTGTACATCTCTTTTCTATCTTCTGTCCATGAATGCACACATCTGCATTTGAAACACAGCTGTAAGATGTTGAAAGATTTGTTACACTTCTATTGTGATGTATCTAAGAGTTTCAAATAGTAAAGAGGGCAATATTAACTGGAGATCAAAAGCCTCAGAAATATCTGTATTTCTTAACACAGTGTAGAGAGCTCAATAATCCAACTTGGCTCCAAAAGTCTAAAATATATAAAAATCAGCAAGATAGTCCAGTTCTCTATGCTTCTTTCAAAAATTTGTTTTGATTTGCAGCCAGGGTACATGGAGGCTGACAGCAATCCTAATATCTCTAAATTATGGTGCTGGGATTTGCTGATCTGTGCAATCTCAAAACTAGAAGGTGAAAGAGTATTTCTGCATATAAATTTAGATGGGACTACAAGTCTGTTTAGGTCATCTGCAGGCATATAAACAGAGATGGGAGATGGCTCCTTCTCTGTGTTCAAAATCTGATGTTGCGTGACCTTGGATTTCCACTTTCCCTAGTGTATTGAAGTCTGTTTCTTGCACAGGGTACAAAACTTCTGCTGTTATAAGAATAGTTATAGAAGTAAATTAACATCTGTAAGGGCTTTTAAAATCTTTAATTTTAAAACTCTATTTTTTAATTTAAGAGTCTAAATATTAAATTCAGAACAAAAAATGATTATTTCACTTGCGATCATCTTACCTGTCTGAACATAAGCATGCTAAATACTGCAACTCTGAGCTGAGTAAACTACTATATCTTCTCATTTAGTAGTCTTATCCAAGTTAAAAGTTGTAGAAATCATAAAAAAAGCAGCAAACATCATGACAATAAAACTTCTAAGGAGGATGTTCTTCTACAATAAAGAATGACAATACAAAAACCTAAATTAGACAGTTTTATTAGTTTTATTTTATCACCTTTCTTTCTATGTCTTGCCTGTCTTATACTACGCAATCTGCTGGACTCTTTATTTTTGTCAATGATAACACACTTTTTCATAGCACAATAACAGATAACAAAGGTCAGCTCATTATAAAATGCTAAGACCGTTGTCAACATTTCTACTCAGTAGAGACATTTTGGATGGAATAGATTTCCTTTTTAAATAAATCATTTTCTGGTTCTCTGTCAGGAGAAATCTCAGACATTCGACTGCTGTATTCATTCTTCATTGGATCTTTCCCATAGCAATTTAGTAAGGGTGGTAAGCATTATGAATAACAATGTGTTAATAAATTTTGATTGGAACCTCAGGGTATAATTATTGTCCCTGAACTTAGAGTGAAATTCTTGAATTACTTGCAGCTATGTTACCTTCAAAAATAAAAGTTCAAAATAGATGGAATTTTTTTATTAATTTTAATGGGTTTGGTTATAAAACTTTCCTGACAATATACTGTAATCACTGCATCCTTGAATATTCTTTCTGTACGGGACCATCATGTAAAATATTTGTTTATGGAAACCCATTCTCTATAATATTAATACAAGCAAACAAAAAATGGATTGCTGAATCAAACTTAAGAATTGGAAAATGCTAACTGAAATACTATTGAGTTTTCACTCTGCAATTTAAGAAGGGCTGTTTAAGTAGAATTAAGTATTTCAATTTCCTTTTTGAACATTTTATCAAAACATCTGGTGCTAGCAAAAACAAAGTTGAAAGCAGAGGACATTTTTCAGGTAGCATAGTCAGCCATATACACACATACTGTGGAAGGAATATTTAAGAAGTTTCTTTTCTCAGAAGATAATGTTATGGTGAATTTTAAAAAAATACCCTTCCTTCTCTAGCAATTATTGCTCATAGTACTTCTGTACCTTTCTCATCTGCACCAGTAGAGAACAGAGAGCTATGTATATCCAGGTAGAAATATACTTTCTGGGCCATGGCAGAAAGTTATACAATTACAGTGCACTTTTTTTTTTTTTTCCCTACTTTTCCCCCCCAATTTGTCTCATTCACATCACTCAGCAGTTTGCATGGATAAAAGCACAAACAAATTAGCAAGCATTCCCTTCAAGAAATTAAAGGGACAAAGAGAAACTAGGAAAGAATAATCATGCTTCTGCATTCACCTTTTCAGGCAGACAAACTTAACAACCCCAAAACATCTCCAGCCTGTGAGGATTAACATGAGTGATTAATATGAGGAAAATCGTCTTGTTCTCTCTTTCTCCTGCAGCTGCAATCTGAATGGGAAATCACTGCACTAAATATCAAAGAAAAGTAGAGAAAGAACCTGCAATATGTAACAGATGTAGGAAAGAAGAACTGGTGCAGGGGTGAGCATTAAGTCTTGAGACTGATCCTTAGATGGTGGGCTTTCAGCTAAGGTCATGGTTTGTGTCACAGGCAGCCTAGATAACAGGAAAAATGTTATCATACAAGCTTTTCAATGGCCAACTGTTCATATGTATACATTTTTTTAAAGTATAGAAATCTTTATTGAGAGGCAAATCCATTTTTTATATTCATTCCCCCAAAAGTTGTCCCTCTTTTGAGCCTATTACCCAAATGACTATGTTTGGACATTCTTGACGAGATTTACGTTTTCATCTCAAGGCACTATCAAAATATTAAAACTATTTTCTCAGTATGGGAGGGGAACAAGTCGGGGAGAACTATTGACCTTTACTAGGAGAAATGATAACTGAAAATTTCTCACTGCAGTTGTGTGATTCTGTCAGATTAATTTTTAATTCTTTAATTTCGTAAAGGGCAAATCTTAAAAGTATTTTTCCATATTCTACAATGCATAAAATTTAAAAATGTCACGATCATCGATCAAATAGCCATAATTACACAAGGGTGTGACTTCTGCTCTTGGTTCAAATCCAAATAACTCAGTACTGAGTAAGTAATGGTCTGATAAAGAATAGCTGATATCTACTCTTTTAGAAGATATATAGAGCTGATTAAAATAGTAATGGCCATGATAGATTTCACTAAAAAGAAGCAATATAATTCACATTTAAAATCATAAATTTATACAATAAAACATGATACATAACCCCAAATGCAATAAGAAAACAAATGCACAGACGACATCTCTTAGATGTTTTTAATATATGTATACTGCTCCACTCTTCCAGCATACCAATCAGAGCTCCTGCCTAGTTGCCCATGTTTAAAGTTGGGTTGTGCCCCTTTACTTGCACTGAGTACAAGCTTTCTTCAGATGTTATCTAATACCTTTCAATGGTTCCTTTTGTAGACCTAGACTTAATTTAAATAGGTTAGTAGGATCTGGTCCTCAAACTTAACAGACACACTTATTTCCATGTGTAACAGTAAAGCTTTTAACAACCATATCTGGAGCTTTGTTACCAGCATAATAATGAGGCATCTGCCATCTCAATCATTTGAAATCTAGTAAAAAAAGTATCTCAACTACAGTTAAACAAGTAGTTTATCAGATATCTAAGCAGCTGAGAGTGATAAAAAGGAGAAAAACATAGGTATAATTATTATTATATACATTTTGTTAGTAGACATTAAAAATGCATAACTTTTTGTACACTAAATTCACTTGAAATGAGGAAAGTTTCATATTAAATTATGTTTTATTATTATTAATAAAAGTGATATGATTAATTATTACAATACATCTTACATCATAGATTATGAAGTAATTTACTAATGAAAGGATAATTAAAATATGTGCTATTGTTATTAATTTAAATTCATATTTAAATTTAAGGGAGTTAATATTACCTTATTTTTTTAAATATGGAAACAAGTCCACTTTAGTGAGCTTTCCAGAAATCCTACTGAGAGGACACTGGAAGGAGAATGAAAAAAGAATAATATGTCCTCCTTAAGACTCTGATCTTATTTTTGACCATCATAATAGAAGTAAAAAAAAAATTAATCTTCACTACAATTTAGTAAGAGACCATTAAACCACTATGTAACAGAAACATATATATTTTGATTAGATACTTAAATACTTTACCTCTGGTTGTCTCAAGTTAATTAAAATCTCACAGAGATAATCTCACAGAGATTTTTGTTAACAAATAGAACATACTGGGTGGTATAGTCAATTGGTGGTGGTGTTACAAGACTTTATGCACAAAGAACCCAAAAAGGTACTAAGTGGACTTCTGAAAGGACAACATTTTTAAAAGTTCAATTCTTCTTAATAGTGTTTCAACCTTATTTTTTACACATTGCAGTGAGAAGGACAAATTTGGGGCTTTGTTCAAAATAACATATCAACAGCACAAGTTCCAGCTATGAACCGCTCAGTTGCTTTTTAGTGTTACTGTTCCAATGTCTTTTTTTGGTATATCCACCCATTTGAAGTTAGCCTTGGCAGTGAAGCTAGGTTCATTAAAGAACTAAATACACAGAACCGATTCTATGATTTGGATATAATTTTTTTCCAGCTGATAGGGAAATATAATACTTGATCCAGCAGATATCTTGGTGATACAGAGTAGATGACTAAAAAAACAATTTGAACAAATTTCATCCTGCATGATTAGTTTTGTTTATATCAGTTCAGCACTCTGAATGAAATGGCTACAACATTTTTAGTCTGTGACTAGGAATTCTGCAAAAGGTTAAAAAAACTTTATAACAAATTGCATTTTGTGTCAACACTTGTTTAGTTTAAGGATTTTAGATATAATTTTATAGATATAGAATCATAGAATGGTTTGGGTTGGAAAGGACTTGAANTCTCCAACAGCTCCATGACTTTCTTGTACTGAAGACCTCAGAGCTGGACGCAATACTCCAGGCAGGGTCTCAGAAGAGCAGAATAGAGTAGCAGAATCCCTCCTTTGATCTGCTGGTCACGCTGCTTTTGATGCAGCCCAGGATGCGGTTGACTTTCTGGGCTGCAGGTGCACATTACTGGCTCATGTTGAGCTTTTCATCAATCAACACCTCCACATCCTTCCCCTCAGGGCTGCTCTCAATCCATTCTCTGCCCAGTCTGTAGTTGTGCTTGGGATTGCGCCAGCCCATGTGTAGGACCTTTCACTTGGCCTTGTTGAACTTCATGAGATTTGCATGGACACACCTCTCAAGCCTGTCAAGGTCCCTCTGGATGGCATCCCTTCCCTCCAGCATGTCAACTGATACATGAATGTGAAAAAAAAATTGCGCGCATCAGAAGGGGAGTTTTTATGCTATTTGGTTTTATGAATCAAAGAGTGAAATGAAAGGATTCTCTGACATTCTTTTAAGACTTTTAGAAGCTCATTTCATGCCCATTCAATAGTCCAGTACTTCCACTCACAGAGATACAAGCACAAGGAACATAAAACTGGCTCTCTTTGGCAACCATCTAGGATAAGTTCATTACTAGTTTATCAACAGACTTTCATTTCAAGCGTTATTCTTGGTGTAGAATACACAGTATCCAGCAAAAGAAACAATAGTACTGGAAATTGAAAGAGAACGCATTTTAAAAGTCTCCGTCAATCTTCAAGTTTGTGATGTTACAGTCATGCTAAACAGTGATCTCTTAAAGACTTTTTTTTCGAGAGTCTAATCTATTCCCCAAGTGCCTTGCTGACCTTTTGTCTCCAACTCCGCTTTGTTACTTTGTTGTCCACATGCATGTGTGCTGCACAACAAATGAACCCCTGTGGTCTCAAAATCTCTCTCTGACCTCTGCAGTCTGTCAAAAAAAATGGCATTTAATATAATGAATCAACAGGGAAAGTAATAATGAGTACCTGCTTTTCATTGATGGTTCTAATTTTTCTTTGGTATAGATACAGCGAAGCAATGGAAGAGGAAAAACTAAGTCAGATGGTAATATAGGTTAACACTTGATTAGAAATAAGACAGTGTATTTATGATCTTACTTATCTTCAGAAACATGCTACAGTGCTTTGGATACTTTGTAAAAGAGTTTTCTCTCTATGGTTATTTTGGGAGAATTAAAGAAGTAAGTAAAAAGCCACAGTATGCCTTCTTTGTTCTTTTAAATTACAAAAAGATATTGAAGGATGAGTTTCACATTAAGTTTCCATCTTCCCTTACACTTCCCTTCCTTTCCTTCCATCCTGCAAGATGCTTCAGACACTTCCTTCAATGCAGCTATATCAACCATGAGGCAAAGAGTTGCTGAAAAGTAACGTACAAGCCAATAAATAAATAAATAAATAAATAAATAAGCAAACAAATAAACAAATAAGTATAATTTAGATCAGATTGGTCATATTAGTGAAATTATGTGGCTGGCACTGTGGCTTAAACTGTAAAACTAAAGAGAGAGGATAGGAAAATGTAGCTGAGTGTGGGAGAAAGAAGAAGGAATGGAGTCCACCCTCCCTGACAGTAGGAACTTCCACAGTAGCCCACCAACAGATCAGATGAAGCCTGTTGTGAAACCCCAGAAGAAATATTTTTAGCATGGTTTTGCCAGAGACCTCCTCCGAGCATTAAGGAGCTATAAATTATGCTGTGCAAGAACATAGTTTTGGCCTTCCATGAAAGCGCTTTGGTTTTGTTTGCTTCTCAGGTCTTGGAATAAAGTGACAATAAAGGAGAAAAGGAAAAGAAAGGAAAAGAAAGGAAAAGAAAGGAAAGGAAAAGAAAGGAAAGGAAAGGAAAGGAAAGGAAAGGAAAGGAAAGGAAAGGAAAGGAAAGGAAAGGAAAGGAAAGGAAAGGAAAGNAAAATTCCCTCTGAAATTCCAGTGCTTCATACTCTCATTACCTGTAATGTTGCCAGCCAGCCTGTCCCAGATAACCATAGATTTTTCCAGCTAAATTTGGTTATAGTATCTAATATACAAACACATGCAGGGAAAGAAATGCCATTTAGAGAGGGCATTCTTTTGTTTCCTTCATAAAGAATCACTAATAATTCTCCCCCTCCTCCAGCTGGTCATCCTTCAACTGTTCTATAGTGATTTTACCATTAATAAGCATGCATACAGAATTATTAGCATTCTTCCAGTCATAAGAAAAAAAAAGTAAGAAGTTCCATTGACAGAAAGCATGACATAAACTTTGGGGACTTACTGAGGAAGTTCTAAGTCCTCTTTGCTCTGTTAATGGTGTGTTTAAAGGCACAAAGAAGTTAAGAAAATTAACAACCTGACATAAAGGAGCCATCAAGAACAAATAACTTTGAAAACCCAAAAATACCAAATAAGAAAGTTATTTAATAAAACTGTAAATTGGCTTGAATTGATTTCTTGCACTTCTCCACAGTGACTACACAGTTGCTCCTCACATGTCACTTTTACAAGCTGACACACACATTACACATAGCAATGGATATCTACAAAATTAATCAAAGATCAACTTGATCATTGTCTTGAAGATTGAAGTGTTAAAGATCTGAGATTTGCTCCTCAAAATAATTTACAAAATAAAAGACTCTCTACAGAAGACAATAAGTGATAAAAAGTTTTGAATCCTTGGCATAAATGAAAGAAATTAACTGAGCGTAGAGAATAAACTGTCACTGCCATTTAACATAATCATATTCAACATAATATGATATGGATATATCATATCATAGATGCTGCTTAATAAACTATTAATCCTCAGAATACACTGATGTAGAGGTTCAGTATTGGAAATCAGGGATCTTCATGGGGCTTTTTAATTGTATATTTTTATATGATTTATTGAAAATATATTATTGTTTACTGTATTATTTACTGTACTATTTACTGTGTTTACAGTATTATTTATTGAAAATATATTTCAGAACCCTCTCAAGCACCCATGTGTACCCCACAGCACCCCATGGCTGCTCCTGATCCCAAGCACCCATGGGCGAACCCTCAGCCCCTCATCACCCATGGGTGACCCTTCATCCCCCTAGCCCCATGGGTGCCCCCCAGAACCCTCCCAGACACCCATGTGTACCTCCCAGCCCCACAACACCCATGGGGGTCCTCTCAGCCCCAAAGCTTTCCCCAGTCATGCATGGGGAAAATATACTAAAATTCATAGAAGAATGGCATTGATTTTTCATGGAACAAGTTAATTTATTTAAGAATACAGTGAAAAGATGTGAAGGAAATTTAAAGTCTGAGGCTGCAGTCCTTATAGAAATTATCTTTTTGCTTTATGCTAGTTACACCAAGAAAGGAGGAATCTCCAGGTCCAGTCTGATGGAATTTATTTCACTTCAGGCAACCTTAGCTGTAAAACTTGAGAATTTGAATTTCAGAAAATTTCTTCAGTAAATTCAGAATTACTCATCTTGCCTTACCCATAACTTGTGGAAGTTTAGGGAACTGGGGAAAGAGAGTCATAGAGAGAAAAAGCCTATGCTCCAATAATAAAAATGTCTTTCATTTTTTCAAGTACAGTGACTTCTTTGAAAAAACGTAGGAAAGGGCATACCAGCTAGAATAAATCTAAACAAATTGAGTACTAAATGGAGCTGGCTTTCTGTTGAACTCCTTGGAAATAGCACACCTAAATGTTTCTGCCACCCTTCACCACATTGATATGGTTATTTCTTTTCAAAGCAAGTATAACCAATTAATTCTATTGTCATAATTTTGAAAGGAATTTTTGGAGGGGGGGAGGTACTTTGTTGTTTTTTTTTAAATTGCTTTCTATCTAATGCTAATAGAAAGAAAAGAAATATATACCCTTCTCAGTAATTCTTATCTACCTTAGACAAAGGCTAATGGTTGCTGGGAGAGGAGAGGAGAGGAGAGGAATCAGAATTATTTCTTCTGTAGGCATGCTGTTTCCTAGAAGAAATACTCATATGATGCCACCTCACTTTTGTGACCAATAACTAAATGATAAATCCCCAGGTTCCTTTTTGCTCAACAGTTTTTGGACTGAAACAAGAACTGTTGGTTCTTTAAATCATCCATTCTATTCTTTCTTCTTCCAACCAAGATAAGAATTAAAAAAAACAAACAAACAAAAAAACCCCACCAAAACCAATAAAAACCATAATCAGAAAGTCTGTTGCTGAACAACAAGCAGTTTTCAGGATACATGACATGAGCTAGAAAATTCTAATGTTTATAAGCAATGTTACATGATCCAAAGATATCAGCAGGTTTTGCTCATGCAAAAATACTCAGCCCTAAATCTATAATTATTCACAAACCTGAGATTTTTTTGGATGAAATTTTAAACATTTCTATCAATAAAATACATCTACATTCTCTCTTACATTAAAAAGCCATCACAGTGTATAAAAATCAATTTAGTACCAGAAATTTATTTTCTGCAAAACAATACTTACATGTCAAATGATTTCTTATCTGCTGAAATATGTCTCTTATATGATGTACCAAAGAAAAAATGGCACTTCTACCTCATAAAAGCTGTATAAACAGGATGATGCAGGGAAAAATACTTTGAAATTAAGTGGTAAGTTATCCTGAGACACTTAACTTCTTGCCTTGAATCCATCATTGGTGAAAAAGAAAATTATGTTATTGTCAGAGAGGAGAAAAATCTGAGAACTTTCTTTGATTGAAAACACATATAATTACCACCTTGCAAATTACTATTGTGCAGTGTGCTACTGAATCTTGACGCAACAAATTTTTGCTAGAAGTTGTTCAAAGGTGGATTTTCTACTATCAAGCACCCTTAAAAAGTTTTGTCTATTCTTGGCAGACTTCTTGAAGCCAAAAGAGGAGCACTGGTATGCAAAGATGTATGTAAAACTCACTGATATGCCCTAACCTTGATGTTTTACCGCCAATACAGTACCAACGACCTTTTTTGCCAGAAATCAGAAGCTGTTCCATTAAGAAAACAGTTGTTCTTCTCAAACTACTGCATGATAAAGCAGTGCGTTCTTTCCAGAACTGCCCTCTCAATTTCTGCTGCACCGTAAACCTGCCACTGACAAGGATTAAGAGATGAGTGAACAATAAACTTCAGGTCAAAGTTTCTACAAACCAGGG
This sequence comes from Aramus guarauna, assembly GCA_013400195.1. NCBI lineage: Eukaryota > Metazoa > Chordata > Aves > Gruiformes > Aramidae > Aramus > Aramus guarauna. Next base: position 4,509 of record VXBL01002452.1, on the reverse strand, counting down.
AGACGGTTCAATATGCATTGGTTCTTCAGGAAGGAGATAAGCCCTTAAAGACAAAGCAAATAATAATTTAAATAATAGTAACAATTAAAAAATACACTTATGTCTGTAAATGCTTGAAAGCTGCACTTAAATCTGAGCTTTCTCAAAGTCTGAGAGTTTCTACACTTCCCAGGGATAATGAGAAAATCATAGAGAAGTGGATGAAAGTTGAGTACAATATTCCAAAGCTCTTTCTATACACTATTTCTATCAAGATGAAAGAAAACCATATATTTAGAACATGTGCTTTATATTGAAGATCAAAACTTTATCCCTCAAAACTGATGAAACTTCTTCATCGGTCATTGCATGTATGAACAAAACATTTTTGTATAACACAGTCTACTCCCATGCTGAAGTTTTTACATCAAGAAAAACTTCATTTATTTATGAAAAATAATAATCAGAAACATTAGAAACAGATAGACCTTGCAAATAAATCTGTTTTTTAGGGGTTTGTGTGAGTCCTAGGTCCTTTCTGAAAATAGATTAATGACAGAAAAGCATGTAGTTTTCCTGTGAAATCTTGCATGTAGAAAACATACTGGTGATAATCTCCAGGTATTTGTTTGGATGATATTATATCTCTGTGTGGTTGTCTAAGAAATATGGTGGAACTTAAGCAAGATTTGTAAAGGTCACATGTCTCATGTACGAGATTTAGGAACATAACTTGAACTCTTTGTTTTCTATTTCACCCAAGCCCATCAAAGATCTTTTTGTTTTGAACTTTTGTCTTTCTATGTATACCTCTCATCTTCCCAGTGTGTCATCAATGCACTACATGAAGAAAGAAAGAAGGAAAAACTCCCTAAATTTGAGATCTGAAATGTAGACCTTAGCATTTTTTTAAGCCCTCAGTGCACAAAAATTACTATTACACTCAAATAGCAAAATTCATGACTGTAAGAAATTCTAATTTTGTATTAAAGGGGGTTTTGGCTAATATTGCTCCTAAAAGCTACATAAAGATGTTATGTGTAGTGTTACAGGTATATACATGTAACTTTGTGCATATAAATATGTATTTTATGTATATGTATATTATATGTAGCATTAGTAATTGAAAACTGTTTAGAAAAATCTTATAGGGCATCAAATCCAATTTGTTGCATAAGTTCCTTAGAGTTGGGCATTTAGAAGACAAAAAAATCAGAACAATCTACAGTTTACTAGTGCTAGCTCCAGGGTTTTTTTCAAATCTGAAACAATACACGCTATAAAGTTTTGTGATGTTTGCACTGGTAAGTAAGAAATAATTACCTCAAACTTGAACATTTTTGAAAAATTAAAGAATGACAAATTATTTTCTGCTATATAATAATGGCAGATATACTCAAAACATGAAAAATTACTCTGGTTCCTTTTTTATGTAAAGAAATGTCACCAAGTTCAAGACCTACATAATCAGGCTCGACTCTGTTATAGTAGGTTTTAGCTATCATAGAACTCTCATTAATGCTACTATGATGCTTGGAAGTGGAAGAGTTTACCAAAAAAATTACAAAACTAGATCACCATAACATTACATCTAACTCACTAGTTGGTAATGAAGTTGCTTTGAGTCTAATCTGGAACTAGAAAACATCACTATAGAAAAGTATGAGTTTCCCCATAATATCCCAGTCTTGATATCTCAGTTGTAAGGTACTGACAAACACAAAAGCTAGAAAAGTGTGTTGGAAACTCACATTTAATAGATAGATTTGTGCAAATAATATTTCCATGAAGGCCAGCTGAATCACCAATGCACAATCACTGTAATTTTGAGATGTCTGCTTGGCTCAGCAGATTTAATACACAGATCAATTTTGCATTACCTCCTTCTGGCTGTGAGTGACTATGAGTGCTCATAGGGGGAGGTCATAAAACATTTACAGGCCTAAGAATGTAAATTGCAGCAAAGAGCAAATTCTCAATCTGTGGACAGACCCTTGAAAGAGATTTTCCTGAGAAGTCTGCGGTAAGCACTTGCTCTGTCTCACACCCCATAAAATTTTCATTTCCATTTCCCTTACACAGTTTCCCTTTTGATTAGTATTTGGGATTCCAATATATAATGCTAAATGCCACATATAGTAAAAATAATATGCAATAATATTTTTTATTATTAAAGTCCCATGGACCAAAAAGGAGAGGGGGACAATGTTCCAGTCCTCCTCTAGATCATAAAACCAACAGATAATTCAAGAAAAAATAGCAAGATCACACTGACAAAAGAGTATGTAATAGCACTTTGCAACACAAGGATTGGCTTCTTTCAGATCAAATATGAATAGAAAGATTGTTTATTTAGTTTTAGTTCACATGACTTTCTTGTTTGATAAAGTTCATGTTGAGTGTTAAAAATGTCCAACTTCTCCCTCAATATTCTGTCATCAAAGCCACATGATCTTCTCAGTTAAGCATGCTATAGTCATTGAGTTCCTAATTAACAAGTCCATTTCAGGCTTTGTACCTCACAACATAGACAGCCAAGGTTTCCTGAAAAAGTTCCCAGTATGAAAATAGTACAAAGATTTCAAGCTCTGAAGCATGTGGGAATTCAGCAATGACAAAACCACAGAATTCTCAAACTCTTTGTGTATGTATATCTTTCATGATTCTTGGAATGGCTTACTAGTATGCAAAAAGGGTAAACTGGGCTGGAGAGAGACAAGCGTGCCTTCTGGCAATCACTAACAATGGGTGTGACCACTGTCACTAAATCAATGTTGAAACTATTCTATTAAAAAATGAGAACCAAAGAGAAAATACATCATAAAATAATTAATACAAAGCCAAAGTTCAGTCATAATGACCCAGCAGGTTGCAGGTATCATCCACATCACACAAATTCTGCTGCGAAGAAACTATGAAATAAGGTAGGAAAAAAAGTCAATATTGCTGACAAATGAAATCAGGAGAATGTAAAACACAATATACATCTTTATTCATGGCAGAAGACTGATTCATATATCTGCATCTGACAACTGAGTAGTCTATCCTACTTAACCCCTGCTTTGACCTCCTCTCCTACAAATGTTAGAAAGCTATGTAATTCAAAAACTAGAAAAATACTAGTCTTGAATCTGATAAGAATCAAATGACTAAACAGCAGACAGGTACCCTATGCATATATACATGTTGGGAAGGTGTTTTTTAGAAAGTTTTGGTGTTACAGAACCACAGAGTAGTTGAGCTTAGAAGGAACCTTTTGAGATTGTCTAGTACAACCCATATGCCCTATTCCATACAGGCAATTGTAGTTGGAATTTCCTTCTTCATCAATACCTAAGCTATTCCTTTCAATCCACCTCATGCAAAGCAAACAGTGCACTCTAAGTAAGTGCACAGGGTTCAGGAGAAAAAGAATCAGCAATATGCAATTCAGTCAGCATGATGTTTATTAAGCTCTGAAGGTCTCATCTGAACATCAGTGAATGTCATATGCTGTTTTTACAATATTTACTTCTTATATACTTTGTAGGTTGAAATGGCATATATATATCTTACCTTTCTATGATAATGAAAATTGAAATCTGATATCCACAATGCCTAGCTTTTTTCCACAGCCAGTCAATAAAATTCAGGACCTTTAGCCACAACTTAAGTTTGGTCTTAGAAATGACAAATGAAAGTTAACATCTAGCCGGGGCAGGTACTGGAAATTATACACAAATGCATAGATGTAGGAATCAGAACATGCAATTTCTCTCCCTATCAATACCAATGATTTCTGTTTTCTTTCAAATTTGGAAGTCAGTTAGTCTTATCTGCATAATAGACATAACAGCTATTTGACAGGGTGCTCAATCACAGATTCTATTCTTGGATCCCTGGGGATGCAAGGTAGCAATTACACACCTTTCTTCCTCCATCACCTCTGGTCTGTTGTGTCAGTTACTACCTCCAGCTTAGCTCCTTAACTCTCTCATCCCAGTCCTGGTTCCCACTTTCACTCAGTACGACACTGTAATTCCAGTCTTTTCTTGTCGCTGAGCTCTTCACCTCAGTATCTGCTCTTGCTAAGCTTTTTCCAAGGGCTCATCAGTTAATTGCTTTTTTGCACCCTGCTATCTGCTATGGGAGCTATGACTCCAGCAGGAGCCTGGAAAGTAGAGGGAAGATAATTTCAATGGTGTCTGTTTCAGTACCTTGTAGTGCTCCAGTCACAGAATGATAGAATGGTAGAATGATAGAATGACAGAAACATAGAATCATAGAATAGTATCATTTTGGTTGGAAAAGACCTTTAAGATCATCCAGTCCAACTGTTAACCTAGCACTGTCAAGTCCACCACTAAACTGTGTCCCTAAGCATCACATCTACACGTCTTTTAAACACCTCCAGGGATGGTGACTCAACCACTACCCTGGGCAGCCTGGTCCGGTGTTTGACAACCCTTTCAGTGAAGAAATTTTTCCTAATACCCAATCTAAACTTCCACTTGCACAACTTGAGGCTATTTCTTCTCGTCCTATCGCTTG
>VXBL01002433.1:0-13562 GCA_013400195.1 Aramus guarauna | reverse complement strand
TTGTTGTTTTTTTTTTCCATTGACTTATGGGGGGAGAGGGGTGAATAAGCAGCTGCATGGTGCATACTTACCAGCTGGGGTTAAACCACTACACAGGGCTAATTTAAAGCTCTCTGTGGTTGAAAACGTCCAAAACTATCTCTGCTGATGCCTCAAACTCCTGAGGATTTAGTGCACAGTACTGTTAAAATTAGAAAAACAGTTTGACTATCTAAATTTCCATTGCCTTATAAAAACTTAAGCTTATTATTAGCAAAGAAAAAAAAAGATATTAAACATTCCTGCAGACCTCTAAAACTTTGCAGTTGGGAAACGTTACCTCTGTGTACACACTTCCTTAGCATTCTTCACACTTTGCAATTGTTCCTTAACCCGGAAAGGCAGCTGCTGAAGGGTGTTAGGGATACCCTTCTCCACCCCACCCACCTCGCCTCTATTTTCCTCCCCCTCCTTCTATATTACCAGATCATTACTGCCTGGGAAGCTGACAGAGGAGGTTATGAGTTAATCAAATTAACATTAGATATCTTTTATACCAATTTCACTTCCACAGGAGGAAGATATTTCTGGTAATCACTTGTACTAAACTTGTCATTTTAATTTCTCAGCATGAAGAAAGAAGTGATCACATTGCTGAGCAGCAGTGTCCCATCCAAACTGTCTGTGTGATCACTGTTAAGATCCAGCCATACTGGAAAAGACACCCTGCTCTTTGCTTCATTTTGAGTTTCACACAGCACAGCTGTCTGCCGATGAAGCACACCCCTTTGAGCCTGCACTGAGGGCAAGTGCTCCTTTGTGCACTCTGTGTGGTGATGGTGCTTCAGCAGTAGTAAGAAGAAAAGCAAACACTTCTTCCACACCCCCAGGATACAGCCCATTTTCAATACTGCTGTCTTTTAATTCTGGTCTATTGCATGCTCCCTAAATCTCAAACTTAACTTTGCCCAGTAGAAATTTTCAGAACTCATTTATCATGATCTCAGCTTGATGTAATCCCTGATTTATGTGTTTATGTTCAGGCTTCTCTCAATTCTGTCTCTGTTAGCTTCAATCTATCATAGTGCAGCTCTGCTCTGGGTTCCCCAATAAGTTAACACTGTTAGCATTTTCCATCTGAAAGTAAAATGCATTCTTCCTCTCATTTTTTGTTCAATCTGAAAGATAGCTGATAGCCACCTTATGTAAGCATCAATCTCACTTATTTGGAGTGCAATAATCTTCTTATCTGATTGTTCTAGTCAGCAGTTAGAGACTTCCTTCTCACTTTCCATCTGANTTATATGTACATCCTGTTTTTCAAGAAGATATTTTCACTTGAATTAACTCACCTACTTAAACAGCAATTCTGTATCTTATTTATTTATTTATTTATTTATTTATTTATTTCATCTGGACTAGTATCTTGGTTTTGTTTTGCATTGTAGCTTTCTAGGAGTTTATTCACAGGAGTAACTTGCCATAGTTGTGAAATCCTAGTCTTCCCTGAGGAAAAAGTGTGTGCAGTGGCACGCTCAGCTTTTTCAGAGTTTGCCTGTGTTGGATTAAATGCATGGGCTACTTTTTATCACTCCTAGATTAAAGGAGCAAAAGCTTTGAGATGATATTTGAGTCCATCTGTAGCATACAATATCATTGTTGTGCACTAATACTATCTCCGAAACCCTACAGATCTGTCAGTCCAGTGCTGTCCCTGAGCTAATCATTCCTGATCTCTCAAAATACATAATGCATTACACAATTACAATACATAATCTCAGGTAAAGTGTTTTATTCTCATGTGTACAAGGATTTACGGTTTGCTTAGGTATCTGCATTATTTTCCACTGTGCAGCCTGGTCTAGGTCCAGGATATCTATCAATCTTGCACAGTGCTGTAAGTGCCCCTGTGATAGGTAGACTCTTGGCTGAACTACATCTGAAAGTGTACTGTAGCAGCTTGTGATGAAGAACCACAAGTTTAGAGTAATAAATTTTCACACCCTGTTGACAGTGGGTGGCAATTATATGCTCAATTCTGTCCCTTACTGTACTCCTTCCTAGACGTGTAAGACAAACTTGGATGGGGGGGGGGGGGAAGAATTAAAAAACAAACAAAAAAAAAAAAAAGAGAGAGAAAAGGCTGTGTTTCTTGAAAAACCTACACAGCCTAGAAACCAAGTTTTGGAAGCAAAACATTGCCATCAGGAAGTGAGATCATGAAAACTTGCACTGGGAAGTCAGAAAGCAAATGCACACTACTGCAAAGCCCTGCTGCATCCTCCATCCATCTGTTGATGGATATCACTTAGGCAGATATGTGATGATATGAAAATTAAAAAGGAAAAGAGAGAAGTGGGATAAACTTAATCCATCACCTAGATGAATAGTTTGCAGTATTTGACAACTGTTTGTCACATAAAATCACTGTGGGTGGAAACCTAGTCCTGAAGCCAAATGGAAACCTCTTATCAACTCCATAGTGACATACCCTGTGTTCCTGTGTTAGCAAGACATCCCACCCTCCCTTAACCTCTCCCTTAGTGCAGAAAATCATGAGGGCATGCTTGTATAGCTGAGAGAATGTCTCACTCTTCATGCTAGCTCAGTGACTGACCTGTCTGTTGTGTCTGGTGACTGATGCCAGCCATGAATGTCAGTGGAAGGTGTGCATCTATCTGCAGGAAAGAGGTCTGGCTGCATCGGCTTGTTGCACATAGACCACAGAGTGGTTGCCAGATGGCAGACACGGCTCCTGTCCATCCTAGTTTAGATCTGGATGCTAGCTGGGTTCAAAAAAACCTATACAGAAACTATGCTAGGAGTGAATCTCTCATTCAAATTCAGGTGCTGATTAAGGTGATGAACCACACCCTACAGCAGGGAAGAAATCTACATTTGCAAAGAAATCACTTTCTTTGCAACTATAAAAGAATAGATGTATGTGTACATTTATATATATATGTGTATATGTACATACATATGCTTTGGCACCATTTTGCAATGTATGTATATTAATATTCCTCAGCTAATGTGGGAATAGATTTGGAAAAATTTTTAGCCCTTAGTAATAAAGTAATTTACAAGCAGTTTCCACAAAGAATGTAGAAACTGTAGAAGATTTATAAATCACTGAATTGAAAATTTTCCCCAGATTCCCTCTTCAGATACTTTACAAGCTTTTCCTTAATTCATAGAATTGTAGAATCATAGAACAGTCTGGGTTTGAAAGGACCTCAAAGCCCATCCAGTTCCAACCCCCCTGCCATGGGCAGGGACACCCTCCACTAGACCAGGTTGCCCAAAGCCCCATCCAACCTGGCCTTGAATGCTTCCAGGGATGGGGCATCCACAGCTTCTCTGGGCAACCTGTGCCAGGGCCTCACCACCCTCACAGGGAAGAATTTCTTTCTGACATGTAATCTAAATCTCCTCTCTTTTAGTTTAAACCCACTCCCCCTTCTCCTGTCACTCCATGTCCTTGGAGTCAACAGTCCCTCTCCGGCTTTCCTGTAGGCCCCTTTAGGTACTGGAAGGCTGCTATAAGGTGTCCCCAGAGCCTTCTCTTCTCCAGACTGAAAAATCCCAAATCTCTCAGCCTGTCCTCATAGCAGAGGTGCTCCAGCCCTCTGATCATCTCTGTGACCTTCTCTGGACTCTCTCCAACAGCTCCATGTCCTTCTTATGTTGGGAACTCCAGAGCTGGATGCAATCCTCTGTGGGGTGTCTCAGGAGAGTAGAGTGTGTGTGGGAGAATCAGCTCCCTTGACGTGCTGGTCACACTTCTTTTGATGCAGCCCAGCATATGGAAAAGTTATTATGTTATTGTTGTTAGATCATATTTCCTTAAAGATAATTTAAAAAGTAAAGAAAATATTAAGGACAAAATAAAAGACATTAAAAAAAAAGGTATGTAATATGGCTTTAATACTGACACTTTTGGTGTGTAGACACTGATACCTAGATTGACGGCTTTACCATCAGCCAGCCTGAGCCAATCTTCCACCTCTCTAAATTCTGTCTTTGCCACTCACGGACTTCTAAAGCAACACCCAACACTGCATCTCGAGTACTGTGTTCAGTTTTGGGCCCCTCACTTCAGGAAGGACGTTGAAATGCTGGCGCGTGTCCAGAGAAGGGCAACAAAGTGGTGAAGGGTCTGGAGCACAAGTCTGATGAGGAGCAGCTGAAGGAACTGGGGGTGTGCAGCCTGGAGAAGAGGAGGCTGAGGGGAGACCTGATCACTCTCTGCAGCTACCTCAAAGGAGGGTGTAGCCAAGTGGGTGCTGGTCTCTTGTCTCAAGTAACAAGTGATAAGACAAGAGGAAATGGCCTCAAGTTGCACCAGGAGAGGTTTAGATTGGATATTAGGAAAACTATCTTCACTAAAAGGGTTATCAAGCATTGGAACAGGCTTCCCAGGGAAGTGGTTGAGTCACCATCCCTGGAGGTATTTAAAAGACATGTAGATGTGGTGCTTAGGGACATGGTTTAGTGGTGGACTTGGCAGTGTTAGGTTAATGGTAGGACTTAATGATCTTAAAGGTCTTTTCCAGCCTAAACAATTCTATGATTTCATGATTCTATGGTCGAGCTGGCAGAGCTACAGCACTCTTCCTGCATGCCCTTCCACATGAACAGCTGCACAAACTGCCGCGCCATGCCATTGATGACATACTATACCTCATTTGCTAGCCCTGTTCATGAAGCTCTTGGTCGCTCACACTCCCCAAGTGCTTCTATTACATGGGGGGGAAGGGGAAGGGAAGGAAGACCTTGGCTGCCATTTCTCCTGGCCCCCTCCATGTCTCGTCAGCCACTGTTGTGTGAGGTCCAGGCTGCTGGCAGCTCTCGGCTCCTCCTGAGGTTGCCCTGGTCTGCAAACCCCCCTTGCACACTGCACTAGAACATTCTGCCGTCGATTGTGCTGGCATGGGAGCTGCTTCTCTTGGCGATTGAGTGTTTCATTCTCAAAATCCACTGTTGCAGAACAGGTTTAATTAGAAAATTCTCGTTGTGCAAGTGACACAATTTCCAAAGGAGAAAAAAAAGGGAATGTGTTTGTCTTTCTCAGACATGAGGTGGTTGAGCACTATGCCACTGGGCCTCCTTCCACTAGGGTGTCTAGAAAATAAGTTCACAAATGAATAGACATTAAAAAAGCATAGAAAATTCAATTCATCAGCACATAGCAAATATTTGAACAATGAAGTGAATGAAATGCCAGATGGAGGATTTATGACACTATAAAAGATCCCCTGTGGGAACCAGTAATCTTTTATCATCCAGAAAAAGTACGGTCTGGGTTTCTGTCCACTAATAAAAGTCCAGGTTGACCTCTCAGCTTATTTATACACATTTTTCTCGAACATCTGGTTACTCCTATATAAGCAAGAAGCAAATTCAGACTCATAAATTTGTTAACATCGATCATTAAACCCTACTGCAAAGTTAAAGTGATGTAAAGTAAATGAATTAATCTGCCATATTTTCTGGTGCATCGCACAGTCTGATAAATGATGCAAATCTGCCACAGATTATCTTGTTGCCTCTGTGGCTTCTATGCCTGCTGCTGCTAAGGAGAGATTTTTTGGTGGTGATAAGATGTCTGGTAGAAGCATACATGGGTATGTAACATGCACTCTCAGTTTCCACTCCCAGACTCAGGGTAAAGGGAGGGAGAATAAATCTCATATAGTAGAATACACTGTAGGACTTGCATGAACTTGGTCCAGCTCTGCTTCCCTCTGCTTTTGAAGAAAACAGCAAACATTTTCTAAGAAAATAAGTAATTGTGTAACAGAAACAAAAAAAGCAACAAACAAATGAAAAAAGAAGGAAAAACAAACAAACAAAACCCAGAAAAAGACAAAAAGACAAAAACCAACCAACCAAACAAGGTCAAAAACTTAATCCCAGCAGGAAATTCTGTCCCTTCTGTTTAAAATATTTGTGAATACAAATGCAAAGGGTTGCACTAGTCTCTTCCAGGATCGTATTTGGTGTTGTGAAATGTGGTTTCTTTTTTATACTCCATTTATTAGAGCAAGATACTTACTGCCCTTAAAATTGGGGAAGGAATAAAAAAGATTCATAGTTTAACATAGTTTCTTTTCCTAGACATTCCATTTGACATTGAATCTAGTCCTGCATCTCTTCCTTAAAAAACAATCCATGTCTCTGAAGAAAAGGAGAGCAATTCAGGTGCCTTTTCAGGCACCATTTGTAGAGTAGCCTGCCCAGCCTTCAGATGCTGCTCCAAAAGCCAGAAGACCAGCAGGTCCCGTGTCATGTCGTTGATCTCACGAGGACATCTTGGATGGTCTTGTATGCCTAGAATACATTAGGCACTTGCACTCCTGAGATGTCTCCCAGTGAGTTTAACAAGATAAAAAAAGTGCTTTCATTGCCCAAGGAAAAATAGTGTGACATAGCTGCATTTCCATTTTCAAAGCAATTCTTCCTCTGTCCCTGAGAGCAGACTTTTGAGATGGTCTGTGCTTCTTTTTCTTGCCTCAGTTCCCCAGTATGGAACAAAAGATAATTTCCAAAGACTTTCCAGAGACTTTCTCTGTACAAAATCACAATATCCCAGGGTAAAGATACTGTGTGTTATATATTACTATTGTTTAACCTAAATAAATGAATTGATTATATTCTCTTCAACAGGTAAGTAAATCCTGTAAGTCTGTACAATGGAAATAACTTTGTGTTTTTCTTGTTTTCTTGTTTGCTTTTCAGCTGTTTGCTGATGGATAACATTAAGCTCAGAGTTTGCTTTTATTGTACTTTTTAATGCAAATGCTAAATATGGTCTATCAGCTTCTGTGTGACTGCAGAGCTCTGATGGTATGCACAGTAAATAGTAGCTTCTTATAATTTCTGATTCTGTTATGAGGCAGAAAATTGCAGGGTTCTAGTTATTTGGTAGTGCATTGACTGTTTCCAGAATTCCAGCTGCAATGTGTAAAACAAGAGCATCAAAACTGTCATAGAGTCACTTTGGATAACAAAGCAAAACAGAAATATTTTTGTGTCGTGCTGGAGAATATGAGCGAAACCGGGAGAACTGAACACAGAGGCTCGGCCTTAATCACTTGCTAGAGTTAGCAAAGCGACAATTATTTGCAATAGGAAGCGAAACTGCATAACAAACGAAGTTTGTCATGTTTCAGTGAAAATCAAAGCAAAAGCCAATTTCTAAAAGCATTGTGCAAGTCCATAAAGCTGTATTTATGTACTTTAGGAAAATACACATGTGGCTGGATGTGTCATGGTTTCAAAACAAAGCACAGTGACTGGATTATGTGTGTTTCAAGGGTAGGTTTTTCTCTTACTTTGAAGATCTGAGCATATTTTTATTTTATTCTAAGCCTGTCCCAGCTGAGTTCATACACAGACACCTTAGGACAGTGTCCCACACTGACCAGTGTTTGCTCACTGGGTAGACCAGCCACAGCCAAAGGTGTCACTGCATGTCTAAGGGTTCATGATCTGTAAGAGTCCTTGCTGGATAGACCTGCTGTCTATCCTAGTCTATGCAACTTCTTTTTTTTTTTAAATAATCTCAGAGTAAAATCTAGTTGGCAGGTTTCATAAATCACAAGGGGAATGTTTAAAAAGCTTTATCAGCAAGACTTGAATAAAAGACCAATCTTTCTTGATCCTGGGTTGATTTTCAAGTCTCTTTTTCATTTTTCCTTTTTTTTTTTTCCTTTTTTTTTCCTTTTTTTCCCTTTTTTTTTCTCCATTTCTGGATAATAATGATGTTCATCTCTGGTGAATTATTTCAAGATTAATGCAGAGAGGTTATTCAGTGGCAGTTTAGCATTATTGACTGTGTCATTATATGAGGCATTGCTGGTTGACCATTATGTCTTGTTTGCAGTTTATAAAGATGCTGAACAGGATGTGAAACTCAATAATGCACCAGCAGCAAATGCAAATTTCCTGTATTTACTAGAGGAGGGGAGAGAACCCACTACCAAGAAACCAATAAAAAAAAAAGGAAAAGATTTGTCTATGCTTGAATGGGTTTCTTTGGCAGTCTCAATCATTATGCTTTTCCAAATCTGCCAAGCTGACAGAAACCTCCACGGTGATGCGGCCCTCTCCCAGGTCCCCAACGCCCCAGCATTGCCAGCTGCTGCTGTTGAGTCAGTGACAGGCTCTGACTTCTCTGTGAAAGCTGAAGGGCCAACTTGAGGCTCCAAACCTCCCTTTTCCAGGTCACAGCTTCTTTCAGGAACGTAAATCCTCCACTGGGATGTGGCAGTTGATATTCCTGACAAGATCACTGCTGCTGGGAATAAAAGACCACACTTTTTTTTAGAAGTCGTTTTGCAAGAAGAGACTTTCAAAGTACTCCACTCTTCTCATTAACTTTGTAGATAGCAGGAGTTCTTATCTATTTCATCTCCTTTTGCTAGAAGCTTCAGACCCCGTAATCATAAAATGGCTATGCTTATTCATATCGCAGTATCACCTCATTTTGAGAGAATGTGTTACAAGGAAATCAACAGAAACTGTAGCTGTATTACTTTCTGGTTTTTAGCTCTCCGTCCCTGCAATCTCCCCCCCCCCAATTATGAGAATTTTAAATAGCTAGTCAAGCTCCATGAAAGAAGAAGATCAATATTTTATAGATGCTGGTACTGGGAAATACTTTGAATTGCTGAATGAGCAGCAAGATGTACATTAGTGTTCATAAAGAAGAAATTCACATCCAAGTTTCAACAAAGAGTTTATAAATAGAGAGGAAAGCTCATGTATTTTTCTCATGTAAAACAATCTGCCTATATTGGATCATTTATGTCATTTATAGTATGATATTTGACATTTCTGGTTACTTTCTTTCTAAAGGGATCCTCTGACTGATCCTGAACTTCAGTGGAATTTTGGGTCACGCAGAAAAGGACCATAGGTCATAGTGTAACCGTAGGATAGAGGCCGTNAATAGGTTTGGAGATATTAATCTTATGAGGTAAGCCGTTATGGACAGGTGCGTCCACAGAAAGGATACTGTGCATGCCTGCGAGAGGAGAGTCATCCAGCAGACACGGGTGCGTGACCACTGACGACCACCAGAAACCCCTTGAGGACCACCAACTCAAATCACTGAGCATGCGTGACGGGGAGGAGAATATGTAAATGAATTCCAAGAAATTATTATCATGGGACTGCCTTTTCTGAGAAAAACAATGAATATGCATATTTTGATCCTATATAACCTGTGTGTTGGTGATCACCTGGCATGCACGTTGGGTGGAGCTATCCCCCGTGCATCCAGCGCTGCAATAAAGAATGCCTGCCTTTTAACACTACATTGGTGTTACGAGGTTTATTCCCGGATTTCGGTGACAATAGCTTCCAAATTTACATATGCTTTCCCACTGCTACTCCCACACCAACCTCCTCTCACTCTGCCCATACATAGGCACACTGATTTATCTTCATTTCCCCTTGAAACTGGTTTAAATGTTAATTTTCCAAATCCCTCCCTAAGTTGCCATGTCAATACCCTGTGTTATAATTATGTGGCTGGTATTAGCTGAACAATGTGTGGGGAAAGAGAATTTGTATTTAGACTGGTTTTCTGTCATGCTGTTGAATACCATTGTTACAGAAGTTTTCTCTGAAGCTCCTGAATCAGAAATGCATCTCAATATAATCTCAGTCTCATACTACTTATTACTAGTTTAAGGGAAAAAACCTAATGGATTGGAAAAGAAACTTTGAAAATTTCATCTGGGTAAGTCACATGAAAGTTGAATAGCTGGATAGAAACAAACAATCAAAGAACTCTTTGGGAGATCAATTACATTGATTGTGTCTGCCCTCTGTAGATATTCTTGGGCTAACACTAAGTATGTAAATTAAAATTAATAATGAGGAAAAAAATCATTATTTTTAACACTAATTTTTGCAAATTGTAGGTTTAAATTTCAGTTGATGGCATTGGTCACATTTCATTAAAATATGGGGGTTTTGTTACATGTGTTATACAAATGAGTGATTTTCCTGGGGGCAAAAAAGGGGGGGTTGAACTCTACTGAATTCACTAGTCACCAAATGATCCAATCCAAAGAGCACTGGAAGGGAAAATGTGTGAATTAAGAAGGTGGGGTAGAGGTGGGGATGGAGGGGGAAGCACTCCGTTGTAATGAGTCAAATTAAACAAGGTCTTTTGCCAGCTTTCATAAAGTGGGAAATGTATTAGGATATTGATCATGTCAAAGTATTTTCTTCCCAAAGCTAGGATGTTTACCAAGTACTTACAGTAAGCAGAAAGGCAGTACAGTCATCGCAGCCTTTTATAAGTTTTAAACTTCGTATATAGTTTTGATTCTGCTCTAAGTTTTGGAAGGAAAAAGAAACTTCTTTTGAATAACATTTCAGTGCACATCTTATGCTTAAGGGAAAGAATGTGTTTCAAATTATAACATTGGATGACATTGTTTAAAATATATATTAAAAAACCCTCTTCTATAAGGGTTAACCTTTTTTTCCTATAGAAATTCTCAAATTCTAAGCTAAGAGTAGCCCTGGGAGAAATAGTGTGGGTTTTTTGTCTAGTTCAATTCTTTTTTAGGGTAGATATCTAACTGGATTCCTTTCCATGGAGCTGTAAGTTTTGTGTAGATGAGGATGAAAGAATTATTTTATTTCAGTAACATTGTGGTCTTGTACTAAGCAATTTAAAAGAGAAAATAATATTGTTAAAAATAGGTGAATAAAGCAAGAAATACTGAACGAGCTGCAGCTCGTACTTCCTTCCCCTTCCCCCACTCAAATGAAAAGCAAGAGAATGTGAGAAACAACAACTATTTTATTATTATTATTATTATTATTATTTCCCAAGGGTAAAAAGCTGCAAGTAGGAAAGCTGTTTTGTGAGGAAAAAGAATAAAAAATTAGGTCGGTAGTATTTATTATGAAAGAAGTAAAAACATAGCATCAGCTTTTTCTAACCTTGAGTGTCTATAATGAGGCAATTAAACTACTAGGTAAATCTATTGGTAGGACACAGAAGCATTAGCAAGTGCATCCATCCAAGCACATATCCTAGGCGTATCCCAGCCCTTCTCTCTGTGGAAGGAAGTTTTGGGTATGCAGGCTGGAAGAATGCTAAATCAGAGTGCCACGAGTCCTTCCAGCAGGACTGATGGGAGTCAGGACTGTGGGGAATGCCATGGCACATGCATGCCCTGCATGATGGACACAACTGGAGTTTGGCAAGGTCCCTTGGGCTCCCCTTGCCCCAAGTTGTGGAACAAATTGTATAGTTAGGATTCATGGGGGAAAAATATAAGTAGAAAATTGGTGATAAAACTTCTTTGTCACAACTAGCAATGCCATGGCAGTTCAATAGGTGGAAACATGTTAAACTCAAATAAAAATGTGTCCCACATTTTGAGCAGTGTGGGCAGCTGGGGACAGGCACTTTTGAACTAGGAGCAGGATAGCTTGTCCATACATTTTTTATTGGGTCTGGCTGAGATGGAGTTAATTTTCCCCACAGCACCCTCACAGCACTGTGCTGTGTATCGGTAGCTGGCAGGGTGTTGATAACACACCGGTGTTTTGGCTACTGCTGAGCAGGGCTGGCACAGCACCAGGGCTGTCTCTCCAGCATTCCCCCTCACCACTGTGCTGGGGGTGGGCAAGATCCCGGGAGGGGACACAGCCAGGACTCCTGACGCCAACTGACCAGAGCGATATTCCATACCTTATGACATCTGCTCAGCAATGAGAAGATGAGAGAAAGGAGGAGAAGGGACATTCGTTATTACAATGTTTGTTTTCCAGAGGAACTGTGATGTGTATTGGAGCCCTGCTTCCTGTGAAGTGGTTGGACATTGCCTAATGATGGGAAATAGAGAATAAAATTTTTTGGTTTACTTTGCTTCCATGTGTGGCCTTTTGCTTTATTAAACTGCCTTTATCTTGACCCATGAGGGGTTTTTTGGGGTTTTTTTTACATTTTATTTTCTCCTTCCCCTCTGCTGAG
Organism: Aramus guarauna; assembly: GCA_013400195.1. Taxonomy (NCBI): domain Eukaryota; kingdom Metazoa; phylum Chordata; class Aves; order Gruiformes; family Aramidae; genus Aramus; species Aramus guarauna. Next base: position 1,573 of record VXBL01002433.1, on the reverse strand, counting down.
CGGGGGAGTGATGGAGTGGCTTGGTGGGCACCTGGTGTCCAGACAGGGTCAATCCAACACACACACTTACATTTGCATTTGAGGATTGATTTGACATCTTTTCCAGTTCTTGTTTCTTTTATGTTGAAAGCTCAAAGGTATATTCCTGACAAAGAGAAATTAAAGACAATATGCAAGGAAAATTGTTGTTCCCTTAGACTCTGTCCATGGGAACTGCAAACAATGTAGTATAGGATTTTCAAGGGACAAGATTATGACGAATAGAAATGTTCTAGGTATTTCTTACATTAGCACATTCTGTATGTTTTTATACAGCACAAACCATCACCCTGGGCTCTGTTTCTACAGTAGAAATTATGAATTTGATTCAGGAGCCACTTCATGAAATTCTTTAGCCAGTTTTATGCCTCAGGTCAAACTAGATAACAATTACGGTCTCAAAATTATGAGTTTATAGTCCTAGTTATATTATTATAGCCTCATTATGGTCTCAGAATTATCCAAGTTTCTTAAGAGTCAGCACAAAGGTTAGGAAGGCTTAAAAAGTAAATGACAGTCACAAAGCCAGAAACTGTACTGTTAAGACCGATGTTGATCTCCTCCCTTTGCGTGGGGAAGGAAATCGGGGTGCTGCAAAGCACTCTTGAAAGGCCGCAGAGAGTATCCTTGTCATTGGGTGAACCGAGAAATATTTCACCGAGGGAAAGGGGTGAGTAACGGGCCTGTGAAGGACTTGCAATTGTAAGAGCCACTACTGAAATAGGATGATGTTTTCCTAGGAAGATAGCAAGTATTATTGTAATTGTTTTATTGTATCTTGTAAGATTATTTTACTTTAGTTCATTTAATCTCTCTGAGCTTCTTCACTTGTTGTCTGTGCAGGTCAAAAAGGTTGATCTCAATCCCTTCTTTCCTCTTGTGTCAGCACTCAAGAAAATAATGTCATAAAGATAATATAGAAAGAATTATGGTAGCAGAACATTTATCTGTTCTGCTTTACAGACAAGACATGATAATGGAACACAAACCACCCTTGATAAAACAAAAACCATCTGGTCCATAATACTTGGGTCTTGAAACATTAAGGCCCTTTTTTTTCAAAACAGATCACACTCATTTTCCTGAGAAAGTAGTTTTAAATAATCCATTGCCCAAAACTTTTAAGTTTTAACAAGGAGAAAAAGTTCATGAGAAGAAACAGACAAACACTAATCCAAGCTCTATCATTATTTATTTTCATTTACATGGTGTTAGAATTATTCAATAACTGCAGTCCATTGTACTAAATAATATATTAATATGGGTTTCTGTTTTCAAAAAATGATAGTAATTTTAAGCCTCAGAGCTCTGTTGTCCTAGAGGGATCTGACTTTCAAAAGGAAGGCGCTCAGTAAAATCAAACCAAATCCCATTGGTGGTGTCACAAAGCTAGAAAACCTGAATCATGAGGTTGTTCCAAAATCACTGATGGTTTTGAGAAATGTTAGCCTTGACTCATTCCCACAGCATCTTGAAGCCTGCCACCCTTTCACACCTTGACTTAGGATGCTGCTGTCTGGAGCAAGGATTCTGT
>VXBL01002425.1:2597-37224 GCA_013400195.1 Aramus guarauna | reverse complement strand
AAAAAAATTGTCACTGTTAAGAGTGGTGAGGCACTGGAACAAGTTGCCCAGAGAGGTTGTGGAGGCTCCATCCCTGGAAGTGTTCAAGACCAGGCTGGATGGGGCTTTGGGCAGCCTGGTCTAGTGGAGGGTGTCCCTGCCCATGGCAGGGGGGTTGGAACTAGATGGTCTTTGAGGTCCCTTCCAACCCAAACCATCCTGTGATTGTATGATTGTAAAATATTAACCACGGGATTGAACTGTAAGATCACACTTGCACTTTTTTCTTATTTCGTCGTGAGACAAGTTTAACTTATAATAAGCATATTCTAAGATGTTATGCAGTTGCCAATTGGCACATGATGAATAAAGAACTAACACCGTGTTTCTTTTTCTGTGTCAGTGCACGTCTGTTACCAGAAAAGCTTACTGTTTACACGACACTAGTTGGGTTGCTGAATGCCAGGAACTACAATTTTGGTGGGGAATTTGTAGAAGCCATGATTCGTCAGCTTAAAGAATGTCTGAAAGTCAATATGTATAATGAAGCTGTGCATTTAGTAAGTGTTTTTTGTTTGGTTGGTTTATGTACATTTTTCCTCATCCTTTTCCTCTCTTCTTTCTTTCACCTTTTTGTTCTAAAAGAGCTGGGCTTTTCAGTGTGTTTTACAGTCTCTTCTGGCATCAGTGAGAAGTGCACTGTAGATATACAAAGAGGAAATGTGTGTTATGTGAGAAGTATTTCCTTCCTCAGGGGAAAGAAATCATATTACGGTTGCAAAGTTGACTTCCAACTGGGTGTTTTCCCAGTGACAAATTAATTTGCAGTAAACAGAGGTGCTTCCCCTCTACCTGTTCTACAGTCAAATGTAATAGACAGACAAAAGTCATGCACTTTTATTGTGTTCAGAGGAGTATGATGTTCTTGGGACTGACATGAGGGGAAAAAAAAAAAAGGAGAAGAAAATGAACACTCTTGTTCTTAAAAGCTATGTTTGATGGCTGTTATCAAGCCTCTGTTTTCATTCTGCTAATGAGGGATGAAGTTCAAGCAGGCACTTTTAACTGCTGGGTGTCTTTGAAACTGTTTGCTCAGCTCTTGCTGCTTATAGATTTTGTCTGCAAAAAGGTATTAGGACTTCAGGAGTGTCTGATTTTGAAGCCCAGTGCCAAAGTCCCCAGCTTAATTGAAGCCCACTGGTGAAAATTAAACTTCTAGTATTTCAATACATTGTGTCAAGCAACTACTGTTCAGCTGTGGGACACTTTTGCTAATTAGAAACACTGAATGTGCTGTCCTTTGGCTTCAGATTCACCTTCTCTGGCCATGCTCATGTACAAATCGCTTGTGAGAGTAACAACCAAGGGAGTGGCAGTGGAAATCTTTCCTCAGCTTTGTCAAAGACTTTTCAAAGACTGTTCAGAGCAATGAGTATCTGGAAAGTAAGAATTTGTTAACTTTCCTCTATTGCAGTTGTTCTTTGAGTACTGAACTGTCTGCTTAGCCCAAATTGCTTTCCCAAGACTGCCTTCAGATTAAAATACCTGTGTTGGTTTTTTGGACTACCTTTTGTGAATGTGCCCTTAAGAAAAAATAAGCCATTAAGGAAAAAAAAAATGTGATATTTTAATTTCTAGAATTTCAGCCCATCTTGTCCGTTAAGATTGTGGTGATACTGGGAGGGCTTGGGTCCTGCCAGGGCCTTGTTTAATTCTGAAGGCAGGATACAAATAAAAAGCGAGGGGAGAGGCAAAAAAAGAGGCACCACTCTGCACCAGATGTTTTCTACTTAAATTGTCATTTCTGTCAGTCTGGGTTTCTTATTACAGTGCAGCAAAATCAAGGATATATTCCTGCCATGGAAATTTTTTTCTTCCCAGGCAAGTAAGGCTATTTGATTCCCAGCACGCTGTCAGTCTGTCACATTTCTGAAACCTTAAAGTGCCAGCACTTTTTACATAGGCTATTTCAGTGTAAGTGTCTGTATTTATGAATAAATAATTATAGAAATTAATCATGTATAATGGCATACAGATTCAGCACTGCTGTTTCCTGATGCACATCTGGACTCATGAAGCAATGGATCAATCCATCTTCAGCTTTTTCGAAATTTTTTTTCCTTCCATTTCTGTAATTTTAGTAATCTGATACTATTTAGAAAAGATAGAAGCGCAAGTATTTTTTTCTGTAGTACCAGTTTGCATGCACTCTTCCTTAATTAGAAATACTATCCTTGTGATGTTACTGCCATAAAACAGACTACAGGCGTTATGATAAACATTGTATTAGACGGTGCTTATGGTACTTGCTTGCCAGAGTTGAAAGGTGAGTCTGTACAGTGTGCAGTATTCCTGCCTTTGCAGTACTGAATGAATATTTGACTTTTATTGATTTTTTTTTTTTTTTGAGTAATGTTTATTTGTTCTTGTGCTATCAGTTTAAGAAGTATTAATGTAAAACAATTTTTTTGGTCTTTTAGGTTCGTTTTCTGTCTGATCTTGTGAATTGTCATGTAATAGCTGCACCTTCGATGGTAGCTATGTTTGAGAATTTTGTGAGTGTGACACAGGAAGAAGATGTACCCCAAGTAAGGAAACAATCTGTAGGCTCCTCTAGTGTTGTTTTCACAATTTTTCTGTACCATTGCTTCTGTATTTATGCTGAGAACAGTAAAGTTTTGGAGATAGCAAACTAAATGAACTGTCATGTGCAATTTTCTTAGCATCAGTAAAAGGAGCCTGTGGCGGTTAGAAAATACATGCATACAGTAAGAAAGTGTGGTCCCTTATAGCGAGGTAGCTGAAGTGGATTCCTTTTACTGTACTTTGGCAAGTGCCTAGTGGCTTGTTCTGCTGTATCGACAATCTGCAGAAGGACTGTGAAAGTGACAGCATTTTTTTATGTCTGCTTGTCACGGTTAGAGTTAAAAGTGATGCTTTTAAAGCAAGAATACATTTTTTTTTTTCCATGGCTTGCCAATCCAGTCTTTAGCTGCCGGTCTTTACATCCTCCCAAAATAATAGCTTTGCTAAAGTATTAATTTAAATTAAAATGGAGTGTGTGTACGATATCTTTCTCCTATACTTAGATTTCAGTATATTCCTTCCCTGTAGGTACGATGTGACTGGTATATGTTTGCATTTCTGTCATCTTTGCCTTGGGTTGGAAAGGAGTTATATGAGAAAAAGGATGCTGAAATGGATCGTCTCTTGTCTCAGACAGAAAGCTATTTGAAGTAAGTTGGGACCCATTAAAAATACTCTTCTCAGCATCTATTAAAGTATGGATTAGTAGCTTTGATTATTGCCTACTTAAAAGTTCTGAAGTCTTAGGTCTGACCCATTCTGTGGGGGGAAAAAATGTGAGAATAGGTAGAAAGATTTTTGAATTTGAAACTTTTATTGTCTGTTTTTAGGATAGGTTGAAGGTCTTGTTCTGCTCATGCTGGAGCAGGTACAGGTGTCAAGTGCTATGACTATGGATAGGTTGTTACTTTAGTGCTCTGCAGTGTGACTGCTTCCTGCATAGGTGCTTCAAGTTAACATTGTCATCAAGATAGGAGAATAGATATATTTTAAGTAATCACAAACTTGGTTTCTATATACTGTAGACTTCATCAGCTAAAGAGATCAAATGGTAGCACAGTTGCAATAAGAAAAAATTGCTGCCCTAAATGAGTCTTTTAAAAAAGTCAAGTTTTCCTTCCTGTGTAAACAGACGCCGCCAGAAGATTCATGTACCCATGCTTCAAGTTTGGACTGCTGATAAACCACATCCACAAGAAGAAGTGAGTGGACTTTACATTGCATTCTTTCAGAAAGTTTGAAAAACAATTTTTTACTAAGGTGTTCTTTTGTCATGAAATTAAAAGGGACTTCAAAAAGTACTAATGCTTTGAATTGTCTCCCGTTTGTCATTAATTCTAACGTTCTGCGTGAGGAATTTTCTTCCAAGTCTTGGACCTAAATTTAAGGTTATATGGAGTTGAGTAGGAGAGTGTTTTGTTGTTTGTTGACAGGCTCCTGAGGAAATGTTATGAGGTGAGGAATGGTTGTAAACTGTAGTATTTGTTTTGGAATTACAGGTACAGGGCTTCGTGTTAAAAGGACCTTTGTGAGAAGCAGAATGTAATTCCTTACTTATCCCTTGATGTTTTTCCCTCTGCAAGAAAGAAACCTTTGTAGTGGCTTTGCTTTCTCAGCTCTAGGAAGTGCTAAACAAATAAGTAGAAACTGTATGCAGCAGTTACTGTGCCATCTTTCACAATTAAGCAAAAAATACTGAGGGGAGAGGTGGTATCTGGCTAGTTTGGTGTGAAATTTGCCTTTTCGGATATTACTGGGCTTTTTTCTTTCTGCTAAGTTTAAGGACAAACTTAGCTAGAAAATGAAGGTCTAAATTGATCTTCTGGGAAGTTTTGGTTTGTCCCTCTTATGTTTTGTTCACTATTCTGATTAAATCATGCTCTTAACAATTGTCTTGTTAATCATAATTTGGAGAGATAGTCTGTCTGGTTATGATTTATTTGTCAATGTGAGTATTCTGCTTGCCCAATATCTGAATTTCCTTATTCAGTTCAAAAGAGGAAAGATAGTGTTTGAGACCATGTGTTACCCAGAATACTGTAAACATGACTGTTCACTTATGCTGCTAGTTGTTCCCAGTTTTGTTCCCATTTTGCAGTGTGATAACTTCAGTAAATGAAAAGCACTTACATGTAAAGACATTTCTTGCACCAGTTACAACTAGAAACTTGCATTCAGGAAGGCCACAGGCCTCCAGAGCTCTTGGACTGCTTTTAGCAAAAGAGTAATTGAACACAGCAAGCCTATTGCCAGTTGCACAGGTGTCTGTGCCATCTCTGGGAGAATGCTGGGACTCACAATTGTGTTGAAAACCATGGCAAAAGTGTTTAATATTTGATGGTATTGTATTTGTCTTGAATATGCAGTAGCTGCTAGTTTTGATTGCTTTGGGAACAGCATTGCAGTCCTACAGAATGTCTTTCCAATTTTATTGTCTGTTTTAATATCACCAATGAGCAGTGACTAAGGTAATGTTCACTGCTGTAGTTTCACTGGCAGATTCAAAGGACGGCCGTCATGCTCAAGAGTCCTGGCCTGTCTGCTGGTGTTTTAAAAACCTGCCAGCAGTTAAATTTTACTGACACAATGTTGTGTGGAATTAGGAGCAGTTCTGGCGTCTAGAATTATTAAATTATTTCTTGGTTTACTGAATCAGCGGTTTAAGAAACTTTTTTTTTTTTTTCCCCCTGAATGGAATGCAGAATTTAAGAAATATGTTTCTGATAGTTCAGGGAGCTGCTAGCTTTGTTACGAGTTTCAGCACATCTGATGTTTCTCACCTTTTTCCTTCAGTATTTAGACTGCCTTTGGTCTCAGATTCAGAAGTTGAAAAAAGACCGTTGGCAAGAACGACACATTCTGAGGCCCTACTTGGCTTTTGACAGCATTCTTTGTGAGGCGCTGCAACACAATCTGCCTCCGTTCACTCCTCCACCTCACACCGAAGATTCAGTCTACCCGATGCCAAGGGTTATTTTTAGGATGTTTGACTATACAGATGACCCTGAGGTATGTGATTGCTGGGGTGGGGGGAGGTGGTGAGCAGATTTCACAGTTAGGTTCCTGAGACAATATTGGTCAAAATATGATGTCCCCTCTTCCCAGGGTAGTGAGTGGTTTGAAGACCAGCAGCAGTTCTGCTTTGGTGGTACTTCAGAAATGAACTAGGTGACCGAGTTACTGTACAAATCAAATCTGTGAGGAGCAGAGTTTAGGGAGTGAGATGTTGTGATACTTTCATTTAGCATGACAATGTTAGTTGAATTCTCTGTTGTCTCTAGTAAAGCTACATTCACAGAGTTAGACTTTCCTTCCATAAAGTCAGTGACTGGAGTCTTTTTCCAGGCTAGGTGTTTATTGTAATGTTTGGAGACTGTTATTTACTCCTCTGTTAAAATCCGTTCATGCATATTGTGGAACAAATGAGTGCTTAATTGGAATGAGTGTAAGATCCATCTATCTCAACAGTCTGCCTCCAGCATTGGTCAACAGCAGATACATAGACAAAAGTGTATAAGAATAGGAAAAGACGATATACTGCTTTCCCCAAGTGCTTTTATACCTCCCTTTGCTTTAAGTCTGCTGCCTTTTACCTTCATTTATTGACTGCTGGTTTTTGCAATGAACAAGACCACAACTGTGAATTCTTTCTGCTCTATCCTGGCCATTCCTGACTGACTTTATCACATTCCAGCTCAATTGAGATTTTTTTTTTTTTTTTTCTTTTTTCCCAGGCTGTATGGTAGTAGCCTGCCTGATGGCTCTGTAGAGCAAAGGAAGAAGCGGATGCTCCATGAACTTAGAATCATGTTCTCTAATTTTGTTTCCATTCTCTTTGTAATGAGTCCTAGTATTCATTTTGTTTTAAACACCAGTCTGAGGTTTGTGTGGGACTGTGTCACAGCAGTTTCTCAGTCCTGAAGGATACAGGGCAGCTGAGACCTCACTGTGCTTATGTGAAAGTTGGATTATTTTTTCCACCTGTAAATGTATGTAGGATAGCTTGCTATGTATAGTACCACTGCATTAGCAGTGATCGTTCATGAGTCTTAATTCTTTTTTACCAGGGCCCTGTCATGCCTGGCAGTCATTCTGTTGAAAGATTTGTAATAGAAGAAAACCTCCACTGCATTATCAAATCCCACTGGAAAGAGAGAAAGACTTGGTAGGAAGAACTTAGCACTACGAGGCCCTGGTGCTTTTTATATGCTACCATGGCTTCGGTGCCATCAGGGATATGCAGAGTCCTGCACTGGTATAGACAAGAGCTTGAGATTAAACGTTTCCTAGAGCATTTGATGAACATGATGTACTGCATTTAAGTATATTAAACCGGTTGCCTTGGAATACTGTGGGTCTGTAATATCCAGACAGTGGTGAGTCTGTATGATTCAGGGGGAAGGTAGCTCCTTGGGAACAGAATTGCTTGATAATACAGGAATTGCTGCAAAAAATATACAGACACATCTTACTTTTCGTGGGAGCACTGTGAAGAGTGTGGTTGTGTTATGCTTTGTGGAATTTTGAAGCAGCCGATCTGTTGAGGCATAGTGAGCCTTGGGCTGGTTCATCTGCAGCTGATTGTTTATGAACACAATTTTGCTTCCTACTCCTCCTTGTTGCAGTCTTCTCTTTGGGATTACCTGGCAGAGATAATTGAGCTCGCTCTGGGAACTCATTGCAGGGCCAGCAGATTTCATTAGTTTGAATTCAGCTGTGCCAGGAAACAGTCAGGGCACTTTTCTTCATTTCTGCCTGAGCAATATCTGATGTTGGTAATTGAGAACTGAGATGGTTTGCCACAGATAATTGGCTGTGTCATAATTCCAAATGAAAACCGCCAATCTTTGTATAGGATACAAAAAATGGGCAGAAACAATGTTTTTGGTGATGGCAAGTGATAAAGTTTTTTGGTTGCAGCTTTTTGATTCAGCAGAAGCTACAAATTTGGGGTTGTTGCAGTTACTGGAATACTCTCTTATTTCTCAGAGGAAAGTAAAAGACTAGAGGGAGATAGATTTGCCAGAGGTGGAAATAAAATCAAGGAATTAGCAGTTATTTGCTTTCTAATAATGATAGGTGATAATAAGCTGATTAAATTATGAAGCATTTGAAGCCTGAGAGTTTCTTATATAACCCATTAGATTAATTGTGCTTTCAAGTCATTCTGAACATCTGTTGCTTGGGGTTTGTTTTTTTCCTTTTCGTATATGCATACCAGAATTACAGATCACCATGACTATTTATGCAGAGCTATTTTGCATAGCAGTATATTGTTCAAGTGCTTTAACTACATAGATATAAAATACATCATTATAAACCATAATTTAGGCAATGCGAGTGTGTTCTTGTGCTGTGTGTTTTAAGTGTTCTGGGGATTGATGGACAGACTTTAGAAGGATTGTTGATCTGTTTGTGCTGCTTTTGTGTGAACTCTTGCCCAGAATTAAGCATTTTCTATAACTTTCTTACTTGATCTTTACATCATATTTACTGTGTTATGTTCTGAACTAAATGTGTCTATGGTTTTCCAGTGCTGCACAGCTGTTGAGCTATCCAGGAAATAACAAGATCCCCTTGAACTACCACATAGTAGAGGTATGGATTTTATAGGTAACTTCTTCTGTAGCTCCGTTATTTCACGAGTAACGTGGCCCAGTTAGTTCAATGATAGGTCCATTAAATTACAGTTTGATTTAGGGGTCAACCAGAACTTTGTTGAATTCAACTAATGGTTTTTAAATGAGCCATTTAAATGTTATATACAGTTGAGTGTTAGTTTTATGCTTTTTGTTGTCATTTTAAATTGGTGCATGGGAGCTATGGTCAAAACCCCAAATTTCTTAGTGCACTAGCAATCCATGTTATAGCATTTTAAAATTTTATGTATGATGTTTCTAATCACGCAGTCTAAGGGATGGCTAAATTTGAGTTGCTTTTAGTTTAAAAAAAATTGAATTAAAATACAAGACGAAGTGGACACAAACTGAAACACAGGAAATTCCATTTAAATGTTAAAAAAAAAAAAAAAAAAAGTATTTTATTTACTGTGGAGGTGATTAAATACTGGATGAGTTTGACCAGAAAAGTTGTGGAGTCTCTATCCTTGGGGAAATTCAAAACCTAACAGGATATAGCCGTGAGCACCCTGCTGTAGGTGACCCTGCTCTATGCGGGGAGCTTTTGACTAGATGATCTCCAGCCAGTCTCAGCCATTCTGCATGATTTTATGTTTGGATCTTCTAAATAATTTTGTTCTACTGGCCCCGAAAAGAACTTGCAGTGAAATAACAGTATCTTTCCTCAGGGCATCTTCCATATTGGAGAATTTTAAGTAACCATAATGTGTATCAGAAGAGCAGTGTAGGTTTTCTTTTTCTGCCTACTTTCAAGGGTCTGTTTTCAAGATGTATAGCTGGATAAAACTTCATTAATTTCCATCAAAAGTTGAAAGGGATTAACAGATTCCAGTAATAATGGCAACTTGTCGTATAAAAGCTTTATGAAGAAGTAACTGTAAGTATGAATTTCAGATCTAATTATAACAAGAAATAATCTTATGTAGAAGATTTATCTTAATAAAAGCGGGATTGAGAATTCCTTTTGGTACCAAAATGCCAGATATTCTGAATGCTGTAAAGTTACCTTACTTTTGGTCAGCTTGTTCTTTTTGTACTCTGAATTCAGAACAGAGGAATCTTAACTTTAACAATAGTTTTCTGCCTTAACATCAAAATATCTTCAGTGGTCTTATCTTCAGTATCTTCAAGTGCTATGCACGGCTGTATGGCTGCGTGCTTTATGCCTAGCTGACATAATGCCAAGAAACTTACCTAATGGCCCAGGAAATTCTTTTGATTTGGAAAATTGCAGGATGTGAAAATAGCAAAGATTTGTGTAGATGAAATTACTGGAAAGAAGTTAAAGATTGGTGTACGAATTCTTTGGCTATTACTGTAATAATTTCCTTTTTTTTTTTCAATTCTGAGTTATTTTAGAATGCTAACTTCATTACTTGTCAATGACTGCTTACTTTAAATGAAGCTCGAGTTTTTAAGGCTTAGCATGCTTTTTTAGGCTTCTGTTCATTCTGCTTACTACTGCTCCCTCATAAGGTCTCTCTTAACAGCCAAGTTGGTGATAGGTTGCTTTCAACAAGAGTGTAACAGTTTTAATCTGTGAAATTTCACTAACTTTTTCAGTAAGTCATGTAAATGTAGAAATAATACAGTCTAACAAATAAAGTGTTACTTAAGGTTCAGAACATTACAGTTAGGCAGAAGTAAATGTAACCTGAAAGTGGTTGTTGGTACCTTCCCAAGTATGCTTACTTTTGAAGTCCCTGAGGCTCCACATCATAGTTTGTCAAGCCGAGCACAGAATTCCCCATGCTACCTGGAATCTGTGCAAGGCACTGAAATGGGACGCATTGCTCTCAGTAGCTTCTTATAGACACGTATGTGCATATTTCTGGTAGCTGTAGACAGGGAACGTCTGGGCAGCGTCACTGGCTTGTTGGGCTGCTGTGCCCTGTTGCGCTCCTGCAGCTTTCGGTACAGCTTGCACTCGGATCACTGGTGTCCTGATCTTTCTTGTGGCCTTGTGGTTTTCACAAAGTATGGTATGCCAGTTTGGAACACTTAATCTGAATGTTTGATAATGAACGTGTGATGAATATCACAAATACAGTTTTATGTGGTGGCTCAAACAGATACTGACTGATCATCCAGTTGTTGTTACTTCCTGTGTTGAGAAAAAGTGCACTTTTCTACCTAACAGGATCCCCTCCTCTACCTTTTTGCCATATCTGTCTTAACAGTATGTCCAGATAATACTGTCATGGAAAGGTTCTCCAGATCCTTATAGTCTCTTCATGCTTTCAAGTCCTTCCTTAGAATAGCAAGTTCTACTCAATGTGTTTTCATGTGCTTGTTTGTGGAGTCTATAAATGGATGTTGATTCCTTACACTAGTAAGAAGATTTTCTAAAGCTTACTCATTTAAGGTTCAATTCTTCTGTATTTATTCAGAAATTTAAAGTTAAAGAGGAAATTGACCAACCATAATGCATCAACGTTTCCGGATTACTTTGATGTAATTTCAATCTAGTTGAGAACGGCATGCAAAATAAACAGAAACTCAGAGACTAATGTTGTGCAGTGATTGATATGCTGTTATTATAGGCCAAATTGAAAATAAAAACACAACTGCAGAATTGTTTTCAGTTTTCTTAGAAAGTCCCTTTGCCGAGGGGTACTAAACATATATTTTTTTTGTATGAAATGCTGGTTGTAATTTTCAGTTAAAAGTTGTGGCTTTATTTATGTAAGCCTTTGTATAGGTGAAAAACGGACATAATGGAAAAGATATAGATGTAATTTTAATGCAAATAGACTTTCATGCTAAATGTTTGGGCTTCATTTAATATGTTTAATATTTATATTTATTATTTAACACAATCAGATTATTTCTGCTTTTCTCAGATCATGCAGTAGGTCATATTATAACTATTCCCATTTCTACAGTTGTGTGGTGTATTTGTCAGACATAATAGATGTATAATGTTGGTATTATGTTAGTATGAAATGATAATCACAATTAGAGTGGACTGTATTAGTACAATGTAGGGTTACCACTAGCTTCGTAAGTTTCTATTTTTCCTGGAACTTGCAGTTGACAGAATAATATGAGCCTTAGTGGGTATGTAATTGTCTAGGATTGGTGGCTACTATTGCGAAGCTGAGTGCTGCGCAGGCAGCATCAGACTGCGCTTTGATTCTGTGCTTTCCTCTCCTACAGGTAATATTTGCAGAATTGTTTCAACTTCCCTCTCCACCACACATTGAAGTCATGTACACAACACTCCTGATTGAACTGTGCAAACTTCAGCCTGGCTCTTTACCGCAAGTTGTATCCTTTCTGCACTGCTGGAGAGCATTTATAAAATGCAGTCTTTAGTTTGTTTGTTCTGTTGATGATGGGATATCAGTAAGCAGTGGCAGTGTTATTATAGTAATATATAGAGTAATGTATTATATTATAGTACCATTTTACAGCAGCTGCATGGAACTTTGCCTGTAGCACTCACATGAAAGAACAGCACAGGTCTAGACCTGCCAAGTGGACAAGACTCTTCTAGCTTTCTGGACAATGTTCTGATATTTCCACTGACCTTCCCAAGAAGAGCTGTCTTGGTGAGAGGATAAAATACAACACTCCTGTTTGTCACTGCAGCCTGTTTAGGCCTGGAGAATGTGTGGCATGGTCACAGACGCATGAAAGGCTGAGAAAGAAAGGAAGTGACAGACTTGATTTTTTGTTCTAACAACTGTGTGAGTGCGCCTACTCTTTTTTTTAGTAGGAAGTGTAGCAGATGATTTAAAGGAACTTGCCTGAGTTCCCACTCAGCGCTCCCACTAGAAACATTCAAAAGGTCAATAATCATATGTCAGCTCAGGCAGGGTGGCTAAATGCTGAGGAAGGAGGCATGACTCCCAGCTAATTCTGGCTATTACGTTGCCCTGACTTTGCTGCCATTTTAGATCATGTTAGATCATCTTTTTAGATCAAGCTACAGACTCTGAGAATGGAGGACAGTTAACAGATGTCTATCCACTGGTAATTTCATGCCCAAATTTTCGTTCTACTTCATGATGCCACTCACTGCTTGCATATCACGTAATCTCAGTGATAAAAGCTAAGTCTATTTCTAAAATTGGTGGACATCCATGCAGAGAGTTTTTAGTGTTGATAGGGAGACTGTAAGGAGGATAAAGCCCTTGTTGAGTAAAGTCAGTGTAGATGTCCTTTCTTAAGCCTTCAGTGATGATCAAAGTTTGTGGATGAGCATCAACAGCAGCCCATGAAGCTAGACTGGTGAGATTACAGAAGTTCTCCGTAAGGAAGTTGGGGTCTGTACATATCAGTGCAGTTTTGTGTGTCGCGTGATGCAGATTCTGGCTTTTGGTTGAAGAAGCCAACAGTCTCATTGCAATAATGGAAGAAAACCAGACTGGGATTAGAAGGTAGAAGTCACTGTATGCTTCACTTTTTCCACTGAGGATTTACTGTGATTTATGTGATTTTGGAGTAGACTCAGGGAGCTTTCAATACAAAAAGGTGATGACGTTCTGTTCAAACCTGAAAGTAATAACATCTGACTTACCTAGTGCTCTTCTGTTAACCTTAATAAGAAACTACTAGCTTGCACAAGCCACAGAAATGCTCTACATGCGTTTGGATTCAATGAATACAACATGTGTGGACAGGTAGCTGTGTTTTGGAGACAATGCAAAATATTTCTCAATATCCAATGTACAGGAGAAATGAAGATGCTATAGAAAGCGTAGTCAGAAATCCTTGTTAGAACTTCTTGGTGCTATTCAAAATGTTTTCTGGGCTCTGGCTCAGTCAACAAGAAGGTGGAGGACTTCCCAGAAACACTCTCTCCTTCCCAGAAACATTCCCCAGGAGGGCACAAGTCTAGCTGTCTGTACAGGACAGTTAAGATTGGTGACAACTTTTCCATGTTTGGAGCTGTACATAGTTGCACAGTACTTTGTTATCTAGTACTATGCCTGCTTCCTAGGGGTCCGGGAAGTGGAGTTAATGGTGTATGTGCCACCCAGAGGAGGAGAGTGGTGGTGACTGTGCCCTTTGAGTGAAGTCTGCATTGTGTAGCAGCTGTTAATTACTCATCCAAAATGTGAAAGTTGCATATTCACAGTAACTTCACATTTTAATTGTTCGTTTAATAGGTATGAAACAACAGAACATGGTAGGCTATTTGTCCATAAAAGCTGCTTTCTGACTCTGAACTCAATCTTTTATATCTGTCAAAATAAATGCCTGTTTATAGAGTTTAAACTTGCCTTTAAAAAGTAGAATGCGTTTATAAGAAAATCTCAATGGAAAGTTTTCCTGCACTTCTGGCATTTAATGGAGCTTTCTTTTTCTTTTAATAAAGATTTATTAACTGGTTTTCTCACCACTTGAGCAACTTTCAGTTCCGTTGGAGCTGGGAAGATTGGTAAGTTTCTCTCCTTTTGATTCAAACCTGATACTGTCAAAACCTTAAAATTTCAAACTTACCCAGGAAGTGTCACAGCGTTGTGGGCCTGTTAAATGCTTTCCTCCAGGTCTTCAGAGATCTTTCTTAATCTGTTCACCACTGCTCACTGGTAGATTATCTTGATAATCTCTTTAGTCGCTCTATTGTCCCGAGTGAACTTTGTGACAAATCTCAAGCCAGTGTAAGCATTCCCTAAACAGGGGAGGTAGAAACGTGGTTTAATTTGTCCTACACCCTCAGTCAGTTGCTAGCAAATTTTCCAAAATGACTCTCCGATTTACTTTTAATGGTTTGCTCTGGCTGTTTGTATCCTGTACTCATTCTGTGATGTTGCTCTGTCCTACCCTAAACCTTTTATTTATCCTTAAGACCTGGTGATCTGTTTCCCTCCTGCCAAATCCTAGCGCCCAAAGTTCCATCAGAGCTGGCCATGCCATCCATGCTTACCATGCCAAATCTTGAACTTGCATCTCTAGCAGGAGGTCCCTGGATTCCATCAATGTCTAACCACGCATTCCCCTGAGCTTTCCATTCCAGGCACCCATATAGCAAGAGGGATCAACTCAGGGTTAAGTCCTCCCTACAGTGACTTCCACATCTGCTACTGTACATGCTTTCCGTAGATGATGTGCCCAAGTGTCCTTGTGGAGAGGGGTGCAGCCCTTATGATGCATTTTTTGTGGCCTTACTTAAGTTTCTTGTGTTGTCCTCGTGGAGTTAAGTGCTTGATAGCTATTCTAGTACACATCCATGTTGACCGATCAGGCAGCGGTTGTCAAAGAGCTGATTGTTCTTTGCCTGGATGTTCCTTGATGGCAGTGCTTCTGTAGGTTTCTTTCACAAGCTGCCATTTTCCACAATCTTGCAATTGACTGTATTTGAGACTTCTTTATCTGAAATGAACCAGAAGTTCAAAATCCCTGTGAGGGACGAACAGACTAGAAATCACACCAGGTTCCTTTCCTAAGGAAAGGGAAAGCTAGCTAACCATAAGGACAACTTATTTTTAATCTGGTGGGGGAGGGGAAGCTACTTGAAAATACATCACACAGAGATGAGATTCCAAGAATGCTAATGGTCAATAAGGAAATAGTGATAAACTTACTTCATTGTCTTAAAATTGCCTACACCATAAAACTAAGTGTCAAGCACTCCAGTTGTCTGTGTTAGATCATGATTTTTTTGTACCTACTAGTCCAAGCCAAAAAGAGACTAAAGCGCAAATTCTTTTGCTAAAAGCTATCGCATTCTGTCCTTTGATAGGTCAGATTGTCTTACTCAGGACCTTGAAAAGCCCAAACCCAAATTTGTGAGAGAGGTTTTGGAAAAGTGCATGCGGTAAGTAAGATCTTTTGATAGTTGCATTCAAGGCAAAGTTTGATCTTTGCTTCTGGATATTGTCAGCTTCCTTTTAACTTGACTCTTGTCTTAGGCATGTCTGTTCTTACAATTCAGTTTCAGTGAAGAGATTAGTCCATTGTTTGTATGATTTTAATCTGGTTTACCTGCTGTAGGACACTTAGGAGACAACTTTAGAGAGAGAGAGAGAAAGAGGTGGAGCAGATGGTAGTGAGCTAGCTATCCTAGGTGTGCACATCTGTAGTTACAAAAGACATGTTTCACCATAGGCATGGAAAGAAGGACAGTTTAGACAATATTCCTGGAAAATATTCAGCATTCGCAGAAGTGGAGGGAACTAATCATTAGTTATACTAAAAACCCAGAATCTAATCTTAATTATTCTCTGTGGCTCTGATGTTTGTTGTCCTTCAGACAACCAACCCTCCAAACAAAAACCGCAAACCCAACAACAAGAGCACACAAATAGTGCTGGACTTAGAATTGCTGAGATAAGAGTGAGAAAAAGCAAACTGTTCAAAAAGCCTATGTTATTCAGCATCCTACATGAAAACATTCATCCAGTTTTGGGTGAATTCAGTAGAGGAAGTGTGAAAGTATTGTGCTGCAAAAGGAATGCAGTTTTTCTGTGGCACTCTTCCATTTCACTGAAAACTCTGATAGCAAAATTAAACCTTTGTGGGAGTGAAATAAGCTGGAAAGTAAAATGAAGACATCCAGTGTAATATTTTTTTCTGCTTTGAATACCAATGTCTTACTAGTTTTCTGCAGCACATTTTAGGTTTTTGCATAAGATATTCTACCAGACTCTGAATCTTTTCACAAGCTAAATTAATTGTATGGGGATGAAATTCTAGCATCAAGGAGTTGAAATAAAAACCATCTACTAGTAAGGTTGGTTTACTTAGATCTTACTACCCAGCAGAAACTACCATTCTGTTGAATAAACATCCTGATTTTTGTGCTATGCAACTTAAATACAGGAAAACCATTAGAAAGAGTCACTTTAGAATTAGTCCTGGTATTACTCCCATTTTAATTCTACTGCTGTGAAACTCGTTATTTCCAGACTGTCCTACCATCAGCGAATAATAGACATTGTTCCTGCAAGTTTTTCTGTCCTCAGTCCTGCTAATCCAGTGTGCATTTACAAATATGGAGATGAAAGTAATCGTAAGTATTAAGGTTACTGCGGGGTAAAGTTGAAGAAAATAGTGTTTCAGAGCAAGGGAGAACACTAGATTGTAATATCAGTTGTCTTCATAAAGAAGAATACAGATGAAATAAATATGCGTGATTTTCATATGCGTAAATACGTTTCATGTGAGCAATTAATATATATTAAGCCTGGATATCTGTAATATAATCCTCTTTGTTACTTTATGAAGAAAAGAAAAATCCAGATAGAGGAAGTTGTGGTATTGTGCAGTATTGTTTGCCAGAAGTCTAAAATTGGAAGACTCATCTATTTCCCCGGGTTGGGTACAATAGTATACAAAAGTTCAGCATATGAAGTGATAATATGGGTTTATTTTTTGAACTTTTTGAAACAGTAGAAGATTTTACCAGTAAACTTTGTTTAATGAAGTGTATGAAGGCAGCAGATGTGAAGATTGAGGTAGAGAGATACCTTATTATTCCTTTTATTACTCAGTATAAAGAGAATCCTAAGCATAAAAATGTCATCATCAAAGATACAGTAAGGAAAAACAAGGAAGTGTGTATTTTTAGGAAACTGGTGGAAGCTGAAGTAGAGATTTAGACATGAGAGTGATTACCTGACCTCAGCTCTAAAGGTTCTACTGAAAGTTTTGAATTTAACGTGAAGACCAGGAAATGTGTTGAGCAGTTTTATGGAGTAGTGATGTGGACAATGATATTGGAAATAGATAGTTTTAGGTGTAGCTGGGAAGCATACTTGTTTCTCTGAGAGGCAAACTGATGTTAAAAATACTGACTTGCCTTCTACATATTTTTGACCTCTTTGCTTTTGTTTAGGGTCTCTTCCTGGGTATACCGTGGCACTCTGTTTAACAATCGCGATTAAAAATAAGGCCAGTAACGATGAAATCTTCAGCATTTTAAAAGATGTGCCTAACCCAAACCAGGATGATGATGATGGTAAGATATATGCTGTTAGGCTTTGGCAGGCTGTTATTTCTTTTGTGCATAGACTGATCTGCCATCCTTTGGAGCATTGAGCGTGGTCATTAACAGAACTGTATGCTTTATGTCCTAATAGTTGGTTTCAGTTTATCAGTAAATTGAACTCATACACCATTATTAGGGGTTTTTGTAAACACCTTAACATGCAGAGGCAGGCCAGTTTTTCTTAACAGAGATAACCTGGTGCTTGTGGTGTTATTTTCTTGTGATTATTGAGAGAGGTAGCATGAAAGAATTTAACATTTCCATTGGCTTCAGCAGCAGAGTGCAGTTCCTGCTGTTGTCCTTACTCCTGAGATTTGGTGCTTGCGCCCTGTCTGAGAGCTTCCCTCCCCTCAGTGCAGTCCCACAACAGATAAGACAGCCAGCGTGATCACTGCAGTCTTCCATAGATACAAACTCACACTGGGACTCCACTCATGTTTTTTTTAGCTTTGCAGCCATAGACGGCATTGATTCCTGAAACCTGTGTGTTTTAAGGAGTAAGGAGGAGTGCGAGACAGAGAATTAAGAAGTGATCTTTACAATGGAGACAGCTTCAATATTTATGTAATATTTGCAAGTGTTCTATTATGCAAGCAGAGAGCAGCAATGACCTGTTTTTTGCCCTGGGATCCACTGTCGTGTTTTCTGATTTGCTTTAGGCATCACACACTAATGAATGCTCTCCTGAATGCTCTCCCTCCTGCCCATCCTCAGCTACAGGAGGGGACTCGGCACCATTCACCCTAGTACTCATATTTGTATGCATGCTTGCTGGACCCTCCTCCCATGTCATGAACAGCCAACCTCTGTACCCTAATCATCCTTACCTTCCCCTCTCCTCATTCACTCTCCCTTCCTTATGGTCTGCCAGGCCTTCAGCTTGATGCATAAGTCTGCAGTTTCCTTTGCTGTCTTTCTCTGCTGCCGTCTGTCAGTGCTGCTATGTGTTGGTAGGGTGGCTGCATCTCTGTCTTCTTCACTGACCTGGAATTCTTTGCACATTCTCCCCATGGCAAATTGGGTGCCTGAAGATCTGTATATTTTGGAAAGTCTTTGCTAGCTCCCTGCTCAGCCTTGCAAAACCCTGTTGATGAAACTCTATTTTTTGAAATGAGTTAAAACCTTAAGTTATCTCTACAGTTTTGAGTAGCTTACATGCTCTACTTGAAGTACTTACAGTTTCGACTTTAAATAACTTGCAGATGAAGGATTTACCTTCAACCCTCTGAAAATAGAAGTCTTTGTTCAGACTCTGCTCCATCTAGCTGCAAAGTCTTTCAGCCACTCCTTCAGTGCCCTGGCAAAGTAAGTGGAATATGTGCATTATTTTGGGACTTACAGAGCTGTTTAATTCTGACAGTGAAATGCATGATAAAAGAACTGGACTGCGAGCTTCAGCAGTGTTTTAGGTGCTCCGCAATGCAATATGATTAGGAGAACTAATGACACTACTTACTGAAGGAATGATAGTGTAAATTCTAGGTTATATATGTGAATGGAATTAACAGAAACTTACACATTACAGCCATTTGATGTAAATCAAACAACTGAGATGGGTTTTGAGCATTACTTCATTTGCTGATTATGGTGAAGAACAAGGGTTTCTCCTTGTATTTGAATGACTGGGTAGCTCCCACTGCAATATCTTGTTCTATGAATACGACTCCAGAACATTTACATCTATATAAAAAATGAAGAAAGAAAACATGAAACTTCAAAGCAGTCTGCTCTAAACTTCTTTTATCTACAAAAGCACAGTAAAATCCGTTCTAAAATACTTCAGAGTGCATCCCTTAAAGATATGCTTTAACTCTTAAAGAATTTTCTACACCTTTTTTAGCAAAATGAGATAAAATAACTAATGTTTAATCCTCTGTGTTTTGGACTTGCTCCTAAGTGGTCTTGATACATGAAAGGTAGTCACATGTATCTTAATGAATTATTTTTCCAGCTGACTTTAAAAGTACATAAAGCTGTTACAAAAACATGCACCTAGGAGCTTTATAGAGGCAATGCTGATAAGAAGCTGTAGGTAGTAACCTGCAATCAGTAGTATAAGAGGCAGGGTGACAAGAATACTTCGAGCCCTGGTATTTTTCACTGCTGCACACCAACAGTGGCAGCCACGAGTTCAAAAAGAGCCTCTTAACGCTTTATAGTTAACATTACAATAAGCTGGGTTGTGAATGCTGTGTAGCAGGCAGTGCAACTCTGCTAAAATAGAAGCTTTTAGCAGCATTTCCTTCAAAAAGAGGCAGATTGGATAAAGGTCTAAAGTTATGGAAACACATATCAAGAGGAAGGTCTAAGACTCAAAAGGCAGCAAATTTTGTTCCAGCTGTGTATAGATAAGCACACAAAGCATGAAAGTGCCTCCTGCTTTTAAGAGTATGAGAAATGTAGCCCAGCTTCAGGGAGCAGGTTCACCACTAAGTTGCTTTTAAGAGCTGTCGCGTCTTTGTAGCCTGTTTTAGCTCAGGATGGTTATATTTTCCAGGGAATAGTTCTTCAAGAATTGCTGCAAATAGGCACAAAATTTTCCTTTGGCCAATCTAAACCACTTGCCTTATCTGCTGCTCCTTTGACCTGATCCCAACCCCTCCACTGACTACTTACATCTATTAAAAGGTTTCATGAAGTCTTCAAAACGCTTGCTGAAAGTGATGAGGGGAAACTCCATGTTCTGAGGGTTGTGTATGAGGTTTGGAAGAATCATCCACAGGTAAGAGGTTGCAATGTCAAGTATCTTTGTGAGTTTCAACTCACAGAGGTCATATTTAATAAAAAGTGTTACAGTTTGCTTTATATCCTTTAAAAATAACTTGTCTATTGTCATCTTATTTGAAGGAAAGTTGAAATTTTATTTACTGTTGTTACCAGTGCCTAAAATGAAGGCTGGACATAAAATATTTACCGTCAGCGAGGCCACTTCTTTCTGAGTTCATTGTGGGAAAGCAAAGGCTGTCATTCTGACTCAGATTCATACTATGCTATTTGTTATACAAAAGAATAACTTTTGCTAAAGTCATGTTTCTGTTCAAAATTGGAAAACAGTGTAGATGTGTAAATTGAAATAAAATGTAGATCTCCTATCAAAAGCAGGCCACATTCTTAGAAATGTGGAAACCTTGGGGTTTTTAGGGCTGCTTTATTTTTTTTTTGTCAATTGCTAGTGAAATTCATACAGTTATTTCACAAAGCTCTTGTTGGAGTCACTGTTGTGTGTGGGCAGAGTGAGTAGAGCTGCAGTAAGTGGCTGTTCAGAGCAGATCAGTCTGACAGTGCCATTATTATGTTCATTATTGAGCCAGAGGAAATAACACCCTAAAAGACCTATGAAAAATGCCTCGGTTGTTTAAGCCATTCAGTTTCTTCAAAGCAGTTGTTTTCTCCCTCAGCTGCCATTCTTCTATAAATAGAAATCGATAAGGAACGCAAGCTGAATTTGCCTGCATTAATTCACGTATTGCTTACTGGTGTATTGGTATTGTGCTTGAGAGTGGACTGTACCTCACAGCTGCATAGGCCAAACTTTCAGAAGTGATGCCACTGAGAACAAGGGATGATTCTTGCATCTGCTACTGGACCTGTGGCCCATTCCCTAGGGCAAAAACTGCACCTAGAAGATACCTACACAAGGTGTCACCTCTCTTCTAAGTACAGTAAAAACATCAAAAAAACCTATTTATTTCATATATTAAACTTCCTACCCAAATGGCTGACCTTGAAAATGTGACAGTCTGACCTACTTTTTACTGCCATTTAACTGGATCAGAAGAAATTATATTGCTGCAGTGTAATATCCGTATCCTCTTCCTCTTTGTTCCTTTGTATTGCAGCAGGACCAAACTGGGGTGGAAGTTTCAAACCCAGACTAAATAGTCGTGTTAGATTTTTTTTTTTTATGAAGAAATCAATATTGCTTTAAGAAATACCAAGTGAAAAAAATATGAAGGTCTGCTGCTCTAGTTGATCATGGACCTTAAATTTTCCTCTCTTGTATTTGTTAGTCTTTTGCTTCTGGTTAAGCACTTTTTTTTTTTTTCCTGAGTCCACAACTCCCCTGGCACACAGAAGAGATGATGCCTGGGCATCAGGACACTTGTCCAGAGTGTTTCTCATGCCACTTGCCCTACTCCCATGTCTATGGGAATGTCCTTTGATCTGGTTCAGACCAATATTCACAAGGTATATAGTGCTGATGAGTGACCTCTGCTGCGCGTAGTCATTCAGCAATACGAATTAGTAGTCCCTGGATCTATAAGTAAGGCTGCAGTGGTGACTTCGTAAAGGGTTTTAACACTGACATGGCATATTTTCCCAAGTCCTAGCTCTGTGTTTCTTGGAAGATGAGACTCAGTAATACAAAATTCTTCCTGGCAATACAGAAAGACAAATAGAGCATAGGATGCTATCCTGGGACTTGAAAGTTGAGTGCTGAGTCCTCTGTATGATTCATTCAGTTATTTTAATTTTCCTTCCTTAAAAGGAGCTTTGTTACACTTCCTTATTTGACAATGGGTGGTTGTAAGGATAAATACAGTGCAGGCTGTGGTTCTTAGATACCATGGCATTCAAGCACATGAGTAACTAAGATAAGCCTTTTTTCTGAACAGCTTGCAACTGCTTTAGTCAGTAACTCCTCTCTGCAGTTGCCTGCTAGATTGCTTGCAACCCCTCCAGAATCATGGCAGCGCCTGTAGCAAGTAAGCACTTCCACTGACTACACAGCGCTGGCTCTGTCCTGAAATGAATGTGTCCTGTAGAGAAGAGCTTACTGTCACATTTGAAGACTGTTGAAGGAGAACAGGCTAACAGTAGCTCCTTCTTTATGGTGATCTGACGGGTGTATATGCTCTGGTTTGAGTACTTCAGTGTCAAATACTGGTACTTGTGTCTCTACAGCCTCACTTCCAACTGTGATGCATGTATTTTTTTGCTTTTGTATGGAAGTATGTGTGTTAACGAAGAGTGATACATCACTTTCACAAGAAGTAGAAAGGGTCGTTAAACAAAATCAGAATGCTTTATGTAATTGATGTAGATCCCCTAATTTCAGCAGTTTTAGGCTAGACTACCCAGCTTCCTAAAGTATTTGAAATTACATTAACATAACTGACGCAGAGTTGCATCAAACCATCTTTGGTTTTATCTGAGGCTGGAATACTTTACACAGGTTACGTGTGCAAGCCCTTTTCTGATTTTGAATGACTGTCATGTCTTTCACAAAATATAGATGATTGCTGTGCTTGTGGACAAGATGATTCGGACACAAATTGTTGACTGTGCTGCAGTAGCAAACTGGATCTTCTCTTCAGAGCTTGCACATGATTTTACTAGGTAACAAGAATTTGTCTTGGGTTGTTATTTGTCTCTGAATTACTATTTTAAGTGGCCAGTACATAGTTTAATCTACGAAAACTGAGGAGTGGAAGACAGAGGTACAGTGAAGCTTTTGCTCCTTTTGTGAAATATGTACTTCGGCATTTTTCTTTCCGGGTTGGGCTATGAGTGTTTACATGACAGTGCAAGAATGTTGCTAGCGTGTCATTTTGCAAGTAGTCTCTAAGCCTGCCAAAGCAGAACAACACTGGAACTATTTCTAGACCAAGTCTGTTGCTGTGTGTTACATAGCTCTTAGCTTAGTGTGGTCCTGGTCTTCGTTTGAGGTATGTAACTTGTACCACCACTGATACGTTGCTTATTGAGAATGGGAGAGATACTTGGTCTGAGAAGTCACTTTGGTAGTCTTGCAGTACACTGGTTTGGAAGCGTACTGCAAAAAATAGGAAAGAAATTATTGTTAAGCTTTCTTACATTAGAGGTATGCCTTCCTATATGCTGAATGTTTGCTTACTCTAGTAGATGTCATAGATGACACTAAGTTTGTTAAATTCCCCCAGATACATTTTTCTCTAAGAAACTACATTTTGTTTTCTGTCTTGGAGTAGTGTGTAATGTAGTGTTTTGAGCTTTGTGTCTTTCCTAGGTTTTATATCTGGGAGATCTTACATTCCACAATTCGTAAGATGAATAAGCATGTTCTCAAGATTCACAAAGAACTGGAGGAGACTAAGGCAAGACTGGCCAGGCAGCACAAGAGAGTGAGTAATTTGTTTGTAATTTTTAATTATTTTAAGCTAAGTTATGCAAGCCTGCATGCTGCCAGACTGATGCACAATTGGTTTTGGGAAGGGCTGAATAAATATGTTTATCAGGAAGCGTATCTGCAGACATGTGGTCATCTGTAGCACTAAAACATGAAAAAGTGGATGCATGTTCGCAGCCCACCTTTCTAATGGTAGCTATAACCTAAGCATTTAGTAAAATATTTAAGGGAATTCATATATATTTGCTCTGTTAAAGTTTTCTCTCTTAAGTTTCTCTTCCAATACAAGCATGTCTTCTACTTGCCTTCTAATCTGGATTCCAATTACTTCATTAGATAACAATAAGAACAGTTAGAAATTGTTTACAGTAAGTTCTGATAAAGAGTACTCTTGCGGCTTCCATGCAGAAGTGCACAGAAACAGCTATTTGCTATTGAAAAGTTGGCTGTTACTGTTCTTCTGATGGATGCTGCTGGATTCTGACACTGGCATCTGTCACTTCCTCCTTTCAGCTTATTTTTCTGAATACCTTTGCACAATCTGGGTTAGTATATACAACAAACTCATGAGCAAGCAGCCACTGTTGTGTTCTGTTGTCCCAATTGGGACAGTAAAATTGGGGTGAGAGAGTGCCTTCTGCTGCAGCTGCAGAAGATGGGGCCCAAGGAAGCCTGGCTGAATGCAATACCTAGTCGTGATAGAGTGAAGTCAGTTTATTAAACATGTTGGAGTTGCAGAGAGCAAGAGAGAATTTCCATGTTTGTATGTAGTATGTGAGTATGATTACCTGCATAAAACCCTTAGCTAGCTCCAAAACATTGGATGAAGCTAATGTCAGGATTTGGCACACAGCAGAGCGGCTGATGATGATTTTTGAAGAAACCTGCACAAGTCAGTCATTTCTCCAGAAGTTTCTGTTGAGAGATCACCAGTACCTCACAGTTTGCCAGTATTGGTTCATCCCAGCTCCTTCATCTTGTTTCCTTCACTCCTGGCAACAGCCATCCTAGTTGCTTACATCCTCAACCTACATTGATCAGCAGTTAATAAATGCCTGTGATTATTGAAGACTTAGATGCAGTCATTGATCTTACCATGAAGCAAAGGGCTTCTCTGGCGTCTCTAAACAAATATACCAGTGTTTTCATTTCTGTACTTGTCTCTCACTGCAGCTCTTTATTACTGAGTACTTTAAATGAGTATTGTGCCAGGAAGAAACATTTGTGTGCAACAGTGAGTAGTTCTGCAGGCTGTTGCTCTGCTGCATGACCATTCCTTTTAGAGGAAGTAAGCCGCTGACTTTTGATGTCCCCAGCGTGAAGTGGATTGCCTTACTATGGAAAGAGTCCAAGGCTTACATGCTTTCCCTTAAGTCCTATTGGTCCTTTAGTGTTTTGAGTTCAGGAAACCTCTGTAGAGGGGGGAAAAGCAAGTTCCTATAGAGGCAATATAATTCTCACTTGCTCTGGTAAGTTGTTTTTATATTTTTATGCTGATTCAGAGCTGTAACTATCTTCTGATTGTGAGTTTCGTTTGCTATGCAATAGGTGAGTTAACACATGGACCTATATTTGTCACAAGTTGCACATGCTCCTTTTACAAATACTTGAAGTTTTGAGCTGTTAATTTATGGGTATTTTTGCACAGAAACAATCCTATGAGACTGAAGCAATATCTGTATCTGAATGTACCGTAATCCATCAGACTCTGCCTTTCCTCCTATATCCCTTACAGTCTTGTGTAAGACTTTGTTACCTGAGCTTGCACATCTGGCACTTAGGTGTATTTTGTGGGTTTCGTTGCTTTGTTTTGTTTTAGAGGCAATGAGAACATGCCATATTCCTAGTTAGTAGTTTGGTTTCCATGCTGACCCTTTCCAGTCTGAGAGCATCCCTTTTGATCATGGAACATATAACACCATAGGCTACAGTCTCTAGTCTTCCTTTTGTGCTAACCAGCCAGATTCATCTGAGTTCTTGCTCAGTGCTTTTCTTGCTGAGTGCTTTATTTCTTGGAGCCCTGAGATTTCAGAACTGTTCATTGAATGAATTACCTGCACTGCTGCAGTAGACACAATTTAAACAGATTTAAAAAATCTACACTGGATTTTTTTTTTAAACCTGTTCATTGTCTGGTAATGATAAAGCCAGCAGGGGTATTACTGTGTTTCCATGAAATAAAGGACTAGTAAATCTTTTAGCTTTCTCTGATTTCTCTAAAATCTTGATAGTATTTTTTTCTTAGGGCTTTCCCATATCGGCATTTTTTCTTTCAAATTTCTTTCCTGAATTAGAGTCTAAGTAAATGTCCTTCAAAATACAATACTTACCAAGCTACAGAGCATCTTCAGTTGCTGTTCTTCAGCTGCTCTGCAGACCTTTTCACATGGGGAATGGGAGGGCATTAACCGTATCCACAGGTAGCCAGGTTGCTAGTTAGTTTTGTGTTGTTGTCACTTACAGCGAGATAGTGATGATGACGACGATGACGATGACCGAAGCAGTGATCGGGAGGACGGACCACTAGAGGAGCAGATAGAGCGTTTGCAGGAGAAAGTAGAGTCAGCCCAGAGCGAGCAAAAGAATCTCTTCCTTGTTATATTCCAGGTAATTAAGGGTAAAGTCTCTTCTCACTTTCAAGTTTTGAAGTTACTGGATTTATAAATTTTCAGTGTCACTTCCATCTCAGGCATCTTCTTGGAATAAGAATACAGGGAGGGGTTGATGAGTTTGCTACGGGTTAGAGTTGGTCCAGATCACCCCCCTGCAAAAACTGCTGCTGAGCAGGATCTCGGGAACAGAGGAGTTGTGCTAGCGTAGTTTTCTGAACAACCAGAAAGTAACTGGATTTTATTTGCTTACTAAATTCAGTGTTTGGCAAGTGAAATAATTATTCTCACATTGCTGTTCAGAGATTGTCCCCCAAATCCTCTTACCTGAAGTTAGGATCCTGCTTTCATTTGACAAGACTGAATAAGTTGGGTGGTTTTTTTCCCTCTCCTGCAGCGTTTCATTATGTTGTTAACTGAGCACTTAGTGCGCTGTGAAACTGGTGGAATTGATGTGTTTACACCTTGGTACAAGAGCTGTATAGAGAGGCTGCAGCAGATCTTCCTGCAGGTAAGTTTCATTTCTCAGTTTGGAAGAGTGCGGGCAGGGGACATGCTGGTTAGACAAGTTTTGTGGCCGGAGCGCTGAGCGCTCCATCAGAGTAGCAGCAGGTGGCAGCAGCACATCTTCTCTGAAGGCTGGTGTGCGGCTCAGGTCGTAACTCCGGTTCGGGCCACATCTGCCGCAGACGGCTGGTGCGACTGGTCCTTGATTAATTCCCACGCTGCAAGCGTATTGCAAAAAGATACCAAGGTGTGATTATGGATTTTGCTGTACTCTTCTTAACTATGTGTTTATAGTAAGGGCAAAGTTGGGAGCAAACAAGAATGTTAAAATAGATGTCTTTTAAATAAGTGGATAAAGATGTCTTTTAAATAAGTGTCTTTTAAATATGGCAGAGTTCCTTTTAATAAGATGCATAAATGTCTATTAAAATCATTCTTGAATTCTTGGCTCTGTATTAAATCAGGTAACAAGCACAGGTGGCTGGATGAAAGTGATAGTAGTAGAAAATTATACTTGTGTGAGCAGAAGATAATGTTGAAGAACGGGAGTGGTGGTGTAGTTTTCCCCTGGGCTGAACCCTTCCCTGGTAGTAAATGTGGCTTTGGAGGAAAGCAAATAGCATGATTTTCCTAGGATACCTCTGCAGTTGCATGGTATCCTGCACACAATTCAGGGTCCAGGAGTGAAGAGCTACAGGGAGCACAGTGCTTCTCAAGACAGGATTTCAGCTCGTGCTTTCTTATCACTGTCAGTAGTGGCTCTGTATTATGCTTTTCTTGCCAGTGGTTGCTGTGTTGTGGAAATAAGATATGCTTAACAGTTTTAATGAAAACATTTGACCTGTGATTCTTACATGTCCTGACTTCTCTGCTTGCTCTTATATAAAGATAAATTAAAACAATAAAGGTTTGTGGTTTGGTTTTGTTTTTTATTTGCCAGCATCACCAGATAATCCAGCAGTACATGGTGACCCTAGAGAACCTCCTCTTCACAGCTGAACTGGACCATCACATACTGGCCGTGTTTCAGCAGTTCTGTGCTCTGCAGGCCTGAGGATTATTCACGGGCAGAGTCTTGTCTGCAGGACTTCAATGATTTTATTTTTTCTTTTTAAATGAGAAAACTTGATATGGGGATGAAAGGAACTTTTGACTAAAACTGGCTTTCATGTGCTTCTATATAAAACAATACAGTACTCTAACCAACAGCAAACTGTGTAAGCATCATAAGCCTTACAAGATATGACTGATAGGGGATAGACGTGAAGTAAAGTATGAATTCTTTTTGTTGTCTTTTAATTTGGTTTGACTTTTGACTTCATTATAGTATTTTTTCTCCTGTGTTGTTTATATAAAAATAAAAATCAAGAAGAAAAAACCCAAACCAAAACCCCAAACAATAGGATTTGTTACCTCTGCATGGCCCTTTAATCAAAGGAGTTGCAGAAATGAGAAACAGTTCATAGTGCTTTGTGAGTATGAAAGGGAATGCACCTTCTCAGTGAGCAGTGTGGTTAAGTTCCCTAGTATGGCATAGGAAAAGTGTTTTAACTTCGGGCATGTGAAACACTTTCAGAGTAGCATAGAGCAAATGGATTTATTCCCAAGCCAGTGAGGTTTTCAGTTTGAAAGAACATGGTTGTAATACAATTGAAACATGTTTTTTAAATGTATTGTCTAGTGTCTTATTACAGTAGCTATAAACGATCAGTAGAGGAACTTCATGGACAACTCCTGAAAAATGCAATACTTTTTGCAGTATGGTTGAAGAATCATGAACTGCTCCTGGCAGCAGTCTTCACTGGTAAATAGAGACAATAAGCAAGAGTTAGTGGAACTAGCTTTCAACTTCTGTACTGCAAGCCTTACATAGGTGTTGGGACCTCCAGCCCCACAGGCCAGGGCAGAGGGCAGGGCTATTCCTTTATTTCAGCCTATAAGTAACTGGGCTGCCAAGCTTGCGCTGGGCTGGACCTGCATGCCAGAAATCTTTCTGATGGTGGATGAACCAAGAGCCTTTGCCTCACCTGGCTTGGTAACAATTGCTTTGCAGTGGCTGCATCTGCTGCCCTTCCCTTGCTTTAAAACGTGACAGCAGCACATGGCTCCCATGTCTTCAGAAGGCATTTTGATGCTAAATTAAGTGATGTCTCACAGGAGACTTAGACTGGGGAAACACAACCTGAACATAGAGTAGCCTTAGTTTTGAGTTATGCAAATAACGTTACATATGTAAAGGCCAAACCAGAGTGGTCTGTATTGCGGTAAGCAGTGATGAATGGCAAAGATGCTGCCTTAGGTGCTCAGGTCTGTCAGTGTGCAGTGTATTTCCAAGCTGTTTATGGTCTGTCTTCATTTTGTAGATGAATGTTTAAAAGAATTTCATACCCGGTGCTATTCAGTTTAAGCTTAGAAAGTGATGAGCTTTGAGTAATTTTGTTCCTGTACAATTTTTTTTTTTTTAAGTATTATGCCTAGTAATGCATTTCATCCATATGTTGACCAATTGACCTGAAGAAGCAAGGAAGGTAAAAAAACGGAACTGAGTGTTGACCGAAGTTTGTGTGTGGCCTGTAGCAATCCGATACATCCGCACAGACTTAGATCTGTTACTTCTTTCTCTGCTTACCCTTTCTGATTTGACTGATCCCTCCATTCTTTCAGGGTATAGTGCTAATTGTTGTAAATTCCCTTTATGTAAGGGTTTTGTCAGTCATACACAAACTTCTGCTTCAGTCTTTCTCTGTTAATGTTCTTGACTAATCAAATAGTTGTTTGGGTTTTGTTTTCTTTTTTTTTAAGAAACGTTTAATACTGTAGATGTTTTAATTGGGGTTTAATAGGTCTTTTTCCACTGGCTCGCATCAGTATGAGTTCTGATATTAACTAATGGTGGGGGTCTGACTATAAATGTGACTTCTGTAGAACTGATACCGCAGTTAAGACTTGCAAACCTGTAACTTCCTTTGAGCCTTGACAAATACGGGTGCTGGGGATCCAGTTGCAAATGCCTGAGCATAATCCTATGATTTTAAAACCAAATAGCAATGTCTTTCAAAATTGATTTTACTTCCATGGTGAGCATGGACTTTGATTCCATTTCTGGGGTCTGTTGGAAACCTTCCCCTCTTTGTAGGTCCAGTGATGTACACCTGATTTGACTGGGAAACCGGTTGGATCTGTAGGAAAGCGAAGGAGATGCTTGCATAGTGATACCAGCAGTTAACTGGAGAAACTTGGAACTGCTGAAGCATGAGGTGGTGGATAGCGTAAAGATGCTGTAGAAATGTGGTTGGTAAAAATGCACAATTAAAGACAAAAATAAATGAAGGTGAAACGGATTGCTACTGGGAGTGTTTGTTCTACCTATTTTGGGGGGCCTCCTGAAGCCAAGGAGCCACAGCAGGGTTACGCTAGCGCTAAATGCAGCTGGGGTTGGAGCAGTTCCATTGCCTTAGCTGTTGCTGGTGCCCTATCCCACAAAGCCTTCACCTTGCACTATGGGCTCATCAAACAGGTCTCCCCCCAAGCTGTGCAGCCAAGTGAGGCAAGAGGTGCTGTGTGTGCTGCTACGGGTGCTGTGAGTGCCAGGAGGGAGCTGATGTGGAAATTCTCCCTCTCCTGGGCGGTGCTGTTGCCTGAGGCAAAGCAGGGGTGCGTCGGTGGTGCATGCTGAGGGATGGCTGCTGCAGCCTGCCCACAGGTAAATCATTTGGCAGCCAGCACACCACCACCCAGCTGCCCTGGAGAGGTTTGGGACCCAAGACAGCACTGGGTCACAGAATAGTGATGCAGATGGAGGACTACTACCTCCAAAAGCTCTGCCACAACCTGCCTCCTGCCCTCCAGCCCCCTCCATGTGCCAGGGTCCTAGGCCATGTGGGGCCCCAAGTCCCCCCATGCTTGATGGGAAGGCAGGCAATGGAGCGCTGCAGGCCATGGCAGAGCACTGGGGAGGTATAGGACTGCTAGTCTGACACCTCTCTTCCTCTAACATTTCAGTTCTGCACAGCCACAGTGGCCCAGGCTCCCCTAAGTGGTCTCCAGAGACTTCACCAAGATCTGCCCTACTTACAATGGCGAACAAATGCAGAGCAGCTGCCTGGAGCATGTTCCTTCCCTTCAGCCATTTCCACAAGCATTCCACAACAGCTGTAAGAACCCATGATTTGAAATTTGAACTTGGAAGTAAATCCACCCTCTATGGAAGCACATGTAACTTGGGTACACTTAGATCTACCTTGAAATGCTACTTCCACCCCCTCCCCAAACAACAGGTATTTGTCAGAAATTTGTAAAAAAAGATAAAAGTTGTACTGCAAGAATCACCTTCGTCTGTGATCCAAAACTCAGGAGAAAAGCAGTAGAAAATACACGTAAGGACTCTGCCCTGTGAAACACAGTAGAGAGGTGTCAGAGCCTCCCCAGGAGCAAGCAGCTTTCCTTTTGAGAGAGTTCTCCTTTAATGGAGCTAACTCTCCCACTCCAAGCAGAAGAACCTGCCTCACAACACGCTCTCCACCCACTAGAGGTGCTTCATCAGCTCCTTGCCCTCTGCCCACCCATGACAACAGTAACCGGAAACTAGACAAGTCAGGACAAAGTAAGGAGCCTTCCTCCTCTAACGGAAGGAGGCAAGTTCACCTTAATTTCATCAGCATATGAAGCAGCATGACACCAACTTTTCTTTTGGCCTACAAAGTACCACTTTATTGAATCACTAAAAATGGGCGACGTTCTACCCAAAGATCTAGGTTAAAGGCCAAAGCTTATTGTTCTGTAGAGCTTACGACCAAGGAACACCATTCTTCACAGAACTTGGCAACACTTATTCATAATTAGCATTTATTTGACTTTAATATTTACCATTAAAAAGATCATTAAATAAAAAAATCAGGATAACATTACATCTTCTCATAAGTTAATTCATGGCCACATACAGTACATGTCTTTTTGTATGTATCTTCATCAATGTTTTCTTCTGGTCCATACTCATGTTCGTGGATATTAGCCTCTTTCTTCCACAAACTACTCCTGACAGCACGGCGGAGTTCTGATGAGAAACATAAGAAAGTTTTAAGATTTTAAAAAAATCTTAAATAGTGGTTAATAAAACTCAAGCTATCTGCCTTTCTGAGGACTACCGATGACAATCTGCTTGTTGCCCGCCTTCCATGAATTTTGGGCGAGAATCTGATGTTGCAAGAACAAGCTTTGACTTGCCTTGCAATCTTCACCTTGTTTGCATATTTTAAAGGCTAAGAACTGCACCGACATGAGATCTCACAGGAGAGGATTTTCCGTCTGCACTAAGTACGCGTTGCCTAATGCTGTTTTACACAGAGCCATTCAAAGGTATCCAAAAGGGGTAGGTGGAATGCAGAGGAAAACTTTTTATAAAACACCTCATTGTTTTACATGACCAATAAAGAGTACTTTTCATTCAGGTCACAGTTAGCCTCCCAAATGACTTGGCATTCTCTAAGCTTTATGCCCAATACCGCGAGTTGCCTCTGCAGCAGCCACAGTGAAGCCAGCGGGTTTGCAAGAGCGCGCAGGCTGGCAGCTCAGCCCAAGATATTATATTGCAAGTGGGTGGCAAGCATACCGAACAGCAAAATGTAGTCACGTTTTGAGCCAAGCAAACTTCGTCACGTTAAGGCCTGTACTTGCACAGCACTCTGGCATCTTGGCTACAGTCTGCTGCCAGTCCTCCTGCGTGCTCAACGCCAGTGGTCAAGACGGGTTATTTGCTCAGACTTGCGTTCTGCCTCCCCCGGACAATACAGCCCACTTGAGCTTTCTGCCTCTAAAAGCCGACCCAAAGCAAAGCATGGATGCTACAGGCAGCACAGACACCACAGTAAGCCACAGCTCTTGCAAAGAAACAATCATGCCGTCTTTATTTGAAATTACTAGCATGCCTGTGCTCAAAGTGTTTTTCAGAAGTTCTACCCGTTGAATACTCTCCCAAATACTAATTTATCAGGAGAAAAACCAGGGTAATGAACAGTAAAACAACAGCTGGGAATACCAGGAACAGTGGGAAAAGGCATTTTCTACCTTCATTTACAACCACTCCACCTGAAGGCACACGTATGACAGAATTATAACCCACTGCCACAAAAATCCACATTCTCTGCAAGCCAGGAAAAGTAACAGGAACAATCTACAGCACATTCTAAGCCACACCAAAAAAACTTAAAAAAAACACCGTAATGAACTGTCATAATTGATTTCTCTCACTTACATCATGTCCACAGGACAACAGGGTAATTCAGATTGGAAGGGACCTCAAGATGTCCGGTCCAATCCTCTGCCCAAAATAGTCAGCTATGAGGTCAGACCAGACTGCTCCGGGTTTACCCACACAGCCCTTGAAAACCTTCATTTTGCCACACTGAAAATTTTCTAAATACTTTAATCAGATGCAGAAACAAATTCACACAGAACTGTATTTTACTTCAGGTACTCCAGTAGGAAAGTTTAGTCCCTTACCTTTAACTTTCTTATCAAACTTCTTCTGCTTCATCTTCTCTCTGCTGTCACGGCGAAGTTCCTTTGCTTCTTGCAATGACTCTTCACTTCCCCAGACTTCAAGAGAACGCTTGATTACCTACAGGATGGACATAAATGTTTCTTTTTCCCCTGAAACGATAAAAATAAACTATTCTAACTCACAAATTTAATTTTTTCCCTTCACATAAACAACTCAACCCAATCTTGCCTCTGCCTCCCATCTGTCTCTCTGCTCCCGAACCGCAAACATGGCATTTCTTCTATAGTAAGAGGCAACACTGATTTTCAGTATCAGCTAGGTGTAACTTACTCAGAAAGTCACACCCAGCTCTGAATTTTGTGCATACTCAACTGAAGCAGCAGCAGCATTCCTATAGAAGTAGCAAGTAACAAGAAAATCTACTTGCCTTCTCTGCAGCCCGACTGGCTCTTTAGTGAAAAACTTACATAAGCTACAAGGAATATACTTAGCTTTGACAAAATCATTCAGAAATCAGCACTTAAGTGACACATTTCTGCTACCAAAGTTGCACGAAAGCAAAAAGAGGTTTGAAATATGCTAACAGTTTCTATACCTGTAGTTTTAAATAAAGTTTCATATCACCCCACCGTGAATTGTGAGGGTTTTTCTTCACAATGAATCTGAGAACTGGTTCCCTCTTGTCCAAGTCACAGTCTTTAAGAAGATACTCTTCTTTTGCTTCTGTCCTTGTTATAAGCTTATGTTTATCTTCAGCATCTCTGAAAGACGAAAAATTATTATGAGAAGCTACACCAACATTATTAACTTCTAAGCCCCCATCACTTCTAACATTCCTGAAATACAGGCAGCCCTCATCCTCTCAGTTCTTAATGTATGCAATTAACTTTGCATTCCAACAATCCAACTAAACTCCAGGATAGGTTTTCTGAAATTAAGTTTAAAAATTCTCCCATTTGAGCAAACACAAGCTGAGAAGCCTGTTTTTCTACAAGGGCTTTCTTTCTGTCTTCTTACAAGAAGGAAAGAAACTGAAACTTAAAAGGAGTATGAATAATTTTAGGTATTCACCTAACCCAGATGCAATTCAAGAGGACAAAAGTATAAGCCTGACACATGGTCAGGAGAGAAAGAATGTGTAATGTGAGACAGGTCAGATCACCTGAGAATATACACACTCCATATGCTGCTAGATCCCAGAAACAGATCAGTGACAGAGCACTTGTTTCTAAATAGGCAGCAGGCAGACCAACGGTAAAATAAAGACCTTAAAATATCGTAGCTTTTACCAGACATAGAATAGAAAACTGTGTAACCACAGCAGCATTTATGAGTTAATGAAAAAAATTACATTTACGCAATCCTGACTGAAGTATAACTTGAATTGCTCGAGCCGGAACAATCTGCCGAACGGTAAGTGCTAGCAACAGTCATCAAGGAAGTACTGCTATAAATGCAGTTTTACTAGAATTCAAAGTTCACAGTAAAAGCTAATGCACCGAGGGATCTCTAGAAACGTTCAGCCACAAGAGCTACTTAATCCGAAAGAAAACCACTCCTAAGGCTCCGAGCCTGCTCCTTAACATCCTTTTTCCACTCGTCTCACCTTCAAGAGACAGCACTTTGTCTCTAATGACTGTGAACTGCCCACACCACGTGCACACCTCTCACCACCGCTGCCTGTAGTAAACGAGGAAGCTCTCAGAACAAACTAGCTGCGAGCAGCTCCCCCCCCCCCCCCCCCCCCCCCCCCCCCCC